>JARHVA010001367.1:1355000-1567500 GCA_037957365.1 Torreya grandis
CCTATCAATGCAATAATAAATCTACCACCATCTACATCTGGTAAATCATACACTGTGATCTTCATCATCATTAGGATGCTTAGTCGATGCTGCTCCTAATCAACCATATAAAGTGGCTCATATGTGAAACTTGTAGAATGGTAGGTCACCTCACTAACATGCTCTCCATATAATGTGACCATGTGTATATCATGCTCCTCTCTCAAGCATATGAAGAGCTCCTCACCCTAGAGTGGTAGTCATAAAATACTATAAACATACTCCTGAGTCACAGTCAACTCTCTGGTCAGTAGATAGAAGGTGTTGGTGGTGTGATCTCACTTCTCAATCAATGTTATCTTCAGGGACACATCCTAGGTGACTCAACAATACCATCACACTCCTCCTAACCCCACAACCACCATGTGCTCCCACTCATCTAAGGTGGCATGCCTCCTCATATGTGTCAACAACCTCGATATATGATCTTGTAATGTCAACACCATCCTCACCTACATCCATATACACATAACTCAAGTCACATAATTTATAATATACTCTAACACTACCTTTTTCCCTTCTCTTTGTGAGAACTGCATTGGTTTGAAGCTCTAAAATAAGCTATGTAGGCAGCACTCAGTTGATAAAAGGTCTTTTGAGGTTAACTCAGCCATATACCCACCTAACTAACTACCCTACTATTTTCTCTCTATCATAAGCTTCATTACCTCTTCTCTCTCTCCATCCTACGCCTACCTACCTATCACAACTCTAGGCCTCATGGCCTATATCCCCGATCCTTGACACTATGCCTTATCTTTTAAACCCTAGACCTCTTGACCTATTTCAACCTACTTTTTTACCCATTTCGCCTAACATACCTTTTTAGATCTTTTCTCTAGGCTCTAGAGAACTACATTGGCTTAAGGCCCTAAACTAGGCTATGTAGGTAGCACTCCATCGACATGGGGTCTTATGAGGCTAGCTCAACCATTAGGTTAGTTGACTATTTCCACTAAGGATCTAAATTGATCCTTTCTCTTATTTTGCTAGTCATTCATAGTCATTGACAACGTCATTACTGCTAACATCAACACTTTGTAAGCCTAAGTGTCAGTAGACATCCGTAGCCACTTATCAACCTCAATGCCATGTCGGTCGACATTGGTTGACCTCACCAACGTCAGTGACTAATTCAGCCCTAGGGTTGAATGACATAAATCCAAATTTACAAATTTCACCTAAAAACCTACCCAAACAACCCCCAAACTTATCTTAAAACTAACCTACCCTATTTTCTACCACTCTACTAATGTTTTCTACACCCCCACCTCTAAATTAGCCTAAAAACTACAAATACCCAAATCAACTTTCAAACTAATTAATAGAGACTCTTACCTTGTCTCTCTATCTCCTCCTAGCTAGTACAACTGGCTCCTCTGGTGGTGCACCTCCTGCTGGGTCTCCTCCTTGCTCTACCATCTTGGTCACTCTCAAGCTATTTTTTTGCCTCCAATCACAAAGCTGCAAATGAGTTTGGTCAGCTACCAAACCCCTTTTTCTCATGTTTGGTCAGCGAGCGATGTTAACATTTTTGACCTAATCTATCAATGTCAGTGCTTATTCATACTGACATCAGCAACTTTTCCCTAATTTACTGACCTTGGCACTTTTTATTACTGATATTGATAATATCACTGACATTGGCACCACTCTAATAATGTTTTCCCCCAACAAAGCAACCCCAAATTTTCAGACTCTACCTATACACTAGGACAATTGGAGATCACATATATCTCTCTAACCACAACAACCACCATTGGAGATCACTTAAATCTTAACCCACGATGAATTTTCTTGGATATTATGAATATCTCCTTGCTCATTGACCCTTTTACACCAACCTCACATTACTTGTCTTGACCACTTATGTTATTTTGCTATAATTTGCTATTGTGCACACACATATATTAGGTGTTTTAGATGGCAACCAAGTTAATCCTATCACCTTGAACCCTTTTGTGTTTTCCAGAGGCACTTCCTACCCTGGATACCTATGAGACATCGACCATTGGAGCTACAACTTTAATTGTTTTGACCTCTTAGCTATCACTTACAAGCTGTGCTTTAGTTACTTCTATTTGAGTCCTCTTTAACCTTGCATATTCTTGACTTTGTTAACTATAATTCGTAGTAGTATATGCATACAAAATGATACTCAATTCTCCACCACTCACTCAATTACCTTTTTATCAAACTGATACCCGATTTTGGTTTCTCCTCTGTTGATTCCTATTTTGAGAGAAGATACATTATCCAATACTTAGAGCATCTAACTCTTATTTTTATCTTGCAAACTTGTTAATAAAAATTACAAGACAAAAAAGGGCAAATGTAGACACCAAAATTACATCATACACATATGTGTAACTCCCTATGCTGAAACCCCTTTAACCCATTTTTTAATAATAACAATTAACTTTCCTAACCCATGCTTTACCCCTCACATAATTAAATAATTAAAAATACTTGATTAAGTTAATTAGAAACCCCTATTGCCACCTTACCTGGCCACCTCGCCCTATGACTAATTCTTGATGAGTCACCTCAAGCCCTGGTCCCCTCATCCTAACTACCCAAGACTTATTCCCACTTCCAAACTAAATTCCAATTCAACTACCTCCTTCTTAACCTCTTATTTTTATCATTTTATAATGGGTGCCACACTTGGCATGAAGAGAAACAAAAAATAGGTCAAAATAGTAAGGTTTACCTATTCTAGGGCCACCGACGTCGGTCAACCCATGGCCGACGTTGGTGGGATTGTCGACGTCAGTGATATAAGCCAAATTCCAACCTAAAGTTCAGGTCAGTAGAAATCAAGAAAATTCATTCTTACTTACATTCAAGCTTTCAGCATTCTATTTTTTATATCCTGGCTTACTATCATCTTGCTTAATTCAATCAAGATTAGGAACTGAGCTCTTGAGGACCAACATCACTCACTAGTTCTCTTTGTTCAGGCATTCAGGTTTGGACTCCCTGATAGGGATCATCAATCTGGCACTTATCATTGAATAACCACAGCTAAGTACATCACTTAATCTGTAGGTCTTTTAAACATTTATTTTGTTATCACTTTATATCTATTGTGCATTGCTTTACACACTTCTAATTGAACTCTTGTGAGGGAATTACAAAGCTTCCTTGCTTGTTTTCCTTTAGCTTGACACAACAAATCTTTGACTAGATTTACCCAAACCATACTCTCTCTCTTGTAGCTCTCCCCAACCTCCCAGACCTAATAAAAACCTTTTTCTAGACTTAAAAAAAACCTTCTACAAGCTCCCAGACATTTATTGCCCCTACCAACCTTGACAGCCTAATCGACATCAGTCACTTTCACCATCGACCATGGCAGTAGAACCGATATCGGTCACTCCCTACCAACGTCGGCGACTGCACCCTGTCACTCTCTGCTGCATACACGTTGTTAATAACGGTAATATTATCTCTCTTTCACTCTCTCTTTACCTCTCTTTTAGTTAGTCATTACTCTTTTGTCTCTCGAAAGTAGACTATCATTTCTAAATAAGTTTCATACTTCCTAGAACAGGTGCGTAGCTTGGCAGCGCACTACTTTCACTACTAACAAACATCTTGTGGTAGTGCTTTCTTACTTGCAGCTAGACCTCCCTAGCCAAAGCAGAGTGCTCACAATCTCTAGATACGACGTGCAAACTACTCTGGGTTCATTCTAATCACTTATCCTCATCATTCTTTTATGTTTTCCTTTAGCTTTGAAATAAACAAAATTTAGCGAAACATAATCATAAAAAATTAGGTAATACGAGAGCACATCACATAGTTGTCAAACTAGGCAAATTTTGCGAACAACATTATAAAAAATTAAGTTTAGCGTAAAATAAATCTATAACATCGAAAAAAAAAATAGAAGTAATAAACAACAATAAAACCAACAAAGAAGTATTTTACGTGTCCTTTATCACGAGACTCACAATAAATAATGATAATGGTATGTTCCCTTTCTTTCTTAACATCTTCATAATGATGAACTCCGAGAAGATATTACCATTATAAACCATAGAAACTTGTTATCATATCACAGTTGCCAACAACCTTGAAAATTCATTGGTGGAAAATTCCATCTCTGTTGTCCCGCAGGAGGCTCAGAAGCCAAACCCTATGTGCGCGGAGGAAGTGGAGGCGGAGAGCCCCCACCCTCCAAAATCTAATCCTTTTCGATTAAATAAAAACGGTAATTAGAGGGAAGTTTTCGGCAGGGAAAGGGGGTTGAAGCCTATTTCATCCATTCCCGAAAATAAAAACTGTTGTTATGGCTTCTTCATCTAGTCCTCGAGCTTCAGAAATACATTTCCAGAGATTGGGCAAGAAGACTTTCCAATGTGATGTAGGGAAGCGGCGTTCCGTTCTTGGTGGTAGAGGCCGTTTGCTTAACCTGCTTCAACACATTCACACTGAAATGAAGGGTAAAAAAGTGCATGCATCAAACACAGTATAAGCGAAGATGGATCGAGGCGGAGTCCTAGCTGCCAAAAGGGAGCAGTCACGGAGGGGAAGGGGATCGATCTAAGACCTCTTACTGTATGGCTCCACACAGTAATGAAGGAGGTTGCTACAACTCAGTCTGTAACAGGGTGATGCCAGGCTATGCCTACTACCAATTCCGCACAATGAAAAGTTAAATACAGAAAAGCAAGAAATTAACTGATCTTATATGAATACACTGTGAATGTGTGGAAGCAGGTTAACCAAAAGGCCTCCGCCACCAGGAACGGAACGCCTCTTGTCTGCATTACAGTTGAAAGTCTGCTTGCCCATCTCTGAAAATGCACTTCTGCAGCGCGAGGACTAGATGAAGAAGCCATAACAACCGTTGTTATTTCCGTGAACGGACGAAACAGGCTTCATCCCCCTTTGCCTGTGGAAATTTAAAGCATCATGCAAAATACTTTCGTCCATCAACGTTGTGTTGTTCAGCTATAAATATTTCCATCACGAGAAAGGACTATTGACAATGCGAACATTTAATCAATTTTTATTTGTTTGGGTTTATTTTCGTAGACTTTTGATAATGCCAACATTATAAATAAATGAATATGTATATAACGTCCACCACGAGAAAAGACTTTTTGATGATACGAATCATTTTTTATTTTTATTTTTAAATCTATTTTTGAAAAGACTTTAAAGGACTTTGACAATGCCAGCATTTAATATATATATATTTTTAATTTATTTTAGAAAAAAGTTTGATAATATATATATATATATATATATAATTTTAAAGAAGGTTATTATAGGAAGTTAATTTTTGTAACTTAAGTAGGACCCTTAATGTTTAGTCCTAAGTTTTTAGGTTGTTCTTAATACATGTATTTTAAGCATTATAAACAAAGTAATAAATTAGGTGTATATTTTATTGATTTTAGATACAATTAAAAAAGACCATTATTCATAAGTATAATTGAAAAAGACCATTGTTCATTATCTATTTTCATGCATACAATTCAATTCACAATTTTCATATTCTTTTTTCATGAATAGAATTCAATTTATAATTGTTTATTATAATAAGTTTATTATTTTCAGATCAAAATCCATAAAGGATATATTTTATATTAAGAATTGAGAGGGGTTACAATAAATCAATAAATTATAAATACCTTGTCAAACATCTTTATTTAATATTTTGATGAAGACTTATATTTACAATTTAATAAAGACTTACATTTGCAAATTTGTTGACTTGAGATGTATCTAGAAATACTGTAAAATTAAACTTAAAATAAAATTCAAACAAAATGCATATTAAAATTTTGTAGAACTTCCTCTTATTTCAAAACGTCCATCCTAAATGCATAATAATAATGAATAAATAAATTTGTCTGTAAAAAAAATTGTTTATTACATTTATAATACTTATTAAATATTTTGAATCAAATTTTTAAGTTGCATTTCTCTTCATTACATTAACGTTTATTAAAATTTTGTTTCTCAAATAAATTAAAATAATTTTTTAATTAAAATTTTGTATTAGTTAAATCAAGTTTTATATATATAATCAATTAAAGTTTATCTATATTTTCAAGATAAGGGGCTTGGTTCTGTGGCGAAAGATATAATTGGGCTTCATATGTTGGGATGTCATGACGGGCAACCTGTCTTTTTTTTTTTAACTATGGGAACGGCTACCAAAAATATATTCAAATTTCAATTTCGAAAAGCTGTAAGACCATCAATAGTCAATTATGGAGACTACGTAACTAATTATCAACTATGGCGAGTTTCAAAGCGAGGAAAATTCTTTCCTTTTAACATTTTTCACATGACCTAGGCACTTGGATTTATATATAGGTCTGGTATGGCTCGTCTCTTAACATTGAAATTTTGGTTCAATTTTCACTCACAATTAAGAATATTCTCAAATGGATTATCCAGTGGCACACAACATTTTTTAGTCTTTTGGAATTGCAGTTTTTCTATTACTCTGAGTTAATAAGGGTGATTAGGGCCTGTGAACCTTGTGACTCAGTTGACTTATTTTTTCAATTTAGAACGATTCTAGTTCTTAGTCGTGATTGTTATTGTGGAAGGATGATTTAATTACATTAACAGGCATTTTAAAATGGTAAACAAGGAGGAGGAAAAGACTCTGATGTTATATCAATGAAATAAAAAAGACGGTGGATATTATTAGAAATATATTATAATTCATCAAAATAATAAAACAATAGTGTTGACATAATAAAGAAAAAAAAAAAGGAATTAATCATTTCATAAAATTTTGAATAAGTATATTTTGATATTCATTATAAATTTTTTTAAATATATATTCATTATAAATTAATTTTAGAATGGGTATGCATTATAAATTATATTTAGGTATTTGTAGTAAATTATTTTTTAGTATTCATAGTAAATGATTTTCAGGTATTCATAGTAAAATGTGCAGATTGTTTGTAGACATTCACTATAAATTATTTTTAATATTCATAGTAAATTATTTTTAAATTATCCACTTTTTAAAACATAATTACCAAGATTAAATATTTATCAGTATTTCATTATATTTATTAATACAATTCAATCCATCAAGAACTTATTTATGCATACAATTATTTGGTAAATAGAGTCCATAGAAAATCAGAAATATTATTAATTAATACTAATATTATAAATAATGTTTTAGAAAAAAATATATTAAACATTTTTTTATTTTTTTTAAAGAGCGAAAAAAATCTTGTACATTCAATTAAGTGGTGTATTTTATTAGAATTGATATTTATTAGTTTCATATGTATTCTTTTTAGATAGGTATTCCCTTTTGACTAGAGCTCCAATTGATCTACAACACAATTGGGGGCCTAGATCCCTATGTGATCATCTATCACATGTACCATATTTACCAACAACAACTACAAGTTTCAATGATGTGTTGCAGTGAAATCTACAAAAAAGGCAACTCGACCTTGGTAGGAAGAATGGCCTCAGTATAGTAAACAAGTGAGTATGGGTTAACTCCTATTGGAGTAAAAAATGTGGTATGGTATGCCTAGTGGGTGTTAAATAACTACAAGTGCTAATTACAACTAACATCATTGACAATCTTCTTTATAATATTGATAATAGTTTTATTAAAATCTTCAACTTTATCGTTACCTTATGAGTAGTAGTCAGTAGAGAAATGTTTTTCATATGATATTAGGTACAAAGTGATTTCACATATTTATTTTTAAATGATCCACCATTATCAAATATAATGTTGGAAGGGATACCATAACAATAGATAAGATGGTTAAATAGGAATAAGGATATCTGCTTGTCAACTATGTAAGGGGAATGGATTCCACACACTTAGTGAAACATTGAGTAGTAGGTAGGACATGTGTATGGCAATATGAGGATGTGGGATTAATTTTGCCTACAAGGTCGAGTCCCCATGTTGAGAATGGCCATGGTGTTGTTAGTAGTTTGAGCATTTTATTAGAACATAAATTAGATTAGCATGCTTATGAAATTTTACACAAGTTTTCACATATATAGCTATGCCTATTTCCATAGTCGGCCATTAATAACTAGTACACATTTATTTCTTGGCTAAGATTGTCACACTGGTGTGGACTCCACACACTCCTTCATGAACTTCCCTCAATTCTAATTCAAATTTTGTCTGAGGTAAACAACAAAAGTAGAGTTCCATCATAGCTTCTATGATACAAGGTTGGTCCAAGTAGGATATAATGAGAGGCTTTGCAGATGAAGGCTTTTTATTTCTTATGTAATAGGTTAGGTGGAAGAGTTTGCTCTTGGAGATAGGAATATATGTCTGAATGCTAGGGAGATGTGTGACCAACAATGTTCCAAACCATCTCACTAGTTGATTATTCATGTGCTAATGCTAGGAGATGTTCAACAAGAAATTGATAATATTTTGCTATGTCTTTGATTTGAATCATGGAAAAAAATAGTGGTCATGGCATCAATTATTTGTTTATTGTCTCGATGTATTATTTTAAACTTAATGTTGATAATTATTGCTTGAGAATATCAACCATACCTTTATATGGTACAAACTTATCATCCTTGGTTTGGTACTGGTCTATAACTTGATTGATGATTACATGATAATCACTATGAACCAGTAAAGGTTGGATATTCTATTGTATTGTCTAATGAAACCCTATAACAAGTGATTCATATTTGACCATGTTTTAGTATAGGTAATAATAATGTGAAAGGACGTGGGAATAAGATCCCCTTGCAGTATAATAAACAATATTCTAGCACCTAATCCATGATCTATGAATGAACTGTCAATGTAAATCTTCCATTGTTCAACTTCAGGAGCTGCTTCTTATTTTGTGGTAGTCATGATGGCCTCATCTAGAAATCCAAATGTAAGATGTTGAGTATCATGAAGAGGAGATTCTACAAGTACTTATCCCTTAATTACATTTTGATTGGCATATTTGATTTCAAACTTGCTCAAAATCATGATCTATTTTTTCCATGTAGCCCTGTAGAATTATTTTGGAAACTAGATACTTGAGTGAATCTATGTTGGAAATAATAATGGTCTTATTTTTCAACATGTAATGATGTAACTTTTGGGTTGAGAACACCATTGTTAAAAAGGCTTTTTCAATCAACATATAATTATATTCATACATGAGCAATGTTTGACTCAAATAATGTACAACATGCTCTTTTACACTATTCATTGTGGTGTGTTAAAAGTATCCTTAGGGAATTTTTAATCACTAAAAAGTAAAGTAACAATGGCTCGTTCAACATGGATGGAAAAAAAATAGGTTGGAAAAATATTCCTTAAGATGCTCAAATGGTTTCTGACACTCTTCAATTCAAAAGAAAGTAATGCCTTTCTTTAGTAAGTGCATAAAAAGATGTCATTTATCAGTGAATTGTGATATGAAGCATCAGATTGATTGGATCTTGCTTTACAAACTATAGAGCTAATTCAAGGTAGATGGTGGTGGCATTTTAGTAATAGATATAACTTTAGTTGGATCAACTTCAATGCCCCGATGAGAGATAATGAAGCCTAACAATTTGCTAGAAGTTATACCAAATACATACTTATTTGGATTAAGTCTAACTTTATACTCCCAAAGTATCTAAAATATTATTCATAGTACAATTGGATGGTCAATATAGGTCTTTGATTTACCTAGGATGTCATTAACATAGTCTTGAAGGATTTTGTGCATCATATCATGGAAAATCACTATCATGGCTCGTTGTCAAGTGGATCCTACATGCTTAAGTTCAAATTACATCACATGATAACAAAATGTTCACAATGGAGTGGTAAATATTATCTTATGTTGGTATTTTATTCTAATTCTAATCTGGGTATATCTTGAAAAATGAAAATCCATCCATAAGAGAAAGCATTTCATATCTGACCATTGAGTCAACTATAATGTCAATGTTACATAGAGGAAAGTCATATTTTGGGTAGGCTTTATTGATATCCTTAAAATCAGTGCAGATTCTTATACCGTATAGTTTCTTGCTCACTAACACAATGTTATAAAACCACTCTAAATAGTTGATTGACTTAATGCATATCATATCTAAGAGTTTCTCCAACACTTTCATGACTATCACACCAATATGATGATGCATCTTATTTAACTTATACTTAATGGGTTTGACATCAATATGTATAACAAGAGGGTGTATAACCAAGGCATGGTACAAATATCGTATAATTGAATAGGCCTATGAAAATATGTCAATAAATTCCCTTAGAAGGGTTATAAAAACTTATCATTCTTCCTCCATGAGGGATGTGCCTAGTTTGATCCACTTTGGGTCCTCTAGAGTCCTAATATTAACCTATGAAGTATCCTCCACAAGAAGTGTAGAACAATCTTATAAAATAATTGTCAAGGAGGTAAATTAGTTTGGTTATGGAAAATTCCTCTAGCTAGACTAGCTCTTCTAATTCTCCCAAATAGGATGAATTAGAATATGTTAATAATGGTAAAGTCCATGAAACAAATACTTCAAGGCACTTTTGAATAATCTACACAAAAGCTTGCCACTCTTTGACACTAATTTCAGATCCATAAATAGGCCTTGGACTATAGGTCTTATATGCTTCATATGAAGAGGGGTGAACATCCCCATCTAATGGCAATATAAACTAGTTTTCACCAAGAAACTTGTCATTCTCTCTACTTTTACCTTGGTCAAAAAGTGATTCAAAGAAGTTTTCACTTTTAGACCTCAATTTTTAATTTTATTCTTGTTTTTAGCTAAGGAAGTTCACCTACTCTCTAAAATAGGCAGCAATACCAATATGATAGACAATCCTTGCTTGTGATCTCCAAGAGGAATGTGATTCTTCAATTCCAAAAAGTTGCATATGGCCTCATTATTTTTAAACTCATTTAATGGCATTATTGATTCTTATTTTCCCCAATCTATCAATTGTGTGTGATAAAGGGTTAATGGCAAAGGTTGATAAATAGGTTTAATAGTACCAATGAAATGGGGATTAAATAAATTTGTATTGGGAAGGTCATTGTATATGCTATATTCTAACCCTGCATCACTACTACCATTATCTTCACTAGTCGATGGTGATGGAATGTGAATAAGGTATATGGGGTCACTGATAGGCATTTTAAATTTAACACCATGGGTTCCTTTGTACTTAGTAATTGAGATTGATTCGATCATCCCTTGTTGATGTAGCCCTAGGCTTATGCCTTCATAACCTAGGTGATCCATAATTTGATTAATAATAAGATACTTTACACTTTTGTAATAATTATCTAACTCATCAGTGTAAAGTCATGAATCATCTTTGGCTAAGGGGTCATGTTCTAGGCTAGATCCTGATTTAAAAACAACTAAGATTTTCCCTTGGTCTGATACTCCATGCAAGTAGTCTTTGCCTTAGGTCTCCCATTTCTTTTTTAATTTTATGGAAATTTAGAAAGATGGGATGAGTCATGTGTATTGTATTAGCCAAGACCTTTTTTAGTTATATATAAGTGATTCTCAATGTCTGGTGGAGGCATAGATGAGGTAGAAGTTAGGCTATCTGGGTCAATGTAATTGGATTATAGTCCCGATTCATTGGCTTTTCCTTTCTTAACTCTTCTTCCATTAGATTTTAGCATAAGATTCATGCCAAATTGATATTTATAGCTCTTATATCCATCCTCGAGATGTTTAAAATAATAATATGGCTAGAGATTAGTTGGTATAGTGAATTTCATTCCTGAATGGAAAGAATTTATACATTGATGTAATGTGGAAGGTATGGCCCTGATTTAATAGATCAAGGGTCAAACCGATATCAAATTGTAAGATAATTATAGATCTAAAACATGGTATAAAGTGTCATGGGTCAAAGGCCCAATGACCAATGGCAAGTTAATAATACCTTGATATTCTCATTCCTCATTATCATATGCCTTGATAACAATGGTATCTAGTTGTAAAATGGTTGTTTTATATCCAAGATGTTTGATCAAAGAGACACAATGTTAAGGCTTGAGCCATTATCTACAAGGATAAATTTAACTTTATGGTTTGTTATACTAACTTCAATGTACAATGGTTTATTATGAAAAATACCCAAGGATGACGTGTCACTTTGGTCAAATTTAAGATGTGGGCTAGGGGCCAAGTGTTCTACCATGGCTTTTAATTTGTCTAGCATGATGTCTTTAGGTACAAAGGATTATCTCAGGTACTCATTCAGGATGTCTTTATGGATGCTCATTTACTCAACAAATCTATGATGGATATTTACATAGGATTCTTCTTTAGTTTCTACATAATGTCATAGGTCTTCTATTCAGTTTTGGTAGTTGGTTTATTTCTAATAGGCATAGAAGGCTAAATGGGATCATTCATGGTATTTGGCTATAGTACCTTGATGTTAATCTTGGCTCATCGAGCTAAGTTTATGTAATCTTGATCTGGTACTTGGCTTTGGTAATTGTCTAGGTAGTTATTAGGGCTTGGAATGGTAATTCTCATATGGTGTTGAGCCTAGATGCTAACATGGTCTGAAGGATAATTACCTATATAAGGAGGTTGGTAGGTAGTATTTGGCTGATAGGCATTATTGGGTGAAGGTCTTAGTATATTAGTAGTTGGATGAGGGTTAATGGTAATGGTGGCAACATGACCACCTAATACATGCCCTATAATATTGTTATAGGTACACACAATGGCATGATGGCATCCTTGGTTGGTTTGGTTAGTTTATCCTTGGTTCTAACCATTCTACTATTTTTGTTGTTATTGTGTTATTGTTTTTGATTTGATGGTGGATTTATCTACCAATATTTATATTATTATCATTATTATTACTAGTTATTATTATTTTTTGTTGGGTAAATGTATTTCTATAGATGCCCAGGTTATGGTTGGTCATAAGATCATGGGTATCTTTTTGTATCTCTCCATTTTCCAACATAATTTCAATCAGGTGCCTGAAATGGATACACTGGCATATGGAATCTCCTTTGACACAATGGTACTAATAAAATTCATGTTGTTTGTACCAATCATGAAAAAGAAATCATTTAGGAAATGGATTTGATACTGGCCAACTAATCATATTTGCTTGAACCAATTTTTAGAACACAAATTCAGTAGGCTCACCAAGGTCGTTAAAAAAATTGGAAATGGGTGGTCTTATCCTTGTAGGAGGGGCTTGAAATTGGTTTTGATTATGTGTATGTTGGTTTTGTGGAAACCTTGACTAAATGTATGGAGGTGGTGGTTATTGAATGGGTGGAGACAAGTGGACAACCAATGTATTAACCATTTTACGTGGTGCGATTCAGTGACCTCCTTTCTAACAACATTATTGTTATGGTTTTAGTCCTTTAGTCTCTCATTATTGGATTGAGGTGGAATTGAATCTATTATTTTAATTAAGTTTTTATTTTATCTATGGCTTTGTTTTTGTTTCAATTGGCCTTGATGCTAATTTTGACTCTGGTTAGAATATGATAGCTTGATAATCCTTTTGTTAACAAGGGATTTATCAATATTTATTCATTTTAATATAACCTATTCAAATGTATGAACACATTATATCTTGATATGGTAAGCTATCTCACTATGTAATCTCTTGGTAAATATTGCAGCCAACTACTTATCAAACACATTATGGGTAAACAAGTTCACAAATGCTCTCCAATGTTTCAAGTAAGCAATGAAGCTTTCACAAATATTATATTTTTCTTATCCCAAATACACAACAATATAACAAAATATAATCCAAATGAAATGCTTTATATATATTGGAATAGGTTTCAAATAATTTTCAAACAATGTTTAGAAAAAAAATTCCTTAGCAAGCATGTGTTATATTTGTCAAGAAATTTATATTGGGATAAATATTTCTCAAACACCTGAAAGCCCTATATGCAATAGATGTTGACAATAAAAAGGTCATCATTGATTTTAAACATCATATAATATCAAGAATCAAATACATGAGATAAAAAAATTAACCTACATGAAATAATGATAGAGTAAATACACACAATCAAGCTACATTTTACAACTATGAAGAGCAAACCTTGATTGACAATCTATTCTTTCAAAACATGTTGTGGTAAAATATATTTTTAAGTATGCATGAAAGGCAGATAAAAGTTATGAAACTTATCCTCAAATGTTTTACAGTTTTCAAACATTATAAACCTTAACATATTAGTAGGAAGAGAATATAGGAGACTTTTAACTATTTTTTTTTTTTGAAATAGACATTGGCGAACAAAAAACATGTCACATGTTGTTTGAGATTCTATTACCACAGTTCAATAGTGTATTTGTCAACAATGAATGTTTCATGTCAGGTGTTCAAACCATTAGACCAAAAATATGAAGATGATCGTAAATAACATAATAAGTCTTTCATTGATGGATACAATAATAAACATTTTTATATGTAAATCACTTTAATTGTTGAGGAAGTTAGATCTTAGATATAATCCAAAGTGAAAAAAAAAAAAGATGATGAATGGAAATCAAATAAATGGATTGATTTTTGTTTGTCAGAGTTATTAATTCACAATCCAATCTTGATATACAAAGAGATATTGCGATCAATGATGAAGCAATAAAATCAAACTAGGATTCATTAAATTATATATATTGGCATGTAGATATAAGAACAATTCCATTTACATTTTGAAAGTTGAGATGATTTTGAATATGAGGATAATTAACATATTAAATAAAATAAAGTGGAACATTAGTAGGAAATCATATCTAGCATATAGCGTGGCTAAGTTATGGACCTACAATACACAAAGCCGAATGCATGCTTTCTTCCAACAATTAAAAAAAATCATCTTTTCCCATTTTAGAGACACTGTCTATTTTAGAAATATTTTTCATGAAAATACTACAACAATATCGACTAAGTCTTCTCTTTTTATAGATACAATTTTTTATATTGATTCCTTTAATATTTTTATTTAAATATTTATTTACTATGTTTTTGTAACACTATCTGACACAATTATTCATGTTCATATTATTTATGTATCTTTTGATTCATTGATCCAAACTAGAAAAAAAATCATATGGTTTCAAACCAGACCTAATTATATACACATTAGAAAAAGAAAAATCTAATTTTTGATATTTTTTGAGGTAGTTAGGGGGGATGCATAGTTGGCTATACAAATTTGTATCATATTTCAGGGTATACTAAATTGTGAAATTAGTAAAAAAAATATTCATTAACTAATTTAAATTAAATATAGGTTACAAACTAGATGATCTTACCTAGCTTTCTATTAAGGGGTTTAAATAAAAAGTAAACGATGCTCCAAAAATGGTGGGGTGTACGAACAACTATCTAGTATAATTTTTCTAAAAAATAATACCACTTCTTTGATTTTCAAAATTTTTACCTAGTTAAACTTTACCATTTCAAAAAAAATTTTTGATAGTTTAGAAACTACACTTGAAATGGTACAATTCATCTTACTATAACATCTTCAAATTATGAGTGTAGATATCTCAAATAATCTATAAAAGTTGAGTTTTTATGTTTTTCAATAAAAACATGTCCACTTAAGACCCCCTTATGGCCCGTCAATTCCCTAAACTCACCTCATAATGTGAATTTTATTCTTATTGCATTATTTTGGATGTTACCCCCTCAAAGTGGCTCAATGATATTTATCAAGGATGTTACTCTTCTATCAATTTTGTTGTGGATCTACATATTCTACTCTTATTTTTGTGATATAATATTCAATTATGTGAATATATAATTAATTTCACTACATTAATGTTTAATTTAAAAATTAACATCTTAATCTAATTCTCCTTATAATATTATTACTAACTTATTCTAATACCTTACCTTAGTAACTAAACCAAATAAATTCCAAATGATTTTGTAAATATAACAATACGATGTTGATAAGTCCATATACAAACCTAATCAAAATTCAATCCTAATTCCAATTCAATAATATCATTAGGTATCCCTGTGGTCACTAATATATCTCACCATAGTAAATGGGTAATTAGGCATTACAATTCCTATGTAAAATAGGAAGTGGTGTTGAATACTAAGTTCATTAGATTCTATTTATTTTATTTTAAATTGTTGTTTTGTCTTGAATGTTTCATGTTTCACTTGTTTGTTGTAAGAGTGATCAATTCTCACACAAATTAAAATATATGCAATAATAGAAAAACATGGTACCCCCTAAGGGATATCTTTGTGTCAAACTATTGAATGTTATATGTGTAATACGCTTTACCTCTCGATAATTTCTAGAATATATATTACACAAAACACTATTGTGTCTTATTAGTGGGCCCCTACCACCTACACCAACCTTCATGGAATACTTCCATTTAAGTTTGACTTTGGAATTTGTAAATGCACTAAATGAAACAATAGCATGAGAAAAAATTACCTACTCATTACCTTGAAAAATTTTCCTTCTTGATCTTGTAGATCGATATTCCGTTGACTTAGGCAATTTACATTCCCAAATATCCTTTAGTGTTCTATAATACCTCTTTCATCTCTTTTGTTGACCCTTCTCAACCTATTGTGAAGAATGAGAAACGCCCTCTTCACCACCAAATGTTTCTTTGGAATTTGATTCCTCTAATGTTTTCAACTTTGAACCTTGTTTAATTTTAACACTATAACATGTTCCAAAAACATTATCACCAACCATCAATAAAATGTTATCTATAAATTTACTATTATATATATGAAAAATTATATTATCTCATCTACAAGAACATCTCTACTTAACACAATTATGTTTGTGAAGATATCTAGTAATATATGTCTTAGATTTCCCGTTATAGCCAACACACACACACACACACACACACACACACACACACACACACACACACACACACACACACACACACACACACACACACACACACACACACACACACACACACACATTTCATTCATTATGTGAAAAAGTAATGCGATTAAAAACACAAAAGTCACTTATATTAGGGGGTGTGATTAGTAAATTTCGTTATCAAAAAATATTGTGATACATGTTCAGTTGGTACATGTCAAAGTCAATTTTTTTTTAAATTGTGTGTTTTTAATTTACTATGAGAAATGGTTTTGAAGATGTTAGTAAAAAATAATGAACTTTAAATTTGCGTAACTTAAGTTTGGACTCTGTTTTTTTTTTTCTCAAATATATATTTTTGGAACATTAATGAAATTTATACTTTCTATTATTAATTATTGAAATATTTATAAATTAAATAATAAAATCATAGTTTAAAGGAATTGTGAAAAAATACTTTCAGCCATGACATTTAATATTAAAAAGAAAACTTTTTTTTCTTTTTCTTTTTGATTTTTTTTTAGGTTATTAAAAATAGATCTTATTACATAAATTAATATATAATACTATTCTATAGACACCAAAATTATGTCACACACATGTGTGTAACTCCCTATGTCAAAACTCCTTTTAACCCATTTTCAATAATAACAACTAACCTCCCTAACCCATGCTTTTACCCCTCACAAATTTAATTAATTTAAAATACTTAATTAAGTTAATTAAAAACTCATGTTTCCACCTTATCTGGCCACCTCGTCCTATGACTAATTCTCACTTGATGAGTCATCTCAAGACTTGGTCCCCTCATCCTAACTACCCAAGACTTATTCCCACTTCCAAACTAAATTCCTAATCAACTACCTCCTTCTTAACCTCTTATTTTTACCATTTTGTAAGGAGTGCCACACTTGGCATGAAGAACAATAGAAAATAGGCCAAAAATAACAAGGTTTACCTATTCTAGGGCCATCGACGTCGGTGGGATTGCTAACATTAGTGATATAAGCCAAACTCCAACCTAAAGTTTAGGTCAGCAAAAATCAAGAAAATTGATTCTTACTTGCATTCAAGTTTTCAACATTCTATTTTTGACATCCTAGCTTACTATCATCTTGTGTAAGTCAATCATGATTAGGAACTGAGCTCTTGAGGACCAATAGCACCTACTTGTTCTCTTTATTTAGACATTTAGGTCCAGACTCCATGATAGGGATCATCAATCTAGCACTTATCATTCAGTAACCACATCTAAGTAAATCACTTATTATATAGGTCTTTTAAACATTTATTCTACTATCACTTTATATCTATTTTTCATTGCTTTACACACTTTTGATTGAATCCCTGTGAGGAAATTACAAAGATTATTTGCTTATTTTCCAATAACTTGACACACCAAACCTCTGACTAGATCTACCTAAACCATACTCTCTCTCGTATAACTCTCCCCAACCTCCCATACTTGATCAAAAACTATTTTCTAGACCCAAAAAACCTTTTACAAGCTCCCAGGCATTTATTTCCATTATTGACCTCCACAGCCTAACCGACATCGGTCACCTTCACCACTTACCTCGACAGTAAAACCGATATCGGTCACTCCCCTACCAATGTCGATGATTTTGGATTCCCTAACCTTTCCAAAATGTACCCAAATAACTTCTAAAACACAAACAAAATACACCACTTGCACTTTATCACTCTCTACTGCATATAGGTTATTAATAACGATAATATTATCTCTCTTTCACTCTCTCTTTACCTCTCTTTTAGTTATTCATTACTCTTTTGTCTCTCAAAAGTGGACTATCATCTCTGAGGAAGTTTCACACTTCTTAGAACAAGTGCGTAGCTTGGTAGCCCACTCATTTAACTACTAACAAACATCTTGTGGTAGTGCTTTCTTACTTGCAGGTAGTCCTCCACAACCAAAGAAGAGTGCTCACAATGTCTGGATATGGTGCACAAACCAATCTAGGTTCATTATAATCACTTATCCCCATCATTCTTTTCTATTTTCCTTTAGATTTGAAATAGTCAAAATTTAGCAAAACATTTCTAGCCCATCTGATGGGACCTTAGAGTTTTCCTTGGGTTCATTTCTTATTTTAAGCATTCATATAGGTGTATTATAGTGAAAATTTCATTTCTTGCACTTCCTCTTTCTCTTTTCTCTTAAAACAAAAATTCAATATTTTATATTTTATTTTCTATTTAAAAAGCATTAACTGAAATTTTCTTTCTTTTGCCTTTGCCTCTAAAAGAAATTTATCATTTTCTTTTAAATTTTAAAAAAAAAAAGAATTTATTCTTTACTTCTTCTTTCATGCACATTAGGATAGTGACTTTCATACTCTATTCCTATTTCATCTCTATTTTCATTCAAATCTAAACATTTCAAAATTAGGTTTAAAACTTATTGCATTTCATTGTTTGTTTGCTGCATATTAATGCACCTAGTTGATTGTAAGCATTTTGAATAAATTGTAGTGCATGTATGTTACACAACCAAATCACATTCACATATACAAACATATAAACTCACCTGAGAAAAGGCCCATCAGGATTTCATCATCTGGTGGATCACCTTACCCTACCCGACTATCCTACTTGGATTTCACAACCAAGGGGAGAACCCACTCCATTCTCTAGTGGAGTATAAACTCTAGACATAAGGTATATTTTGGCTAAGCTACCTGGCTCAACTCTAGGTCTATGAAGTGCATAGAGTAAGCTCATATAACAAGCCACGTACCTGGTCTAACATAGATTTCCTCTTGAGCACTAAAACTAACCTGAAACTAGCTCTAGATTGCTTTCTAGTACCTTTGATAACCAAATTCTCTTCTCACTATTTGATTAAAGAATAAGCCAACATGAGACAAAAAACTAATCTCTAGGATTTAATAGTTGTTGGCTATATGTTTTTGTTTCCTGTTGTCTTCTATATTTTGGAGTTGGTAAGGACATATGTATTTTGGAGTTGGTAAGGATGTTTTCCCATTGACTCAAAAAATGAATACTATTTCTAATACTTAGTTTAATGTGTTATCTCAAATTTTTTGAGTGTTCTTCCTCCTTACATAGACCTATTACATCCACTAGTTTACCTAGTTTCAATTTCTAGTTTCTTAAAAACATCAATTTTTCCATCTCCCAGGATATCACAGTGACTGGCATTGGTTAACCCTACCAGAATCGATAGATTTTACCTACTGACATCAGTTAGTCCATCGATATTGGCAAAAATTTTCTACATACATCGGTCAAGTGACCGATGTCAATGACTATGTAATTTCATCAGCTCAAAATAGCAAGCTAAAATAACACACTTACCCGCACTCAAACTTGATTTTTCCTTATTCTATTTCAAATACAAGGTAGTAAGACTATTTATACTTCCTCTTGCATGATATTGGCATGAGCTCAAGCCAAAATTCTTGCTAATTACATAAGCTGACAACCACTTCCACCTTCCCCTCTCACTTCTAATTTTGTCATGGAGCATACTTTAGATACATAGCATACTCCCAGCCCCAACCAAATTCCCATTGTGCTTGAGGGAGATCAATATTTTGCTAAATTTATTGATCGTAATGTGACATCCCTTTAGCATTACCTTGATATGAGTTGAACCTGTAATTCTTTAGGTGACCCAGTCCATGGTATGCCAACCTCTCTAATGGAGACAACCTTAGTTTCAATTGCCTACACTATTTTCCCCATGGTTACCCAAACCACCACTTCAATGAGTAACCCAACTATAAACAATGTCCAAAATGTAGCATCTCTAACTGCCCAATCCCACCTAAACCCTAATGTGACTTCCCTACTTTTACAACCACAACTAGTTTAGTCAAGTCACACCCCATTCCATAATTTAGTGGTACCTATTCCATCTACCTTTGCACCTATAATTACCCGAGTTACAACTCACCCTTCATCCAATCTAACCATGCCAATAATCCATTCTCAAATAACAACAACTAAAGAAGTCATAGTCTCCAAGCCAATGGGACAAGCCCCTTTTCTTTTTGCACCCCAGCTTATGACTCATTATCCTTATGTTACTCCAACACAACCTCAGCAAGCTATGTTATACAATCCCTCTGATTCTTATCAGGTTCCCTATAACTTAGGAGGTATTCCCCAGACTAATCCCCCTCCAGACCTCATTAAGATGTTGATGGATAAGATGTCTAATCTAGAGACATCCATTTTTGGTTTAAAGATAACAAAGAATGTGTTATCTTATGATCAGATATGCAATGAACCAATCCATCCTTATGTACCTATTCACCCTTATCTAAACCAATGGGAACTCCCTAAATTTACTTATTTATAGAGTAAAGAGGACCCACAACAATACTTACAAGTATTTATACATGCTTGTTATTTAATAAAGCATGATGATGCATTACTACTTCACACTTTCCCTATGTCTCTTTTAGGTACTAACTTGGATTGGTATAGCTCTATACCTTAGTACTACCTTTTTTCATTTACCTAACTCACACAAATATTTCTATACCATTTCTCTATTAACATTTCTAAAAAGGTTTCTATAACAGACGTTTATTCTACTAGACAATTTGATGATGAGTCTATTATAGATTTTGTCGCTCATTAGAGAAGCTTGATCAATAAAATATCCTTCTCCTTACCCCAACTAGAGCTTATTAAGCTCTTCTCAAGGGCATGTGCTAAGCACATCTCATCCACAATTCAGGTACAAAACTTTTACACATTTGATGAGGCCTTTACAATGGCACAGAAACTAGAGTTTTATGCTATAGAAGAAGATAAAGTCATGTTGCACAGTAGGAATCCCAATTCCAAATGAAATGAATCCTCCTCCTCTAAAACTTCTCCCTCTAACCAAAAAGCTAAAGGCTTTGCCAATGTGATGGTCATTAAGTCAGCTTCTTCTACAAGCACAAACCAATCAAATTCTTCAACTTCTCAAAATCTGACTAAATAATTCCAACAATGATATGAACAAAGACAATACACTCCCATAAAAGAGTCATATACATCTGTCTTGGAGAAATTATTATAACAAGGTGTTATAACCCTTCCTCAGATCAAACCTCCTATACAGTTTGACCCTTCCCATCTTATCCCAACTTAGTACAAGGAAGATGAGTTTTGCGGTTACCATCGAGTTAAAGGCCACAATTCTAATAATTGTAAGACACTCAAGAACATTATTCAAAATATGCTTGATAGAGGTGATCTCATTTGGATAATCCTAATTCAACCCCTAATCAAAGTATGGATGTATTTAAACACCCTTTTCATAACCATTCATCGAATCAAAATACTATTCAAACCACAACTAACTCACGTGATCATAATATCCATACAGTTAACATGGTCTTTCTTTTACCTCTAGTTCAACCTTTCCCTCAACGGGAGACATCTATTTCATCAGCTTCTCTCCCACATTCAGTGGCATCTATTTTGCATGTTCCTCCTCTTCAGGTAGAATAACATATTTCACCCATTCCACTCCCTCGAGACGATGAGCCTCCTTCACCACTTCTTTTTGCACCTAAGGAGACTGTAATGTCAATTCCTTTTGCACCAATATTACTTATCCTCTTACCACTTAAAGACAACACCCTACCCATTCCTTAACCACATGTTCAGGGGAACATCATTCTTGCATTATACCCTTTTGAGGAACCTTCTTTGCCTACCTATCCTCCACCTATAGAGAGTAGTACCTCAGCCACTCCACCTTTGCACTTAGAGGATTCAGTATTATCTACTCCCATAGTAAATGAGAGACATATTATACCGCTCTTACCCCTTATTTTACCTATGGAGGACCATACTTTACCCATGCCTCTCCCACATGTTGAGGGAGCTACAATACCTATGCTTTACCCTCTTGAAGAACCTTCTTCACCTACCTCCCCTCCACCCATGGCAAACTATGTCTCTTCTCCCATCTCTATTAAAGAGGACCCCATTGCTGTTCTTTCTCATCTTTGGCTTGAAGTATCAGAAACCAAGAAATTTCCCTCTTTCCCAAACATATAAGCCTTCTAAAGACACAACGATAAGGCCTACGTTAACTTCATCCAAACCCTTCTCATGGTTGGTAAAAATTCAATAATTTATTGACTCCATGAAGCTAGACCATTCAACATTTTAGGACCGACTTAAAACTCCTTATCCAACACAACAAATGTCAACCTTTACTGCCAACCCTCTCACTACCCTTTAGCCTAAGGTCTTTGACAAAACTAGAGATTCTTCACCAAAAGTACTAGAAGTTTAACCATCTATGTCAGAACCCTCACCCTCCTAATAATATACCATATTAAAGCAGATTAGGTTCTTAGGTGTACGCCTTGTCTCTAATTTAATTCATCCACAAGTGAAATTATATTTAACTCCTGTACCACAATTTGGAGTTTCATAACTTAAATTATATAAAAATGTTAAGATCCCTAGATCTTGATGATCCCTTCTTCAAACCTCAACTTTACCATCCATTTTGGGACCACATCCCTCTACCTTAGTTAGAATATTGCCTAACTAAGCAAAATAAAAGGTTAAGCTACCTCCATTACTTCCTTTGCCATCTGGTAGAACTTTCACATCTAACACTAGAAAAATAATAACAAAACATGTAAAGCCACCATCACCAATTAAAACACCACATAATATTACCTTTCCAACACCAAAACAAAAGAAGGTGTCCACTCCTATTAGCATAACACATACGAGCCCACTTGTAGGCTCTCAAATATTTTTGCTACATCAGTTATTAAAATCTTATATAATAAATCTTCCTCCCATTAAGCCTTATAGTCATGTTGGAATGAATCCATATTAGTTCAATGATATACAAGTGTGTTTATATCATCATTCACTTGGACACAATACTAAGAGTTGTAAAGATCTCATAGTAGTTTTTCGGTAACACTTTAATGTCGACACTCTCTTCGATGATACTCCCATTAATTTTACTATTATTCCACCTTTGGAATCAAAAATCCCTCCTACCATTCTACCTAAAATCAAACCTAAAGATGTCAACGTAACCTCTTTACCACCTCCTTCACCGACATTTCAGATCAACACAATTAATGTGGCCACACAACCAAATGACCAAAAAGATAAAGCTAAAAAAAAGGCCCCTGCTCCTTGGGCTCATCCCTTCACCAAAGACACTCCTCCTAATCCTAAGATTTCCATCTTGGGTGTTCCTAAAACAACATCTTCAAATGTTATTCAAATCTCAATGGTGAAACATCTACACCAAACTCCTATGAAAATGTCTTTATATGAGCTAATCCAAAAGTCATCCCAACACTATCAAGCTTTGATTAATGCTTTTCAAGCAATTGAGGTAAAATCAGATGATCCCCAGCCTCTTGTAGTTTTATTTGTCTCCCTTAATTCCATCTCCCTGATTTCTTTCAGTGATTTAGAAATTCTACTTCAACACCCTGGAGATCAGGATTTTGCCCTTTTTATTACCGTATATATTGATCAAACTTATGTCCAAATAGTCATAATCAATGGGGGGTCTAGTATTAATATTATTTCCATCCATTCCTAAAAATAGCTAGCTCTTCTTGACAATTTCATGTCTCAAACCAATGCGATATTCCATTCCTTTAATGATACCACAACTGCTATGGTGGGCATTGTTGTCTTACATATCTGTGTAGGTCCCCATACTATTTTTAAGATCTTCTATGTTGTGGAAAGAGAGTTGTAATATAACATACTGCTTGAATGACCTTGGATACATGCTATGGCATGTGTACCCTCAACTTTTCACTCTTGTGTCAAGTTTGAACATGATGGATAAGTACATGTTATACCTGTTGACCCACCTCTATTTAAAACATGCAACATGACCTATAGTCCCAATGATATTCTCATTTAATTGAAAACATCATCTTCTCCTCATGATACTTATGAATCTTCTACAAGCTCCACTCCCCCACTTACACAGATACTGCCAACATAAATTCCTGACAAAGATCTCATGGAGGAGACCTTTCAACATTTGTCACTCGGTGAATATCATTTGTTGATGTTCAACATGTTATATACTCCACAATAATATGGAAGGCTTCACATGTACCCAAATTATGATCCCCATATTGGGATGGTCATCCCTTATGGGCTCCCTAACCTTTGAACCAATTTTACATATGGTGGAATTGATCAAGCTCTCACTGTCAGCAATCCATCTTCTTCACCACAACCATTCACCTGTGACTTCTCTTTCTTTAATAACTCTAGATTCACTCATACCTATCTCTATAGGTTTACCTAGAAAGGATTTGGTTTGGGTTGTTATGAATAAAGTGTTCATATGTCTATTGAATATCCCACTAGAAACACCATTGAAAATGCTAAAAAGAGGCATGGGGTGGGATATGATGAACCAACTAAAATCATTAAGACTTCCCATGTATCAATTATTAAATAATCAGTCTCTCCTTCTCCACCTTATTCTCCACCATCACCTATTGAATCGAAGGTATCTATACCTCCTAATTTTTTTCTCAATAGTGCCATCCATTTGGGGCCTTTCACCTATCATCAGGGTAAGGAAACAAGGTCCCTTTCTCTCATTCATCCTAAAATAATTGATGAAGACTCTCCCACTATTAACACTATCCAATGTCAAGATGATGATGCAATTCTTACATATATGGGTGCGGATGATTCCTATATCCAATGATCGCTCCCATCTGAAACACAAGCTATGTTAAATGAATCAACCATTGACATCAACCTTCCCTCTCATGATAACCCTCATGTCCTCAAGATTGGTCAATCTTTAGATTCCTTTGAGCAAGCTGATTATGCTACATTTCTTAATGACCATAGCAAAGCCTTTGTTTGGTCTTACAATGACATTCCTGGTATTGACCCCTCTATCATCACCCATAAAATTGTCACCAATTGAGATGTTAAAACTATTAAGTAGAAGCTTCACAAGATGCATCTTCGAATTTCTCTCTTTGTCAAAGAAGAGCTCCAACGCCTCCTTTCTATTAACTTTATCCAACCCATCTACCACTTGCAATGGATTTCCAATATTGTTCCTATCACAAAAGTGATCAAGGGAATATGTATTTACATTGACTATCATGATTTAAAGCTCACTTACCCAAAAGATGACTTACCATTGCCAAGTATTGACCAACTTATCGATTTGATGACCAATCATGAGATGCTATCACTTATGGATGGATTCTCTGGATATAATCAAATCCTATTTGCTCCTAAGGATCAGGCCAAAATAACATTTATTACCCCATAGAGGACTTTTTGTTATCAGGTCATGCCTTTTGGCCTAAATAACACTGGTGTAACTTACCAACACACCATGACCTAAATTTTTCATGATCTCCTACACAAAATTATGGAATATTACATGGATGACTTACTTAGAAAGTCTAAACTTCATCAAGACCACTTGATAATTCTCAAAACCATATTTACTCATCTCCTTCAATGCAGTGTTCGACTAAACCCAAAGAAATGTGTCTTTGGAGTTATTTTTGGTAAACTCTTAGGTTTTATCATTTCTCTCCATGGTATCTAAGTCGATCCTTCTAAGGTTAGAACAATCCTAGAGATGCCTCCACCTACTAATATCAAACAACTCTGTAGCCTACAAAGCAAACTTCAATCAATTTGTTGCTTCATTTCCCAGTTGTTAGATTACTGCCAGCCCTTTCACCATCTCCTCAAAAAGGATGTCTCCTTCTATTGGAATACATATTGTCAAGAAGATTTTGATGCACTTAAATAATATCTCACTTCCCCACCATTTCTTATTCCACCTAAGGAAAATCAGCATTTTTACCTATACATCTCCACAACAGACCATTCTCTAGGTGCTATGATTACACATCGAGATGACCAACATCAAGAGTAGGAAGTTTACTATATAAGCCACACACTTATTAATTATGAGACTCGATATACCCATACTAAAAAACTTTACCTTGCATTGGTCTTTTCCACCTCCAAGCTTCGCCATTATCTCCTAAACCACAAAACCTATGTGGTCACCCATATTAATCCCCTCAAACACATGCATTCCAAACCTTATCACAACCAATGTGTAGCTCGATGGCTCATTCTTAGAGCTGAGTTTGATTTAGAATTCACTCAACAAAAGTCTATTAAGGGGAAAATAATTGTTGACCAATTAGTTGTTGCCCCTTTACCTGACAATCAACCTTCAAACCTTGAATTCCCTGACAAATCCATTGTAATGCTCTCCACCGATGACATCTCTTATCAAATGATGATGTTATTTGATAGATCTAAATGTCAACATGGTGGGGGTGCAGGGGTCATTCTTATTCCTCTACCTAGAAAACCTATGCCTTTGTCATTTAAACTAGATTTTGAATGCACTAATAATATAGCCGAATATGAGGCTTTGATTTTAGGGCTTCAAAAAACTCTCTTCTTTGGTATAAAATCCACAACCATTTTTGGTGATTCTTAGCTAGTGGTTAACTAGGTTAATGGTTCCTACCTATACAAAAATGAAATTCTACAATAGTATAAATATCATGTAGATACGCTATTGGGATCATTTGACTCTTATCTCTTACAAATTGTTCCTCTACCTACAAACAAGTTTGCTAACATGATGGCTACACTTGCTTCACACATACCCTCTTCATCCTCTTCCTCAAGAATCTATGTCATCATGCATTGCTTAACATTACCCTCCTATTTCTCAGCTAACATCCTCTTTGTCAAAAATGTAATAGCCCACCTGCATGACTTATGGTACATGCAACTCATAGATTATCTTTCCTTCTCTATTACCCCTTCTGATCTCTCTAATAATGGGAAATGGGATTTCATAAAACATGCCACTCATTACACTATACTAGGGGGATTTATCTACAAGTGAGGTTTTGATGGTCTTCTCCTTAGATTCCTGACTAGTATTGAGACTCACTTTGCTATTAAGGAAGTCCATGATGGGATTTTTGGTGGGCATTTTAATGGTCAGATAGTTTCCAAGCGTATCTTTTTATTTGGATATTATTGGCCCACACTTCATCAAGACTGTGTTGATTACATTCAGAATTGCGTCAAGTGTCAACAACATGCTAATCTCCTTCATGTCAATAGTCATGCATTACAAGTTGCCAAAGACTTTTGGCCCTTCTCCCAATAGGGCTTAGATATAATAAAAAAAATTAACCCTCATTCATCCCTTTGTCATCATTCTATCATTACTCCCATTGAATACTTCACCAAGTGGGTTGAGGCCATCTGTCTCATCTCCACTAAAGTTGATAAAATTGTTGACTTCATCAACCATCACATCATCTGTTCTTTTAGTTTCCCTCACAAAATTATAAAATATAATGGTAAATCTTTAAAAACAAGACTATTCAAAGTCTTTGTGATACATTTGGAATCAAATTAAGCCTCTCATCATTGTACTATCCACAAGTTAATAGATAGGCATAAGCTTCTAACAAAACATTGACAAAATTTATAATGAAGGTGGTGAATGATACGGAAAAGGATTGGCACACACACATTCCTTTTGCTTTATGGGCTTACCACACTACATTCAAACTCTTATGACTACTACACCTTTTTCCTTGGTATATGGGACAGAGGCTATTTTGCCTCTTGAAGTCTAGATTCCTTCTCTTCGAATTTATCTACAAGACATACTTACTAACAATGACTTTCATCAGGAACATTTGGCTCAACTTGACATGCTTGATGAGCACCATCTCAAAGCCCTCAACCACCTCCAAATCTATCAAGAGTGTATCAAACACACCTATAACAAAAACCTCAAAGAGTGAGATTTCAATATAGGAGATCTTGTCTTAAAAGAAAATCAACATGTGATGAACATGGAGAAAAGCAAACAAGGTAAGTTTGCTCCTAATTGGCTTGGACCTTATAACATAACTCATAAGTATGTCTTAGGAACTTATCATTTATCTTCTCTTGAAGGGAGGCCAAAACTCGAGCGTTTAAATGCCTTATACCTATGACCATTTTTTCGTTAAAAAGCATCACTTCTCCTCATGTTTAAGTTGAGATCATCCCTTGAGCATCCCTATTACATTCATTTCCCTTCCTCTTCAACCTTACTCCTATACACTTAGTTAACTTATGCAGTGGTATGATTTTGCCCTCAAAGTGGAAAACTCTTAAGCCTCTATAGTCTTATCCATGACTAAAATCTTAAAAAAAAGAAAATAGAATGGGATATGTGACAAAGTTATAAAGTCTTAGGTCATGCTTCTCAAAATAGACTGCTCCCTTGAAGGACAACTATTTAACTTCCCTTTCCTACTATCAATAGATTGTTCCCTTGAAGAACAATTATTTAAGAATTAAACACAAACGCTTAGACCACTCCTTGAAGGATGGCTAAGCCAAGATTTAGTCTCAAAGGGAAATAAAAATGAAAAAGGCTTCTCACATTGCTCAGCTTTATACGACCTTAACCCATACAAAATCTCATTGTAGGCTTCCTGCATTGATCAGCTTACACGGCTAAAAAAAAAAATTTAAGTCATGGACTTGCCTATAGTAGCTCTTGGGTCACACAAAAAAAGGGGAACCTCATTCCCACTTTGTAGGTTATGCTACTCAAACATTTTCCTCATTTTACCTTTTTTTCCTCATACTCTTTCAAGGGACTACAAAGCTCACTTAACATAAGGTAAAAATGATGATTCTCTAACAAACACAATGGTTCAAAGATATAAGGCATGAAAGAGGCTCATATTTTGAAGCCTATTTATGTTCTAATTAGGTTATTTACTGGTGCATGAGCATTTTTCCTCTTAATTTTCCCATCCACATCACATTTTGATCTCTCTATTTGAGATGAAGAAACAATGTCATACTAACACTAACAAAGCCCACTCAATTCATTTTACGCATACACCATCACAAATATAAAAAAATGCTGAAATAAACTAACATAATCAATTTATTCATTTTAAGCATGCACCATCATGAAATATGGAAAAATGCTAATATGAAATTAATCAAAAACCTATGCATATACCATCACATATATGGGAAAAGGCTAGTCTAACTCAACTAATATGATAAGGATTAACATCAAAATTAACATAGCATAAAATTATCATCTAAATAATCATCATCCATAGCATCATCATAATCAAAATACACACATCTCAAAAACACAATAAATGAGCATCTCATGTGTGTGTGTGTGTGTGTGTGTGTGAGAGAGAGAGAGAGATCAAAATACATGTCCATAACTACATCATCGTAATATCATCTCTCTCTCTCTCTCTCTCTCTCTCTCTCTCTCTCTCTCTCTCTCTCTCTCTCTCTCTCTCTCTCTAAATATATATCTCACATCTTTGGTTCACAAGCTGGTATACATATAACATAAATAATCAAAATTGACAAACTCTGACACTTAAGGTCCTCGAGGCTCTATATGTGGTCATGAGGAAGCAATGTCATCACCACTCTCCACCTGTCTACATCTACATGAGCTAGAAATTGTGGCATGTGGCATAGACCTCTCTCTCTCTCTAAACTCTGAATATCTCTAAATCTATAGAAACTCTCTAATCACCCTCTCATAGTAGTCAATCTCATCCAAGGCAGTCAAATATCTCACTAGAGATATAGTATATGAAGGTCTCATAGCACCTGATGATGTCCTAGCCTATACTGGTCCTTGTGGTGGTGGAGGAGGAGAAACCTAACTTGCTACTCTCAAACTTTCTCTCTCTACTATCACTATAGTCATTTGACCCTATAAAATTTCAACCTGGCCCTATAGTATTGCAACGAGGCCCTGTAGTGCCCTAATTTGACCTTGCAACATCACCACCTACCCTTATAAGGCTAATACATATGATTATGTTGTATTTCAACCCTACACTACTTCACCTCAGGCCTGTACCACTGCATCCCTCTCTCTCACCAACCCCTATAAATCTAGTGGTGGCCTCCTGACCTCAACCATGGGATGTAAACTTGCCCACCAAGCTATATATGTCATTGTGTACTTTGGGTATCTAACACCTAGCCCTATTGGTAGCTCCTCAAAATCTTGCCCATTTATCTCCTAAGATAATGGTAGGGGTGCCTCTATGTCATCCCTCCTATATCACGGGAAGGAAGGTGGAATATCCTAAAATAAACCAAACTGTCTCCTAACCCATGTCACGGGTACCATCTCTAACTCACCAAATCATCTCCCTCTGACCCATAGTGAGCTTTGAAAACCAACAAGCTATTGTGCCTATCCTCTAAAAATTAGGTGTCATGTAGGGTCTTCACAAAATATCAGTAGGGATCAAGCCCTCAATCATACACCTATAGTAGGCAATGTCCTGAACCACACCTTCCACTCGATTTTGTGTCATGTCCTCTCTCCACTGTCTAAAACCAACCCTAAAGCTAGCTAGGATCATGGTAGGTAACCCCAATGGTCATGTCACCACAATGTGCTTATACATCCAATAGTACAATAGATGGTCAACACACAAATTGTATCATTGTTACAGTCTCAAACCCCATAGCTCTTTATATAACTATGCTAAAAATACTGGACCCCAAACAAAAATAGTTCACTATTCAACCATATATGCAAACACACCTATTAATGCAATAATAAATCTACCACCATCTACATTTGGTAAAGCATACACTGTGATCTTGATCATCATCAAGATGCTCAGTCGATGCTACTCCTCATTAGCCATATAAAGTTGCTCATACTTGAAACTTGTAGAATGGTAGGTCACCTCACTAACATGCTCTCCATATAATGTGACCATGTGTATATCATGCTCCTCTCTTGAGCATATGAATAGTTCCTCACCCTAGAGTGGTAGTCATAAAATCTTATAAACATCCTCCTGAGTCACAGTCCACTCTTTGGTTGGTAGATAGAAGGTGTTGGTGGTGTGATCTCACCTCTTAATCAATCTTATCATCAGGGATACATCCTAGGTGACATGAAAATACTGATGCACTCCTCTTGACCCCATAACCACCATGTGCTCCCACTCATCTAGGGTGACATCCCTCCTCATACGTGTCAACAACCTTGATAGATGATCTCGTAATGTCAGAACCATCCTCACTTGCATCCATACACACATAACTCAAGTCACATACTTTATAATATACTTTATCACTACCTTTTTCCCTTCTCTTTATGAGAACTACATTGGTCTGAAGCTCTAAAATGAGCTATGTAGGCATCACTCAGTCAATACAAGGTCTTTTAAAGTTAACTCAGCCATATACCCACCTAACTAACTAACCTACTCTTTTCTCTCTAGCCTAAGCTTCATTGCCTCTTCTCTCTCTCCACCGTCAGCCTACCTACCTATCACAACTCTAGGCCTCATGGCCTATATCCTTAACCCTTGACACTATGCCTTATCTTTTAAATCGTAGACCTCTCGACCTATTTCAACCTACCTTTTTACCCATTTCCCCTAACATACCTTTTTAGATCTTTTCTCTAGGCTCTAAGAGAGCTACATTGGCTTGAGGCCCTAAATTGGGCTATGTAGGTAGCACTCCATCAACATGGGGTCTTCTGAGGCTAGCTCAGCCAATAGGCTAGTTGACTACTTCCACTAAGGATCTGAATTAACCCTTTCTCTTATTTTTCTAGTCATTCATAGTCACTGACGTTAGCATTACTACTGATGTCGACACTTTGTAAGCCTAAGTGTCAGTTGATGTCAATAGCCACTTAACAACCTCAATGTCATGTCAATCAACATTGGTGGACCTCACCGACGTTGATGACTAGTTCAGCCCTAGGGCTAAATGACACAAACCCAAAATTACAAATTTCACCTAAAAACCTACCCAAACAACCCCCCAACTTAGCCTAAAACTAACCTACCCTATTTTATACCACTCCACTAATGTTTTCTACACCCTCACCTCTAAATTAGCCTAAAAACTACAAATACCCAAATCAACTTTCAAACCAACCAGCAGAGACTCTTAACTTGTCTCTTTGTCTCCTCCTCGCTGGTACAACTGGCTCCTATGGTGGTGCACCTCTTGCTGGGTCCCCTACTTGCTCTGCTATCTTTGTCACTCGCAAGCTATATTTTTTTCCTCCAATCACAAAGTTGCAAATGAGTTTAGTTGGCTGCCAAACCCCCTTTTCTCATGTTTGGTCAGCCACTGATGTTAGCATTCTTGATCTAATATGTTGATGTCAATGCTTACGCATATTGACATCTACAAATTTACCCTAGTTTAATGACCTTAGCACTTTCTATTACTGATATCGACAATATCACTAATGTTGACACCATTCTAATAATGTTTTCCCCCAATAAAACAACTCTAACTTTTTAGACTTTACCCATACACTAGGACAACTAGAGATCACATATATGTCTCTAACCATGACAACCACCATTGGAGATCACTTAAATCTTCACCCACAATGAATTTTCTTGGAGATTATGAATATCTCCTCACTCATTGACCCTTTTACACCAACCTCACATTAGTTGTCTTGATCGCTTATGCTATTTTGCTATAGTTGGCTATTGTGCACATGCATGTATATCAGGTTTTTTAGATGGCAACCAAGTTCATCCTATCACCTTCAACCCTTTTATTTTTTTTAGAGGCACTTCCTACCCTAGATACCTGGGAAACATCGACCAATGGAGATATAACTTTGATTGTTTTGACCTCTCAGCTATCACTTACAAGATGTGCTTTAGTTACTTCTATTCGAGTCCTCTTTAACCTTGCATATTATTGACTTTATCAACTATAATTCGTAGTAGTAGATGCATATAAAATGATACTCAATTCTCCACCACTCACTCAATTACCTTTTTATCAAACTGGTACCCGATTCTAGTTTCTCCTCCGTCGATTCCTATTTTGAGGGAGGATACCTTATCCAATACTTGGAGCATCTAACTCCTATTTTTGTCTTGCAAACTTGTCAGTACAAATTACAAGACAAAAAGAGGCAAATGTAGACATGAAAATTACGTCATACACACATGTGTAACTCCCTATGTTGAAACCCCTTTTAACCCATTTTTTAATAATAACAATTAACTTTCCTAACCCATGCTTTTACCCCTCACATATTTAATTAATTTAAAATACTTAATTAAATTAATTAAAAACCCCTATTGCCACCTTACCTAGCCACCTCTCCCTATGACTAATTCTTACTTGATGAGTCACCTCAAGACCTGGTCCCCTCATCCTAACTACCCAAGACTTATTCCCACTTCCAAACTAGATTCCAATTCAACCATCTCCTTCTTAGCCTCTTATTTTTATCATTTTATAATGGGTACCACACTTGGCATGAAGAGCAATAAAAAATAGGTCAAAAATAGTAAGGTTTACCTATTCTAGGGCCGTCGACATTGGTCAACCCACGGCCAACATTGGTGAGATTATCAACGTCGGTGATATAAGCCAAATTCCAACCTAAAGTTCAGGTCAGTAGAAATCAATAAAATTCATTCTTACTTACATTCAAGCTTTCGGCATTATATTTTTGACATCCTGGCTTACTGTCATCTTGCTTAAGTCAATCAGGATTAGGAACTGAGCTCATGAGGACCAACATCACTCACTTGTTCTCTCCGTTCAGGCATTCAGGTACAAACTCTCTGATAGGGATCATCAATCTGGGACTTATCATTCAGTAACCATAGCTAAGTACATCACTTATTCTGTAGGTCTTTTAAACATTTATTTTGCTATCACTTTATATCTATTGTGCATTTCTTTACACACTTCTGACCAAACTCCTATGAGGGAATTACAAAGCTTCCTTGCTTGTTTTCCTTTACGCTGACACACCAAATCTTTGATCAAATCTACCCAAACCATACTCTCTCTCTTATAACTCTCCCCAACTTCCCAGACCTAATAAAAAAAACCATTTTCCAGACTCAGAAAAACCTTCTACAAGCTCCTAGACATTTATTGCCCCTAGCAACCTTGACGGCCTAACTGACATCTGTCACCTTCACCATCAACCGCGGTAGTAGAACCGATATCGGTCACTCCCCTACTGACGTCGGTGATTGTGGATTCCCTAACCTTTCCAAAACCTACCCAAACAACTTCTAAAACACAAATAAAATACACCACCTGCCCCCTGACATTCTCTGTCACATACAAGTTGTTAATAACGGTAATATTATCTCTCTTTCACTCTCTCTTTACCTCTCTTTTAGTTATTCATTACTCTTTTGTCTCTCTAAAGTATACTGTCATCTCTAAATAAGTTTCACACTTCCTAAAACAAGTGCATAGCTTGGCAGCGCACTCATTTAACTACTAACAAACATCTTGTGGTAGTGCTTTCTTACTTGTAGGTAGACCTCCCTAGCCAAAGAGGAGTGCTCACAATGTCTGGATACGACGTGCAAACTACTCTGGGTTCATTCTAATCACTTATCCTCATCATTCTTTTATGTTTTCCTTTAGCTTTGAAATAGACAAAATTTAGCGAAACATATTCATAAAAAGTTAGGTAATACGAAAGCACATCACATAGTTGTCAAACTAGGCAAACTTTACAAACAACATTATAAAAGATTAGGTCCAACGTAGAATAAATCTATAATATCGAAAAAAAAAATAAATTAATAAACAACAATAAAACCAACAAAGAAGTATCTTTAGGTGTCCTTATCATGAGACTCACAATATATAATGATAATGGTATGTTCCCTTTCTTCCTTAACATCTTCATAATGATGAACTCCTAGAAGATATTACCAATATAAACCATAGAAACTTGTTATCATATCACAGTTGCCAACAACCTTGAAAATTCATTGGTGGAAAATTCCATCTCTGTCGTCCCGCAGGAGGCTCAGAAGCCAAACCCTATGTGCGCGGAGGAAGTGGAGGCGGAGAGCCCCCACCCTCCAAAATCTAATCCTTTTCGATTAAATAAAAACGGTAATTAGAGGGAAGTTTTCGGCAGGGAAAGGGGGTTGAAGCCTATTTCATCCATTCGCGAAAATAAAAACTGTTGTTATGGCTTCTTCATCTAGTCCTCGAGCTTCAGAAATACATTTCCAGAGATTGGGCAAGAAGACTTTCCGATGTGATGTAGGGAAGCGGCTTTCCGTTCTTGGTGGTAGAGGCCGTTTGCTTAACCTGCTTCAACACATTCACACTGAAATGAAGGGTAAAAAAGTGCATGCATCAAACACAGTATAAGGGAAGATGGATCGAGGCGGAGTCCTAGCTGCCAAAAAGGAGCAGTCACGGAGGGGAATGGGATCGATCTAAGACCTCTTACTGTATGGCTCCACACAGTAATGAAGGAGGTTGCTACAGCTCAGTCTGTAACAGGGTGATGCCAGGCTATGCCTACTACCAATTCCGCACAATGAAAAGTTAAATACAGAAAAGCGAGAAATTAACTGATCTTATATGAATACACTGTGAATGTGTGGAAGCAGGTTAACCAAAAGGCCTCCGCCACCAGGAACGGAACGCCTCTTCTCTGCATTACAGTTGAAAGTCTGCTTGCCCATCTCTGAAAATGCACTTCTGCAGCTCGAGGACTAGATGAAAAAGCCATAACAACCGTTGTTATTTCCGTGAACGGACGAAACAGGTTTCATCCCCCTTTGCCTGTGGAAATTTAAAGCATCATGCAAAATACTTTCGTCCATCAACGTTGTGTTGTTCAGCTATAAATATTTCCATCACGAGAAAGGACTATTGACAAAGCGAACATTTAATCAATTTTTATTTGTTTGGGTTTATTTTCGTAGACTTTTGATAATGCCAACATTATAAATAAATGAATATGTATATAACGTCCACCACGAGAAAAGACTTTTTGATGATACGAATCATTTTTTATTTTTATTTTTAAATCTATTTTTGAAAAGACTTTAAAGGACTTTGACAATGCCAGCATTTAATATATATATATTTTTAATTTATTTTAGAAAAAAGTTTGATAATGTTAACATTATATATATATATATATATATATATATATATATAAATAATTTTAAAGAAGGTTATTATAGGAAGTTAATTTTTGTAACTTAAGTAGGACCCCTTAATGTTTAGTCCTAAGTTTTTAGGTTGTTCTTAATACATGTATTTTAAGTATTATAAACAAAGTAATAAATTAGGTGTATATTTTATTGATTTTAGATACAATTAAAAGAGACCATTGTTCATTATCTATTTTCATGCATACAATTCAATTCACAATTTTCATATTCTTTTTTCATGAATAGAATTCAATTTACAATTGTTTATTATAATAAGTTCATTATTTTCAGATCAAAATCCATAAAGGATATATTTTATATTAAGAATTGAGAGGGGTTACAATAAATCAATAAATTATAAATACCTTGTCAAACATCTTTATTTAATATTTTGATGAAGACTTATATTTACAATTTAATAAAGACTTACATTTGCAAATTTGTTGACTTGAGATGTATCTAGAAATACTGTAAAATTAAACTTAAAATAAAATTCAAACAAAATGCATATTAAAATTTTGTAGAACTTCCTCTTATTTCAAAACGTCCATCCTAAATGCATAATAATAATGAATAAATAAATTTGTCTGTAAAAAAAAATTGTTTATTACATTTATAATACTTATTAAATATTTTGAATCAAATTTTTAAGTTGCATTTCTCTTCATTACATTAACGTTTATTAAAATTTTGTTTCTTAAATAAATTAAAATAATTTTTTAATTAAAATTTTGTATTAGTTAAATCAAGTTTTATATATATAATCAATTAAAGTTTATCTATATTTTCAAGATAAGGGGCTTGGTTCTGTGGCGAAAGATATCATTGGGCTTCATATGTTGGGATGTCATGACGGGCAACCTGTCTTTTTTTTTTTTTAAGAACTATGGGAACGGCTACCAAAAATATATTCAAATTTCAATTTCGAAAAGCTGTAAGACCATCAATAGTCAATTATGGAGACTACGTAACTAATTATCAACTATGGCGAGTTTCAAAGCGAGGAAAATTCTTTCCTTTTAACATTTTTCACATGACCTAGGCACTTGGATTTATATATAGGTCTGGTATGGCTCGTCTCTTAACATTGAAATTTTGGTTCAATTTTCACTCACAATTAAGAATATTCTCAAATGGATTATCCAGTGGCACACAACATTTTTTAGTCTTTTGGAATTGCAGTTTTTCTATTACTCTGAGTTAATAAGGGTGATTAGGGCCTGTGAACCTTGTGACTCAGTTGACTTATTTTTTCAATTTAGAACGATTCTAGTTCTTAGTCGTGATTGTTATTGTGGAAGGATGATTTAATTACATTAACAGGCATTTTTAAATGGTAAACAAGGAGGAGGAAAAGACTCTGATGTTATATCAATGAAATAAAAAAGATGGTGGATATTATTAGAAATATACTATAATTCATCAAAATAATAAAACAATAGTGTTGACATAATAAAGAAAAAGTGGAAAGAAAAAAAAAAGAAATTAATCATTTCATAAAACTTCGAATAAGTATATTTTGATATTCTTATAAATTTTTTTAAATATATATTCATTATAAATTAATTTTAGAATGGGTATGCATTATAAATTATATTTAGGTATTTGTAGTAAATTATTTTTTAGTATTCATAGTAAATGATTTTCAGGTATTCGTAGTAAAATGTGCAGATTGTTTGTAGACATTCACTATAAATTATTTTTAATATTCATAGTAAATTATTTTTAAATTATCCACTTTTTAAAACATAATTACCAAGATTAAATATTTATCAGTGTTTCATTATATTTATTAATACAATTCAATCCATCGAGAACTTATTTATGCATACAATTATTTGGTAAATAGAGTCCATAGAAAATCAGAAATATTATTAATTAATACTAATATTATAAATAATGTTTTAGAAAAATATATATTAAACATTTTTTTTTTCTTTTTAAAGAGCGAAGAAAATCTTGTACATTCAATTAAGTGGTGTATTTTATTAGAATTGATATTTATTAGTTTCATATGTATTCTTTTTAGATAGGTATTCCCTTTTGACTAGAGCTCCAATTGATCTAGAACACAATTGGGGGCCCAGATCCCTAAGTGATCATCTATCACATGTACCATATTTACCAACAACAACTACAAGTTTCAATGATGTGTTGCAGTGAAATCTACAAAAAAGGCAACTCAACCTTGGTAGGAAGAATGGCCTCAGTATAGTAAACAAGTGAGTATGGGTTAACTCCTATTGGAGTAAAAAATGTGGTATGGTATGCCTAGTGGGTGTTAAATAACTACAAGTGCTAATTACAACTAACATCATTGACAATCTTCTTTATAATATTGATAATAGTTTTATTAAAATCTTCAACTTTATCGTTACCTTATGAGTAGTAGTCAGTAGAGAAATGTTTTTCATATGATATTAGGTACAAAGTGATTTCACATATTTATTTTTAAATGATCCACCATTATCAAATATAATGTTGGAAGGGATACCATAACAATAGATAAGATGGTTAAATAGGAATAAGGATATCTGCTTGTCAACTATGTAAGGGGAATGGATTCCACACACTTAGTGAAACACTGGGTAGTAGGTAGGACATGTGTATGGCAATATGAGGATGTGGGATTAATTTTGCCTACAAGGTTGAGTCCCCATGTTGAGAATGGCCATGGTATTGTTAGTAGTTTGAGCATTTTATTAGAACATAAATTAGATTAGCATGCTTATGAAATTTTACACAAGTTTTCACATATATAGCTATGCCTATTTCCATAGTCGGCCATTAATAACCAGTACACATTTATTTCTTGGCTAAGATTGTCACACTGGTGTGGACTCCACACACTCCGTCATGAACTTCCCTCAATTCTAATTCAAATTTTGTCTGAGGTAAACAACAAAAGTAGAGTTCCATCATAGCTTCTATGATACAAGGTTGGTCCAAGTAGGATATAATGAAAGGCTTTGTAGATGAAGGCTTTTTATTTCTTATGTAATAGGTTAGGTGGAAGAGTTTGGTCTTGGAGATAGGAATATATGTCTGAATACTAGGGAGATGTGTGACCAACAATGTTCCAAACCATCTCACTAGTTGATTATTCATGTGCTAATGCTAGGAGATGTTCAACAAGAAATTGATAATCTTGTGCTATGTCTCTGATTTGAATCATGGAAAAAAATAGTGGTCATGGCATCAATTATTTGTTTATTGGCTCGATGTATTATTTTAAACTTAATGTTGATAATTATTGCTTGAGAATATCGATCATACCTTTATATGGTACAAAATTATCATCCTTGGTTTGGTACTGGTCTATAACTTGATTGACGATTACATGATAATCACTATGAACCAGTAAAGGTTGGATATTCTATTGTATTGTCTAATGAAACCCTATAACAAGTGATTCATATTTGACCATGTTTTAGTATAGGTAATAATAATGTGAAAGGACGTGGGAATAAGATCCCCTTGCAGTATAATAAACAATATTCTAGCACCTAATCCATGATCTATGAATGAACTGTTAATGTAAATCTTCCATTGTTCTACTTCAGGAGCTGTTTCTTATTTTGCGGTAGTCATGATGGCCTCATCTAGAAATCCAAATGTAAGATGTTGAGTATCATGAAGAGGAGATTCTACAAGTACTTATCCCTTAATTACATTTTGATTGGCATATTTGATTTCAAACTTGCTCAAAATCATGATCTATTTTTTCCATGTAGCCCTGTAGAATTATTTTGGAAACTAGATACTTGAGCGAATCTATGTTGGAAATAATAATGATCTTATTTTTCAACATGTAATGATGTAACTTTTGGGTTGAGAACACCATTGTTAAAAAGGCTTTTTCAATCAGCATATAATTATATTCATACATGAGCAATGTTTGACTCAAATAATGTACAACATGCTCTTTTACACTATTCATTGTGCTGTGTTAAAAGTATCCTTAGGGAATTTTTAATCACTAAAAAGTAAAGTAATAATGGCTTGTTCAACATGGATGGAAAAAAATAGGTTGGAAAAATATTCCTTAAGATGCTCAAATGGTTTCTGACACTCTTCGATCCAAAAGAAAGTAATGCCTTTCTTTAGTAAGTGTATAAAAAGATGTCATTTATCAATGAATTGTGATATGAAGCATCAGATTGATTGGATCTTGCTTTACAAACTATAGAGCTACTTCAAGGTAGATGGTGGTGGCATTTTAGTAATAGATCTAACTTTAGTTGGATCAACTTCAATGCCCTGATGAGAGATAATGAAGCCTAACAATTTGCTAGAAGTTATACCAAATACACACTTATTTGGATTAAGTCTAACTTTATACTCCCAAAGTATTTAAAATATTATTCATAGTATGATTGGATGGTCGATATAGGTCTTTGATTTACCTAGGATGTCATTAACATAGTCTTGAAGGATTTTGTGCATCATATCATGGAAAATCACTATCATGGCTCGTTGTCAAGTGGATCCTACATGCTTTAGTCCAAATGACATCACATGATAACAAAATTATTTTTTAGTATTCATAGTAAATGATTTTCAGGTATTCATAGTAAAATGTGCAGATTGTTTGTAGACATTCACTATAAATTATTTTTAATATTCATAGTACATTATTTTTAAATTACCCACTTTTTAAAACATAATTACTAAGATTAAATATTTATCAGTATTTCATTATGTTTATTAATACAATTCAATCCATCGAGAACTCATTTATGCATACAATTATTTGGTAAATAGAGTCCATAGAAAATCAGAAATATTATTAATCAATACTAATATTATAAATAATGTTTTAGAAAAAATATATTAAATATTTTTTATTTATTTTTAAAGAGAAAAAAAAATCTTGTACATTCAATTAAGTGGTGTATTTTATTATAATTGATATTTATTAGTTTCGTATGTTTTTTTTTAGATAGGTATTTGTTTTTTACTAGAGCTCTAATTGGTCTAGGACACAATTGGGGGTCCATATCCCTAAGTAATCATCTATCACATGTACCATATTTACCAACAACAACTACAAGTTTCAATAATGTGTTGCAGTGAAATCTACAAAGACGGTAACTCGACCTTGGTAGGAAGAATGGCCTCAGTACAATAAATAAGTGAGTATGGGTTAACTCCTATTGGATAAAAAAAATGTAGTACAATATGCCCAGTGGGTGTTAAATAACTAAAAGTGATAATTATGACCAACATCATTGACAATCTTCTTTATAATATTGATAATAGTTTTATTAAAATCCTCAACTTGGTTGTTACCTTACGAGTAGTAGTCGGTAGAGAACTGTTTTTGATATGGTATTAGGTACAAAGTGATTTCACATATTTAGTTTTAAATGATCCACCATTATCAAATATAATGTTGGAGGGGATACCATAACAATAGATAAGATTGTTAAATAGGAATAAGGATATCTGCTCATCAGTTATGTAAGTAAAGGGAATGGATTCCACACAGTGAAATACTGGGTAGTAGGTAGGACATGTGTATGGCAATCTGAGGATATGGGATTAGTTTTGCCTACAAGGTTGAGTCCCCATGTTGAGAATGGCCATGGTGTTGTTAGTGGTTTGAGCATTTTATTGGAACATAAATTAGATTAGCATGCTTCTAAAATTTTACACAACTTTTCACATATATAGCTATGCCTATTTCCATAGTCAGCTAGTAATAACCAGTACACATTTATTTCTTGGCTAAGATTGTCGTACTGGTGTGGACTCCAAACACTCCTTCATGAACTTCCCTCAATGCTAATTCAAATTTTTTCGAAGGTAAACAACAAAGTAGAGTTCCATCATAGCTTCTATAATACAAGATTGGTCCAAGTAAGATATAATGAGAGGCTTTGCAGATGAAGGCTTTTTGTTTCTTATGCAATAAGTCAGGTGGAAGGGTTTGGTCTTGGAGATAATAATGGTCTTGTTGTTCAACATATAATGATGTAACTTTTGGGTTGAGAACACCATTGTTAATAAGGCTTTTTCAATCAGCATATAATTGTAATCATACATCCCCATCTAATGGCAACAAAAACTAGTTTTCACCAAGAAACTTGTCATTCTCTCTACTTTTACCTTGGTCAAAAAGTGATTCAAATAAGTTTTCACTTTTAGACCTCAATGTTTAATTTTATTTTTGTTTTTAGCTAAGGAATTTCACCTACTCTCTAAAATACGTAGCAAGACCAATATGATAGAAAATCCTTGCTTGTGATCTCCAATAGGAATGTGATTCTTCAATCCCAAAAAGTCGCATATGGCCTCATTATTTTTAAACTCATTTAATGGCATTGTTGATTCTTGTTTTCCCCAATCTATAAATTATGTGTGATAAAGGGTTAATGGTAAAGGTCAATAAATAGGGTTAATAGTACCAATGAAATGGGGATTAAATAAATTTGTATTGGCAAGGTCATTGTAGATGTTATATTCTAGCCCTGCATCACTATTGTCATTATCTTCACTAGTTGGTGGTGATGGAATGTGAATAAGGTATATGGGGTCACCGATAGGCATTTTAAATTCAATACCATGGGTTCTTTTATACTTAGTAATTGGGATTGATTCGATCATCCCTTGCTGATGTAACCCTAGGATTATGCCTTCATAACCTAGGTGATCCATAATTTAATTAATAATAAGATACTTTGCACTTTTGTAATAATTAGCTGATTCATTAGTGTAAAGTCATGAATCATCTTTGGCTAAGGGGTCATGTTCTAGGCTAAAGCCTGACTTGAAAACAACTAAGATTTTCCCTTGGTCTACTACTCCATGCAAGTACTCTTTGCCTTAGGTCTCCCATAATTTTTTATTTTGTGGCAACTTAGAAATATGGGACGAGTCATGGGTATTGTATTAGCCAAGACCTTTTTCAGTTATATATAAGTCATTGGCAATTTCTGGTGGAGGCATAGATGAGGTAGAAGTTAGGCTATCTAGGTCAATGTAATTGGATTCTAGTCTCAATTTATTGGATTTTCCTTTCTCAACTCTTCTTCCATCAGATTTTAGCATAAGACTCATGCCAAATTGATATTTATAGCTCTTATATTCAACCTCGAGATGTTTAAAATAATAATATGGCTAGAGATTAGTTGGTATAGTGAATTTCATTCCCGAATGGGAAAAAATTATAACTTGATGTAATGTGGAAGGTATGGCCCTGATTTAATGGATCAAGGGTCGAACCAATATCAAATTGTAAGATAATTCTAGATCTAAAACATGGTATAAAGTATCATGGGTCAAAGGCCCAATGACTAATGGAAAGCTAATATTACCTTGATATTCTCATTCCTCATTATCATATGCCCTGATAACAATGGTATCTAGCTACAAAATGGTTGTTTTAGATCCAAGATGTTTGATCAAATTTAAAGACATAATGTTTAGGCTTGGACCATTATCTATAAGAATACATTTAAATTTATGGTTTGTTATATTGACTTCAATGTACAATGGGTTATTATGAAAAAGGCCCAAGGATGACATGTCACTTTGGTCAAATTTAAGATGTGGGCTAGGGGCCGAGTGTTCTACCATGGCTTATAATTTGTCTGGCATGATGTCTTTAGGTATAAAGGATTATCTCAGGTACTCATTTAGGATGTTTTTATGGATGCTCATTTACTCAAAAAATCTATGATGGATATTTATGTAGGATTCTTCTTTAGCTTCTACATAATGTCATAGGTCTTTTATTCAGTTTTGGTAGTTGGTTTATTTCTAATAGGCATAGAAGGCTAAATGGGCTCATTCATGGTATTTGGCTACAGTCCCTTGATGGTAATCTTGGCTCATTAAGCTAAGATTGTGTAATCTTGATCTAGTAGTTGGATTTGGTAATTTTATGGGTAGGTAATAGGGCTTGGAATGGTAATTCTCAGATGGTGTTCAGCCTAGATGCTAACATGGTCTGAAGGAGAATTACCTATATAAGGAGGTTCATAGGCATTGTTTGGTTGATAGGCATTATTGGGTGAAGGTCTTAGTATATTAGTAGTTGGATGAGGGTTAATGGTAATGGTGGCAACATGACCACCGAAGACGTGTCCTATAATATTTTTATAGTTACACACAATGGCATGATGGAATCCTTGGTTGGTTTGGTCACTTTATCCTTAGTTCTGACCATTCTACTATTTTTGTTGTTATTGTGTTGTTGTTGTTGTTGATTTTATGGTGGATTTATCTACCAATATTTATATTATTATTAGTATTATTGCTAGTTATTATTTTTTTTTTTGGGTAAATGTATTTTTATAGATGCCCAAGTTATGGTTGGTCATAGGATCATGGGTATCTCTTTGTATCTCTCAATTTTCCAACATAATATTAATCAAGTGCCTGAATTGGATACATTGGCATATGGAATGTCCTTTGACATAATGGTACATATAAAATTCATGTTGTTTCTACCAATCATGAAAAAAAATTCATTTAGAAAATGGATTTGATACTAGCTAACTAATCATATTTGCTTGAACCAATTTTTAGAACACAAATTCAGTAGGATCACCAAGGTCATTAAATTATTTGGCAATGGGTGGTCTTCTCCTTGTAGGAGGGATTGAAATTGGTTTTGATTATGTGTATTTTGGTTTTGTGGAAGCCTTGACTAAATGTATGGAGGTGGAATGGGTGGAGATAAGTGGGAAACCAATGTTTTAACCATTTTACATGGTGCAATTTAGTGACCTCATTTCCAAAAACATTATTGTTATGGTTGTAGTCCTTTAGTCTCTCATTAGGTTTTAGCTAGTATTTTAATTAGGTTTTTTTTAAGCTATGGCTTTATTTTTGGTTCAGTTGGACTTGATGCTATTTTTGACTCTGGTTAGAAGATGATAGCTTGATAATCCTTTTGTTAACAAGGGATTTCTCAATATTCATTCTTTTTAATATAAACTATTCAAATGTATGAGCACATTATAAATTAATATGTTAAGATATCTCACTATGTAATCTCTTGGTAAATATTACAACCAACTACTTATCTAGTAAATTATTGGTAAATAGGTTCACAATTGCTCTCCAATGTTGCGAGTAAGTAATGAAGCTTTCACCAATATTCTATTTTTCTTATCCCAAATACACAATTTTAATCTCATTTTCGAGTTTATATGAAAAGTATTGTACAAACTTATCTAAAAGATCATTGAATTCAAGTATAGAAATCTTTGGCAATTTTAAAAGCCATTCCAAGGTTTGTCTGGCTAGACTTCTTGGATAAAATATAATCAAATATATTGTTATATGATACTAGATGGAAAAAAATAAATAATTATTTTAGATGCTCTTTAGGGTCTACTTTGCCCTTGTATTTTTCAAATTTGGGTGGCTCATAACCTAACACAAATGGTATTTATAGATAATCCACATTGAATGGATACGAGTATATTTCATCTAGTTTGAATTTATTTGTTTTCTTTCTAGTCTGAATAGATTGAATTACATCATTATTTAAAAATCTTGAGTAGTGAATTCAGATGGATTATCCTATTTCTATTGGGGTTACGTGTTCAAAGGCATACTACCTTAACCAGGTTAGGTTGGAATAACATACTACAAAATGTTGGTATAATTGGTTAGATATCCAGGTATACATATATGTTCATTGGGATTGTATTGTTGATACAAAATAAGATACTTTTGGAATATATTCTAGCTTGGGTTGCCTACATAGACTTGGTTGGCAAATTGTGTCTATGGTAATGGCAATTCTCTCTGTGGGATGTGTTGGTACTGCTAGGTTTTAGAGGGAACTTGTTGTCTACTCTGTTGGGTGAATATTTTGTCACTGACAAAATGGTAACATAATGGTACTTTCAACCATATTATGATGAGATAAAATCTCTCATCAAGGAAAAGGGAGGTTCCCTTCTTATTATTAAATAAACAACAAGTAATTATATGCACTTATTTACACTAATTTTATCAAAGTGGGTGTTATCATATCATCCAATTCTCTTTTTTAAGAATTGATGTTTACTTACAAACTTATTTTCATTCCTTACAATGTAATATGAAAACATAAAATTAATTGATGGAGAAATGATAACTGATATTCATATTAGTTAGCCAAAAGAATAACTAGAATAATATCGACAAAGTAACATGAATAGATGGAACAAAGTGCAGCCTAAAGTCTTCACATTATTTCCAACAAAGATTAAATCACCAAAGAAAATAAATTGCATCCCAAAGTCTCCCGATAAGTCACTTCCAATAATGAACACAGACCTAGTAATGATATTGTAGCTCAAAAGACTTCAAAATTGGCTTCCTTACACCTTTAATTTTATATAAATTTCACACCACAATCCAATCAAAAGAATAATAAAATATAATGGAAAAGATGTAAGAACATTCCCAATACACCACAATTTTATTCCAACACAAAGATTGAAAGATAACTTAATTTCTTATATTGATGGAATACAAGATTTATAATATGAACATAAAGTTTCAAGAATTGCTTATCAATTCAGCAACATTTCACTTATATAGCCCTGATAATCATGTATTTACAAAAGAGCATCCTGTTATTTATAAAGAGGAGTTATGAACATAATAGTGAATACATAATTACTTTGAATTTTTCTTTGATAGAGTCCAATTTGACTTAGGACTGTGTACATTTCCTATGTGAAAATTACACCAAATAAAACTACACATGAAAAACTTATGAAAATAAACTAAGTGTCCTTAGAGACATGAATTTATTCCTTTTTGCTCTTCTCTAGATATGCTTCATATCTCTTCAAAGTATCTTAGACCTCACTATTGTCTAGCCCCGATGTATTTCTAGAGATGGTAAGGACCCTTGTGATGGATTCTACTAGGTTGACTAGGACACCTTTGCTTTTATCCATGATTCTTTGCAATTTATCCATTATAACTTGAAACTCAACGAACTTATCGATGGAATCTAGTGTGAAGGTCCCCATTTTAATCTTTGTATGAACCAGGGAAGTGAACTCTTGAACAACTATTTCTACAGGAAGGATATTTTTAAACTCATCTATCACCTAACAAGGAAGTTATCCAATCTTTTTTGTAAGATCTAATCCATTATTAGTGCACATATCCTGAGCTTCTTTAAGATCTTTGATTAGACTCTGAAGAACTTCTTTCTTATTTTTCATGGCCTCTCTATATTCTATAAACATTATCTACTTGAAATGACCATTTTTTCAACCAAGAGTTCTAGCTTGAACTGGCATAATTGAGTCTATGTATAAATATTTTTATCTCTTAAATAAAAATCTTGAGTGAGTGTCTTAAGTATTTTCTACATTTATATTTTTACTTCACCCAAGTTATTCAAAATTTCAATGGCATAATGTAACTATTGAGTACCTTGTAAAAACATTCTCTTTATCTAGGCATTGACTGCCTATCATTATAACCCAATCTTTTCTACCTATTGAATTTTTATTTTTGTTGCCTCATTCCCAATAGGTTCTACTGGCTTAGAAGATTATGTGATCTTTAGGATAACTGAATTCAATTTTTCTACTTGTGCTTTAAGTTGATCTTTGATTACCTTATCCTTATCATATCTTTCAAACAAAGATGCCATCACTGCTTGAAGGTCTTCCTTTACACTTTCACATGTTTGTTTGACAAGATCAATCTGCCCATTTGCTTAGTCAAATGCTTGGATATCTTTAATGTTTTTCCTTTTTAGAGGCACTTCAACCTCTAAATACTTGTGAATAAAATATAAGATCACCTTTTATATGGTTTTATCATTCTTTGTTGTTTTTGGTTTTATTAGCACAAGTTGACCAAAATCAAAATCATCCAAAGACACAACTTGCTTCTTCCTTTTGGGTGTCTGGGACATTAGCCATGGAAGAAGAGGAGATGGATCACCATGAGCAAAATATGTCAAGGATTTTGATGTTTGGGAAAGATAAATGGTTTTTGAGGTGGGTGGAATAGAATGTGGGATGGAGGTATTTGGTAATGTAATGGATACTGATGGAGTTATAGTTATGATAGGTGGGGTTTGAGTTTTTATAGTGAGAAATTTGGTTCCAATTGGAATATTTAATATGGGAGTGGATGGGACTTGATTCACCAATTTGGAGGATGAAGTGGACATGAACTTATCCATGTATTGATGAGTGAAATACAAGTTGGTGGGTGATTCCAATGATTTTGAGGTACTAGGTAAACTAGAAAGGGAATTAAAAAATTGATCTAATGTGCCTCGAGAGGGAACTTTGAAAAGTGTGGCACTATTGGGTGAAGGAGGGGATGGAAGAAGAATCTGAAGAGGTACTGTATAAATAATTGGTGAAATAGGAGTGACAAGGGGAAGAGTGGAAGATGTTACTTGAAGAGTTTTTACTTGATAAGTCCCGACTTAAGAAGTCACTGGCTAAGCTGGTGCTTCACTTGTGATTGGATTTTCCTCCTTCTCTACTTGAACATTTTTCTCCCTCTTATCAGTGTTTTTACCTTTTCCCTTGAATTTACTCTTGAAATCAAATTTCAATTTATATGTAGAGGTCAAGGCATATTCTTTATTCTTCATTCTTAGTTCTTCTCACTTTTTAGCAGTGTCTTCATCATATTCTTCCTCTAATCTAGTTTTGAAAGGCTTAAATCTGATACCTTTTCCATCTAGCTAGGCATTGGTCTTTACAAGAATAGGTTGGAATATGTATATAATGGAAGTGGACTCATTTAACAACCATTAAATTGGGGGAAGATGGGTTGAAGCAACTTGATTATTCTTGTTTAGTAGATCCAATGTATTCTCATCATCTATTAGTTCTTTAGGAATGTTAGCTAGTCTCAAATCAAAAATTTAATCTATGGTGAGATGATTGTAATCCATATTTATCATGTCTTCCTTAGTTCTGCACTCTACCTAAATGACCTCTATCATGTGCACATGAATGTAGTTCCCTTTCAGCTTTTCTTTCATCCTTTTATAGTCTAAATCTTGCCTATTCTTGAATTTATTGAGAGTGATCCACTGTAACTTAGTTTCCATTATTCATTATATATCGACTAATGCTAATTAGAAATTTAAAACTAGGTCTATGATCATCTAATTATTTCTTGTGTACACTCATCATCTGTTGACACATCTCCAATAGGATCAACTTGTCACTTAGATACCTAGGTAACATATAAGGTTGTTCATTAAATCCTCCTACCTTGATGTAGGTGTAGGCTAGGAATTTTTAGGAATATGCAGCCAACCTTTTTGAATTGTGCCCATGTTGAATTTGAAACTCTCTTATTCTCAAGTTCTTTGTCAAAAATACAAATATACATGTATAAAAAGGCATAATTGACTCTTTTATAATGTTTTAAGTTGTACTTCAAAGTCAACTATGGATAGTATGCATACACAAGAACATTCTTCCTATCATAAACATTGGTTAATATTGTAAAGGATTTCATTATAGCTACAACATAAACCAAATAGGAAGTCATGAAGAACTATAGGGAGGAGTTCACCTTAGAGAGCTGGTGACATATATCATCACTAATTATTTTCCCTAGAATATCTTTTATTTTCCCCTCTTGATAACTTGGATGTAATGATACATCTATTCTTGGAAGATATTTGATATGGGCAGCCCATTAACTCTATTAAGGAGAGTTATTAGATCCCCTACTTACTATAAGAACTCATTATAGTAAAATTTCTTAGGCTACCTAGCAATGGAGTATCGAGGGGTTTTGAGCCATTTGGAGTTGATATGCCTCTTGCACTTATCATAATTCTTATCATAGTGTTCTTGGATTGAGTTCATAGTTATATATAAATATTCTTCAATATCAAAGAGATGGAAAATTTTATCAAAATACTCTTCATCAAGGTGAATGACCACCTTAGCATCTACATCCTTGACTGATCTAGTCTATTTGTCAAAATGAGTAGCAACTATTAAGATAAACTTTCAGTTTTGTGTTGATATAGAAAATGCAGATACTAAGTGAATTTCATTATTTAAGACTACCTGTATGTGAGGTGTAATGGGGTCCCTACCTATCCTCTACAAGAATTCAACCATGTTAACATGGCCAATCTATGTATCTCCAATTTGGTCAACATTTGACTCAACTATGGATGAAGGAAGCACACCTTAAAATTTGTACTTCATGGATTTCTTGGCTATAAAATCTTATGACATTAATTAAGTGATTACATGAGAATTTCAATCCTCTATAGTTAGCATTTTTCATCTAACGAGATGATATGCAAGAATGGTAAAATCTACATTTGTGCATAGGGTAAGAATAAAGTTGTCATTAGAGAATTTTCTCCAAACTACATGAGGTTTTGAATGTTTTAGGTGTAGTTTAGAGAAAACTCTTTGAAATACACCCCAGGTAAGTGTTTTCATTCAATTCAAAGAAAATTCTTTGAACTGCATGGGACTTGGGTAAATCTTCAAGGTTGGGTGCAGGTCAGAGAATTTTCTCTAAACTACACCAAATTTGGGTAGGTCTGGGTGTAGGTCAGATAATTTTCTCTGACCTACATCATGTTTGATTGGGTAAGGATGGTGTAAGGTTGGTGTAGGTCAAATTATTTTATCTGACTTATGCCAACATTTTGGGGAAAGGGTGTATGATGGAGAAATTTCTTTGAAGTGCATTGATTGGGAAGATATGATGGTGCACTTTAGAGAAAATTATTTGAGGTACACCCAAGGGGGATATTGGATAAAACAAGATAATAGGCTACACAATGGATAATTTTCTCCATTGTACACCTGAGCTTGGGTAGATTTAGGGTCGAGGGCACCTTAAATAATTTTTTGAAGTTACATCTATAGGAAGGATTTAGAGTGTGCCTCATGGAGAAAATTCTTCAAGGCACACATGGGGAAAAAATAGGGTTTTAAATGTAAATATAGGTACATGTCGAATCAATTCTTAGGTTTTATTCATAATGTGAAGGGTTGAATGAAGACTCATAGGGTTTAGAAGTTTTAAAACAAATTTTTAAATTATGAGAAGAAATTAAAAATAATCATTCAAAAAACATAGGATATGGTGGTGTCAAGAAATAATGTATATGGTTCAAACAAATTCAAGAAGTCATAAGAAGTTAGGGGAAAAATTAAAAAGATATAGAAAATGAAAAAATTACCAAAATGCACTTGAAGATCTAAAAATGGCAAAAAATTATGGATGAATTGAAGCAACCTAGCATGAGAACGGTGATGGAAAGACTTAGGTAGGTGTAAAAAATGGTGAGTCAACAAAGATTAATAATGGTAAAAATAAAATTACATGGGATTAATTATATAACGCATTAGTAATTAATGACATTAATTACCCCTGGTGGTGGGCCCACTTACATGGGTAGAGAATTTTTCCAACCTTGCATGTGTAGTGGTAGAAAAATTCTCTACTCCTGCACGCTATGGTGCAGTCCAAAGAAATTTTTCTTGATTGCATGGTTCAAGCTTGGTTTAGTTTGGATAAAATTATCTAGACTACATGGTGTGAAAAATTCTCTTAAAAGACTAACTTTTTGAGGGAAAAAATGCAAGAAGCTAGTGATTGGCCTCATTTTACATGCTTATAACTCATGGGCTATAAAACAGACAAGTTTCATAGGGGTTATCCCATGAATTGAAATTTATAAATTCAAGGATAACATCTAGCTCTGACTAGGGAATTTCCTTTAGGCATTCTTTATAACACTTGAAGGAAAGAGTATCCCAGAACTCTAAGTGTCATTATCCATTAGACCATGGAGTCTGGTGACAAACTAGATAAAAGGAAGAATGAAAATAATATACAAATATATATATAATTTAAAAACTTGTTTGGAAATTCATTGATTGAAGAGCTTCAAAATCTATCCATTTCAGGGAAATGGTAATGGTGTTCCATCCAGATATGCCAAAAAGAAACTATGCTCTCCACAAAGTTGATGAATGAGAAAAGGACCTCTCTATAAAGAATCAAATTTTTAGTGCATTCCTTTAAGCTCTCTTCTATTATCCCATAAAATAACTATATCCTTGACTTGGAAATCTCATGGCTTGGCCTTGTCAAAAAATTTCTTGACTTGGCTTTGATGTTTAGCAATGCAGTCCACCACCTTTGTACATTGCTCTTCAAATTTGATAATGTACATAATACGCTTGTCCATGGAACTTCCAAAATTTTCATCCTCAATTTCCTTAATCAATTTGAGAGTGGGAAACTCTAATGTGATGGGTATTTCTACATTTAAACCATACAAAGTTGAAAATGAGACATACCAATCACTTGATTGGGAGTGATGCAATGAGCCCATAATGCATCATATAATGCCTTATACTAGGATCTCTGATTTTTCTCTACCAATTTCCTTATAATAATAACCAAGTGTTTATTACTTGACTCAGCCTGACCAATTCCTTGAGGGAATTAATCTGAGGTGTGAGATAGAATGATCCCATATTTAAAACATAACTCAGTCATCTCTTGGGATGTGAAACAATCAACATTGTTGGGTACTATATTTTTAGGTACTCCAAATATTTTGATGATGTTTTCCTTGAATAGTTTCAAACAACCTCTAAAGTGGCATGTTTAGTTGGAATTTCCTCTACCCACTTGATGAAGTAATCAGTAGCCATGAGAACATAATTATGACTACACTTGATAATGGGTTCACTACACCAGTGAAGTCAATACCCCATTGGTGGAAAGGTTCTTTAATTACTACTGTTCTGATGGGTAGGGCTACAACATTAGGTTTCCCCACAAATTTTTGGTACTTTTCACATTTACAAACCCGTGTGTATGCATCCTAAAAAAGTGTTGGCCAGTAGTACCTTACCCACAAAATCTTTTGAGATATGACTAGGGCTAATAAATGTTCTCCACATGCTAAGTTTTGAAAGGATTCTAATAACTTTCCTTATTGTGCTTTGTCTTCACACTATATAAAAATTCCATTAATGCTTTGCTTATACAAACCATTGTCCCAAAGAATGAAGTTTGCATCTTTAAGCTTGATTTTCCTCTTCTCTTTGTATGACATATGTTTTGGACATTCTTCATATGTGAAGAAATGATTGATGTTGAAATACGACTCATTTGTTGTGCTTATGAGCAAGAATATGTGTAGTTCTTATTCTATGTCTCCTTCATTTTTGGACACCTCTTCTGGTTTGTTTTTTAAAATGAGATGGCATAAACCTTTTCCATGCACAAGATTTGTAGGTTTTATTTCCATATTGTAATCTTTGATCTTATCAATCTAATTACCTCTTACACTTCCAAATTATTACTGAGTCAAAATGGACTTGACTGTAGAATCTATTACCAGTGCGATGGTGTGATAATTGAGGATGTAATACCGAAAATACTTAACTACTTTCACCATAGCATAAGCATGTTTCTCCATGGGTGAGTACTTGAGCTCATGAGACTTTAGAGGGTAGCTTATGAAAGCTATAGGATATTCAATACCCTCTTCATTTGGCTATACCAAAATGGTAGATAAAGAATGCTCAAAAGAATAATTATAAATTATTAAGTTCTTAGTATAGTCTAGGCAAACTAAGATGGGAACAAGAGTGATTGCTCCCTTGATTTCATGAAAGGTAGCTCTCTCTTTTGCATTCCAATGGAAAATTGATTTCTCTTTCATCATATCAGCAATATGATGTGTCTTATCAGAAAAATTAGGTACAAATCTTCACAATAAATTAACCTTCCCAAAGAAGGAATGCAATCCTTTCTTACTTGAGGGTAGAGTAAGATTCTGGATTGACTTGACTGATTCAGGATCAATCTTGATTCCCTCCTTTGACACAATGTGTAAGAAGATTACCTTCAGTAACCCCAAAAATGGATTTCTTGGGATTAAGGATATCCCATTTTCATAGCACCTTTGAATTACTTGCTATAAATGATCACAATGATCTTGACGCTTCTTTGATAAAATAGTTAAATCATCAAGGTAGACCATAATGAACTTACCAACAATATCTCAAAAATCTAGGTCCATATCCCTCTGAAAGGTAGCACCAACATTAACTAACCCAAAATGTATTCTTTGATATGCTAAGGTGCCCCATGGAGTAGTGAAAGTAATCTTGTGTTGATCTTCATCATGTACCTCCACTTGATTGTACCTTGAGAAACCATCTAACATAGACAATATCTCTGAACCTATCATTGTTTGTATTACTTGATCCATTATGGGTAATGGGTAGTTATCCTTAAGTGATGATTGGTTCATATTACAGAAGTCAACATAGATGCATATTTCTCTATTATTTTTCCTCATAGGAATGATGTTAGTTATCCATGTTGAGTGATGTATTGGAAACATGATCCTATCATGCAACATCTTTTGGATTTTGGCAAATATAGTACCTAATATTTTCGTATTGTATTGTCATTGTTTTTGCTTGTGAGGCTGAGACCTAGGTTTGAGAGAAATATCATGTTTCACTTCCTTGGGTTTGAAATATTTCAAATCAGCATATGAATATGCTAATACATCAATGTACCATCATAAAAGTGTCACCAACTTCTCTATTTCTTTTGATGAGCAACATTTCCCAATATTTATCATTTTGGGGTCATCATCTATTCCTATATTGACTTACTCAATTTTTTTTGTTAGTCTAATTCAAACTATTGACATTTGATAAATCGATCATGTTTATGAAAAATCTTCTCTATAGATACCAATCCTTTTTGAATCCTATTCCCTTTCAGCTATAAAATCTCTTCACCAGTTTCCTCATTTACCTTAGAGATTAATTATTGAGGAGTAGAGTCACTCCCCTCAAATCATAACTCACTAAAAAAAAATTCCTTCTCTAAGAAGGTGATGACTTACTCATCATTGTTGAAAACTTTCCAATGATTTACATTATTAGGAACACTAGGTTGGAAGATCAACTCAATGGTATACTTGTTTCCTTGGAAATATTTATGAGGAATTAGGAGAGTGGCTGAAACAACCAATGAATCTACCCTGTCATTGAATTCTCTTGAAACTGCCAATATGTTAAAAGCCTCAAAATATTCCATGCAATCCCAAACATTATTTAAATAATGCCTTAGCCTTTCATTATTTATTTGATACAAATTCCTGACTTGATAAATTACTAACTTGACATCACCTTAAGTATGGAGATTTTTAATTCCTTTATTTTGTGCAACCTTCATCCTTAATAACAAGGATTCATATTCAATAGTATTGTTAGTGATATCAAACTAAAACTTGAAATAAAAAGGGAAGATCTTTCCTTTTAGGGATATGAGGACTATCCCAACTCTGGATCCAGTTGAAGAGCAATTGACATCAAATTCTAAAGTCCAAACATCATTTAAACTCTATAATTTGATAGTCTCAAAATATAAAATCTCTTCTTCTAAAGAGGGTGATTCATATATTTCCTAACCTTTAATTTAAATATCATTTAAAGATATTATATCTTTGTCTGTGGTTAATAAATATGAGACCCATTATATAGGTTTTAAAGAGAATCTAGGCTTTTGGATCCTCAGTATTTGTCACAATATATTTTTCTTGTTTCTCTAGATGAAGATTATGCATAACACCTTTGACAAGTATTATGGCCTTAGACCAATCCATTTTGATTTCACCACCAACATCTTTGTGAAAGTTATGTCCCAAAAAAACTCCATATGAGGTAAGAACATTAGCCACAAGAACCGTCATCTTTATCTTTTTATCTGGAAAAGTAGCAAATGCAAATTATGCATCCTTGATTTGGCTTATAAGGTGTACTTACTTAGTTTCCATTGAAAATCAACAATGAAATCACATTATTGGAGGCACCTGAATCAATGACGTAATTATTAAGCTTGTAGCCATTGACAAATAGGGAAATATAAAAAGGATCTATTTTTTTGGATGAGGATGTAGGAGTTACAACTAGGTTATTTTGTTTAGGATTTAGTTTAGGGTTAATTGGTACACTCTTAGATGAGGTTAGATCAAAATTGGCCCCCTTTCTTTTTTCAAACTTAGTTAATCTCTTGAACTGACCATGATTAGATTGGAGGTATTCAACCTTAGATATTTTAAATTTTATCTTTTTAGCATGATTTATGATATCAAAGACTGGATATGGGGAAGTTAAAGAAGATAAGCCATTTTCATTTTTAATTTTTGGCTTTTGGGCAATAGATCTAGATGTAGAATGAGAAGAAGTAGAATGATGACGTGTACTTACTTGTTTATCCATCACTATGTCCTTTGGTTAAACTGGAAAAAGAGTTCCTCTTTTATAAATAATAACCTCTTTACATGGTTCATCTTTGAAATTAGCTTTATTAACCTTATATTATTGATTTGACTAACTTTGAGAATGGATGAAGATGGCATATGACTCACCATGTGTGTCCTCTTCTTGTTCAACTTCTTCTTCTTCAAAGTTTAGAAACCTAATATCAGAGTCATCATCTTCTACTTCTTCATCTCCTGTGAAGGGATTAACATCATCTTATAGAACATATTCCATCTTTGAAACATCATCATTTTTAGGTTCTAACTAGTTAACTATTACATTATCTAGTGGTACCTCCAATGTAAGCCTTGCTTATGGTGAAGGAAGCTTATTCTGATTTTGATTCCTTGTAGCATTGTTGGAATAATTAGAAGCATTTGGGTATTTATTCTTAGATTATCCTTGTTTGAATAAAAGGTCATACCTTGGGACATTTGCTTCTTAAGTGCTAGTAGTTCATTTTCCAACTTTTGCACCATAATATCCATGGTACTAGTATAAGATGTAGTTGTAGAGAGATACCCTCTAGGCTTGATTGAATTCTTTCTCACTTTTCTTACCAAGATGAAATCATATTCTACTTCAGTGGCTAAGCTTTGAGCACCATCAAAATTATCTAGGGCTGATCTTTACAAAAGAAAACTAACTTTTGATAGCTGATAATTGATGAAGAAGCATTTTAAGTTCTCAAGCATAAGTTAAGTAATTGGTGGTATCATATTCTTCAACTTATTGAACTTTGTCATGAACTCACACATGGGCTCATGTGTTTTTTCTTCATTTGCGTAAGTTCATCAAAAAATTCATGAGAATAATATGTTGGCTTGAACCTTACCTAAAATCTAGCCTTAACTGTTTCCCAACTTGTGATGGTTCTAGTTTAGCTAGATTGGGAATGTATCCAAAAAAGGAAAGATATTATCAATAAAAAAATAATAACAAGTAATAAGGTGATGGTCTAATTTCAACTGAATGAGTGTAGTTCTTAGTTGTGTGTTTGTTTCCCAATGGAGTCACCAAAAATAGTTGGGTAAATATTTTGTCACTCAAAAATGGTATGAGAATAGTATTTTCAACCATAGTGTGATGAGATAAAATTTCTCCTCAAGGAAAGGGTAGGTTCCCTTCTTATTACTTATTTTTTGTTCTTATCTAGATAAGATTCATATCTCTTTATGGTTGTTTGGACCTCACTGTTGTCTAGCCTTGATATATTTCTAGAGATGGAAAGGACCCTTGTGATGGAGTCCACTAGGTTGACTGGCATGCCTTTAATTTTATCCAATATTCTTTGCAATTTATCCATTATAACTTAAAACATAACCATATTTTTGATGGAATCCAATGTGAAGGTTCATGTTTCAATCTTTGTATGAACCAAGTGAACTCTTGAACAATTACTTTTATAGGAAGGATATTTTTAGAGTCATCTATCATCTAGAAAGTAAGTTATCCAATCTTTTATATAATATCTAATCCCTTGTTAGTGCACATATCTTGAGCTTCTTCAAGATCCTTGATTAGACTCTGAATAACTTTTTTCCTATCTTTCATGGCATATCTATATTCTATAAATATTTTCCTACTTGAAATGACCTTTTGCTCAAGCAAGAGTTCAAGCTTGAATTGGTGTAGTTGAGTCCATGCATGAATATCTTTGTTTGTTAACTACAAGTATTGAGTGAGTGTCTCAAGTGTTTGTTGCATTTCTATTTTTACTTCACTCAAGTTATTCAAAAGCTCAATGATAGAATGTAACTATTGAGTACCTTGCATTAACATTCTCTCTATCTAGGCATTTAGTACCCATCCTTATGACCCAATATTTTATGCCTATTGAATTTCTATTTTAGTGGCCTCATTCTCAGTAGGTTCTAATGGCTCAAAATATTGTGTGATCTTTATTAGAACTAAAGTCAATTGTTCTACTTCTGTTTTAAGTTAATCGTTGATTACCTTGTCCTTATCATATCTTTCAATCAAGGATGTCATTGATGCTTGAAGGTCTTCCTTTTCAATTTCATGAATTTATATGCCAAGATCGCTTTTCCCAATTGCATATTTATAAGCTTGGATATATTTAATGTTTTTCCTTTCTGGAGGCACTACAACCTCTACATACTTATGACTAGAATCAAAGATCACACTTGATATGGTTTTATCCTTCTTTGTTATTTTTGGTTTTATTAGCACAAGTTGACCAAAATCAAAATCATCTGGAGATACAGCTTGCTTCTTCCTTTTGGGTGTTTGGGACATTAGCCACGTAGGAAGAGAAGATGGATCTCATTGAGCGGAAGATGTCAAGGATTGTGATTTTAGGGGAAGATCAATGGTTTATGAGGTGGGTGGAATATGGGATGGATGTACTTAGTAATGGAATGGATATTGATGGAGTGGTGGTTATGATAGGTGGGGTTTGAGTTTGTATAATAATAAATTTAGTTCCAATTAGCATATTTGATATGAGAGTGGATGGGACTTGAGTTGCCAATTTGGAGGATGAAGTGGACATGAACTTATTGATGTCTTACTCAATGAAATATAAGTTGGTGGGTGATTACAATGATTTTTAGGGATTAGGTAAATGGGAAAGGGAATTAAAAATCTGATCTAATGTGCCTTAGGAGGGAACTTGGAAAAGTGTGGCACTAATGGGAGAAGAAAGGGATGCAAGAACAGATTGAAGAGGTATTGTAGAAACTATTAGTGTAGTAGGAGTGATAGGGGTAAAAGTGGAGGATGCTACCTGAGGAGTTTCTACTTGAGAAGTACCAAATTTAGAAGTCAATGTCTTAGTTGGTGATTCACATGCAATTAGATTTTGTCTTTGCCTTTTCCCTTGCCTTTGCTCTTGAAAACAAATTATAATTTTTGTGTAGAGGTCGAGGTATCTTATTTATTCTTCATTCTTAGTTATTCTTTATTTTTAGTAGTGTCTTCATCATTTTCTTTCTCCGATCCAATTTTCAAAGGCTTTAATTTGATATCTTTTCCCTCCATCCAGGCATTGGTCTTTGCAAGAATTGGTTAAAATTTATCTCTAATGGAAATGGATTCTTTTACTAACCATTGAATTGGGGGAAGAGGGGTTAAATTAACTTGATTATCCTTTTACAATGAATCTAATGTATTCTTATCATCTATTAGTTCTTTAGGAATGCCAACTAGTCTCAAATTAATAATTTGATCTATAGTGAGATGGTTGTAATCCAAATTTCTCATGTCTTCCTCAGTTTTTCACTCTTCCCAAATGTCTTATATCTTGGCCCCATGAATGTAGTTCCCTTTCATCTTTTCTTTCATCCTCATGTAGTCAAAATTATGCATACTCTTGAATTTATTAAGAGTGATCCACTATAACTTAGTTTTCATTATCTTGGCCTTTGGAGTGGTATTCACTATATACCAACCAATGCTGATTGAAAACTTAAAACTAGGTTTATGAGCATCTAATTTTTTCTTATGTACACTCATCATCTATCAACACATCTCCAATAGGATCAAATTGTCACTTGGATACCTAGGTAGCATATAAGGCTATTCATCGAATCGTCCTACCTTGATGTAAGTGTGGGTTGGGAATTGCAAGAATATTTAGCCAGCCTTGTTGACTTATGCCCATGTTAAATTTGAAACTCTGTTATTCTCAAGTTATTTTTCAAAAATCTAAATGTACCTATAAAATAAGGCATCATTGACTCTTCTATAATGTTTTAATCTCTCCTTCAAATTTAACTATGTATAGTATTCATATACAAGAACCTTATTCCTATTACCAACATTGGTTAATCTTGAAAAGGATTTCATGCTAATTGTAGTGTAAACCAAATAGGAAGTCATGAATAACTTTAGGGAGGAGGTCACCTTAGAGAGATGTTGACATATAACATCACTAATTTGCTTCCCCAAGAAGATCCTTTGTTTTCCCCTCTTGATAACTAAGATGTAATCATACATCCATTCTTGGAAGATATTTGATGTGGATAGCCCCTTAACTCTACTCAAGAGAATTATTAGATCCCCTACTTCCTCTAGGATCTCACTGTGGTAAAATTTCTTGGGCCACCTAGCAATGGATTACCAAGGGGTCCTAAACCATTTGGAGTTGATATGCCTCTTGTACTTATCAAAACTATTATCATAGTGCTCCTAGACCAATTTCATAGTTATATTTGAATATTCTTCAATATCAGAGAGATGGAAAATTTTATCAAAATACTCTTCATCAAGGTGAATGACCACGTTACTATATGCATCCTTGATTTATATGGTTTGTTTGTCAAAATGAGAAACAAATGTCAATAAGAACTCTGAGTCTTGAACTATTATGGGAATTACATATACCAAGTGAATTTTACTATCTAGGACTACCTACATGTGAGGTATAATGGAGTCCCTACCTAGTCTCTTCAATAATTTAACCATGTCAACATGGCCAATCTCTATATCTCTAATTTGGTTGACATTTGACTCAATTGTGAATGAATGAAGAACACCTTGAAATTTGTATTTCATGGCTTTATTGGTAGGAGAATATTCTAACATTGATCAAGTGACTGCATGAGAATTTCAATCTTCTAGAGTTAGTTTTTTTCATCTAATGGATGATATGAAAGAATGGGAAAAATTTGCACTTATGCATAGAGTAGGAATAAATTTGTGTAGTTTGGAGAATTTTCTTGAAATTGCATGAGGTTTTGAATGATTTGGGTGTAGTTCAAATAAAATTCTTTGAAATACAACCCAATTAGGTGCTTTTATGCAATTCAGATAAAATTCTCTGAACTACATGAGACTTGGGTAAATATTTAAGGTTGGGTGTAGGTCAAAGAATTTTCTCCAAATTGCACCAAATTTGGGTAGGTTTGAGTGTAGGCCAGAGAATTTTATCTAACCTGTACCATGTTTGATTAGGTAAGGTTGGTGTAGGTTGGAAAATTTCCTCTAATTTACACCAACATTTTGGGCAAAGGGTGCATGATAGATAATTTTCTTTGAAGTGCACTAGTTGGGAAGATATGATGGTGTAATTTGAATAAAATTTTCTAAGGTGCACCCAAGGGAGATATTAGATAAAATAAGATAATAGGGTGCACAACATAGAATTTTATCCATCATGCACTTGAGTTTAGGAAGAATTAAGGTAGAGGTTACCTCAAATAATTTTATTGGAAGTGCATCCATGGTAAGGATTTAGGCATGCCTCACAGAGAAAATTCTCTGAGGCACACACAAGAAAAAACTAGGGTTTTGAATTCAAATTGAGGTACGTGTCAAATCAATTCTTAGAATTTTATTCACAAGGTGAAGGGTTGAATGAAGACTCATAGGGTTTGAAGGTTTTAAATAGATTTTCAAATTATGAGAAGAAATTTTAAATAGTCATTCAAAAAACATAGGACATGGTGGCATCAAGAAATAATGTATGGGGTTCAAAGAAATTCAAGAAGTCATAAGAAGCTAGGGAAAAAAGGAAAAAGACATATAAAATGAAAATTTTACCAAAATGCACCTAGAGATCTTAAAATGGCGAAAAACCACGAATGAATTGAAGTAACCTAGTTTGAGAATGATGCCAAAAAGACATAGGCAAGTGCAAAAAAATGGCGAGTCGATGAAGAGTAATAATGGCAAAAAAATTACACAAGATTAATTATATAACATAATGGTAATTAATGGCATTAATTACCCCTAGTAGTGGGCCCACCTATAGGAGCAGATAATTTCTCTAACCCTACATGTATAATGGCATAAAAGTTCTTTGTTATTGCATGCTATGGTGCAGTCTGATTAAAATTCTCCAGATTGCACGGTTTGAGCTTGGTGAAGTCTAGATAAAATTATCTAGACTGCACGAGGTGAAAAATTATCTCAAAAGACTAACTTTTTTAAGGGAATAAGAATGCAGAAAGGTAATAATTGTCCTCATTTTGAATTCCTAGAGCTCATGGTATAAAAAATAGATGAGTTTCATAGAGGTTATCCCATGAATTGAGCTTGCTAAATTCAAGGATAACATACTCATCAAACCTTGTTGTATAAAGGGAACATGTTGTTGACTAGATACCTATTATTAATCATGTTAAAATTTGGATCCCTATTGTACATGTAATACCCTTTGGGTTAAATGCAACTCTTTCCTAGCTCTTGGTATCTATTGTTCATAAGAACCTTGTTGTTGGTTAAACACATGTTCTTAGATAAGCACTTGTTGGGGGTTTTGTATTTGTTGTTGTTGACCAACTAACACTTTTTGACCAATTGAAACATGTTTTGGATAAGGTGACATTTATGGTTATTATTTGTGTTTGTTATGTAAACACATTTGTTTCCCTTTATTGAGGTGGTAAGTTGGTCTATTGTTGGCTTATTTACCCATGCTGCATACTTGAGGAAGTAGTTAGTTAAGGAGTGGAGGTTTTTTTTTGTGTTTTTTAAATATGCATACCCATCCTATGTTTCTTCAATCCACTCATGGTATTTTTTTGAGGAATCTATTGTCTATTGATCCATGGTATAATAGACCCATTTTGGTTCAAATTTGAATAGACTTATGTGTTATCTATGATGTTTTGAATGAGATATTCCATTTGAGTGACAGTCTCTTTAGTCAAAATGGTGACATTAAACATGTCACCAACCAACATGATTTGGTTAGATGGGTCTAAATTTTGGTTTACATATCCCAAAACTTATGTTTATGGATTTGTTGATGGAGCTAGCTCTATAGGTGGCATGTTTGAAACAAACATTGCATTAAAATTGTGATCTAGGTTGATATAATTTTGGTATGCTTGTTGTACCTATTCTAATTGATTGTCCATAGGACATTTCCCTTTCATAACCATATTTTGGTTTTTTTGTGATATTTGGACTAAATCTTGACTATAAATAGTTGATGAATGTTTGAACTATTGGTTATAGGGCATAGTATCATATGTTCTAATCAAACTAGTCAAACCTTCATGTGGGAAGTCTAGCTAAAATTTGGCTCCCACTTTGATAGCCCTAATGAAAATTTTGTCTTTTTCTATGAAAAATGATGATAAAATAAGTATGGATTGTAACTTTTTTGCATTGGTCTTGTAAAAAAATTGGGCTCTTTTTGTTGTCTTTATTCAATGCTAGGCATCACTTGAGAAAGGGATCGTGTCATTTGCTCTTGTTCTTGAACTATATATGGTGTAGTCACCAAATACTGTACTAGTGGGCCTAACCTTTGTTAAATGTATGGAATATTATAAGATGGATAGGGATCTATCTCATAAGCTATGTCATCACCATATGGGTATTGAACAAAAGAGTCACTAGTCACAAAGTTCTCATAATCTAGATTGTACATAGTTTGGCCACGTGTCTAATGAGGCATGTTTGAATATATGGCTATGTATTGTGAATAAAAAATGTTTAAAATGTGTCAAACAACTAAGGTATGAAAAAAAAACCTATGGCTCTATTTGAAGAGGCCCAAAGGTTAAAACAACTAAACTAGGCAAAGGCAAAGGCAAAATAAAATCAAAACCGGTGTACCAAAAGATATTGCTTTGCCCAAAGGTAATTATAATCAGTAGAAAAGGTAACACAAATACTCAAAACTCGTATGTGGATAAGGTACTAATTTTCCTAAAGGAATTTATAATTAGTGACAAAAGTATTTAGAAAAGGTATAAAAATCATGAACTATATCAAAAGGATAGAAATGATTTTACCAAAGGTGTTTATAATTTTTAAACGTGAAAAACAAGGATAGACTCAAAAATAAAGGTCAGTCTAAAAAAAGAATTTGAATATAATCTAAACTAAGGAAATTGGGTTGGGGTAAACTTGGTTTATGGCTCACTAAGACTTGATATTTGGTTCATAAAAGACTATTTTGACAATGGAACTAGAACACTTAGTGATCCGAGTAACACTTCAGGCAATAATTCGGGTGACAGTTCTACCCCAATTGGTGGCGAAACTTTCAGGAGCCATAACTTTTGAACCATAGCTCCATTTGACACCCCATTTGAACCATTGGAAAGATAATAATGAGGAGAACTTGATGAGATGGAATAGAGATATGCTTATTAGGTTTTGAGCCCAAAAACCCAATGAAAGTGTCTAAATTTTTAATTTTAATAGTGTTGTCTAAAAATAGTAAGTTTCAAAAAATAGTAATTTATCAAATTTTGTGTTGTTGTAAATAATGGAAGTCAAACCAATCCATCTTCCTTGATATTTGTTAAATTACACATCCTCATACTACCTTCAAAATATGTATATATAAAGATTTAGCATGAGAAGGAGATCAAACATCTCTTCCTAGAGATAAGCATATGTTTGTATTTACAATCTTGTGAGTAATAAAACATATCTTCTTAGAGAAAGCGTTATTATTGTGTTATTTTTGTGTTCTTGATATATATTTCAACCAAAACCCTTGAGTTTTGGATTAGTGGTATTAGAGCAGTCTATCTTGAGAGTGTATGATCCTAAGGATGAAGTCAAGCTACAAAAAGCTTGGGTGGAAAATAATAGAGCTCACAGACTATCCACCTATTCACTCCAAACAACCTCAAATGGTGAATAACAATAAGACACTCGATCTCTTCAAGAAAATGGTGAATGAAACCCACTAATGGTAGTAAGCATATATGCTACAATAATTTTCTCAAATTTTCCAATAAATCATTATGGGAAATTTTGGCTCGTCATCTACACTCCCTAGTTTCTCATCCATGGAACATCCTTTCAGTGCTCCAAAAACCTTCAAGGTTTAGGTGAATTTTTGTATCCATACGTTTGAAGGCAAAATCAATACTGATGTAGTATAAAATTGGTTGGATCAATTATCTTCCTATTTTTATATAAATAAATTCATCGATGGAGAGAAGATCATTTTTTCTCTTTTGAAAGCATCATTGCCCATCAAAAATTACTGGAAAGTGTATAAGAAAAAGTTTAGTATAGATGACATTAGCATTGAGGTGGAACCTAATTTAAATGATTTCATGGTAGTTGTAAAGGAAGAATACTACCCCATTAGAGAAAATGATGATTTATACATATAGTGGCAACAACATCACCAAGGTAAGGAACAGTCTGTTTAAGATTTTAGTGACATTTTTCATTTTCTGTCTATGAGATTAGGTATCCAAAAAAGTGAGAAAGATAAGGCTCTCAAATATCATGGTGGAATATAATGATATATATGAGTGGAAATGGAACTTCTTAATTTGGAAACCCTTGGTGAGGTGTACAAATTCATGGTGAAGATTGAGCAAAAGTATGGAAGAAAGAATATGAAGAGTCAGCCTTCGAAATGGATAAGTGATAAAGAAGGTCAAACACGACACCAAAATTAAAAGTAAAAGAAGTTCAAAAATAAAAAACTCCAGAAGGGGAAGATTGAGAAATGGTGTGATCACCACAAAATTGGAACTCATTCCAAAGAAGAAAGTTGAGCCATAAAGTACCTACTTTTTGAGTCACAATCCTTGACATCTACTACTCTACCTCATACACACCCTATATTAAAATAGGACAAAAAAGAGATTATAGATGTTGAGTCCAATATCATCATTTCTTCATCATAAACCTATGAGGAAAGGCCAGATGACAAGAAAAAGTTGTTTCACTCTAAGTTATGGGTGAAAGGTAAGCTTATACATTTTATTCTTGATAGTGGGAGTAAAAAAAATTAATCTCTGCTAATGTTGTGAAAATCTAAATTTATCCATGAAGCCTCACCCAAAGCCATATAGAATTTAATTTGAGCCTAGGGAGAGACATCCCTATCACCCACCAGTGTCTTCTTTCATATGTAATAAAACCTTTCCAAGATGATGTATTATGTGATGTGGTCAATTTGGATGTTTGTGATGTATTCCTTAGTCAGATATTCATTTATGATCAACATGGCATCTATGAATAAAAAATTTGAAGGATCAACTACACTCTTGGAATGTAATGCTACAGGGTAGCAGAGGTACCACCTTCCACATCTATTTACTTTATTAGTGTTAAGTAATGTAAGAGATTGGTGGAGAAGACAAATCAATTTATTCTCATGGTATTCAAACCATAGAGATCCAAGAAGGCTAATATTGCAGCCCTAACTACATAATCAACACAACAATAGAAGTATATGGGTCAAATTATTGGAGAATATGATGACTTATTCAAGTCACCCATGGGATTTTCACTTCACTGTCAGTAAAACATTCTATTTATTTGGTTCTAGGATCACCTTTACCTAACAACCCTATGTATTAAAGCTTATTTATAGAGAATGATCAGATAAAAAGGTAGATTCAATAATTGATCCAAAAGGGTCACATCAATCCAAGATTTTCACCCTATAAAAACCCAATTATCTTATCACCAAATAAGGATAAAAAATGGAGACTTTGAATTGACTATTGAGCCCTAAATAAAATCACTATGAAGAATCTCTATCCCCTCCCCAAGATTGATGACCTACTGGACCAACTCTTTGGTGTGAATTTCTTCACCAAAATTGATTTCAAATCTAGCTATCACAAAATTTCTATTGATCCCACTGATGTTTGTAAGATTACATTCAAATCCAAGGAAGGTCTCTTTGAATGGTTAACTATGAATTTCGGCTTGACTAACGCACCTTCAACCTTCATGAGGATGATGGATGAAATCCTACGACCCTTTGCCAAAACATTCATGGTTGTTTACCTAGATGACATACTCATATATAGAAAAACATGGGAGGAACATATTCAACATGTCTCAAAGGTGCTTCAAACTCTTTGGGAGCACAAGTTGTATGAAAATCTCAACAAGTGCACATTTGAGATGAAAATAATTCATTACCTGGGTTACATTATGGATGAGGAAGGGGTCCACGTCAACCCATATAAGATTGAAGTTATTCAAGAATGGCCAACACTAAGGATCCTCATAGAAATTCATATCTTTTTGGGTCTTATAAATTTTTATCATGGGTTTATTCTTGGATTCTCACATGTTGTTTTACCACTAAACAAAGTGACTAAAGGAGGAGCTAGATTTGCATTTCAATGGGGTGAAATAAAACAAAGAGCATTTGAGAATTTGAATACTGGATTATGTTCAGCTTCTATTCTTTCCTTGCTAAAGTTGTATCAACCTTTCAAGTTGATGATAGGTTCATCTGAATATGCCACGGGAGCTATCATCATGCAACATGGCCATCTTATTGCATATCATAGTGAAAATTTAAATGATATAGTCAATAAATATATAGCATATAACAAAGATATTTATTCCATTATGCATTGCTACAAACAATGGAAACACTACATCTTGGGGAAAGAGATGGTCATCCACACTGACCATAAACCATTGGAATTCATCTAGATGTAGAGAAAACTATGAAATGAGAATCACCAAAATCGAGTCACATATCTACAATAATTCCATCTGATAATAAAACACAAGAAGTGGAGCTTAAATACTATCATAGATTATCTTAGTTTCCCACTAATTATTTCACTCATAATAGTTCTTGATCAATGCAGACATGAGACTACTACCTGGGGTGCCCTATATGAAGTATATCCTACCTTTGCCGATATATATATATATATATATATATATATATATATATATATATATATATATATATATATATATATATATATATATAAAGTACTTATAGAAGGTAAACATGTCTCTAATTTCTATTTGTAAGATAATGTCTCTATCACATGGGGCACATGTGTATTCCATCTGTAGAGCAACAAAAGATGATATGGGAAGCACATTTTAGTAGGATAGTTAGGCACTTTGGTGTTGAGAAGACATTGGTAGTTTTTCAAAAGCACTTCTACTGGCCACATATGTAGAAGGATGTGGAAAGGTACCTCAACTCTTCCACCCCATGTGCAATAGGAAAGCCAATAAATAATAATCAAGAATTGTACACACCATTTACATAACCAACCAAGCCTTCAAAATCTATCTCAATGCATTTGCTCTCAGGTTTGCCCACTTCAAAACATGGTAAGGACTATATTCTTGTTGTAGTTGATCAGTTTTCAAAAATGGATATCATGATTGCTTATAAGAAAAATATATCTACTGAAGAAATTAATTAGCTATATTATAGTCATGTATGGCTCCACTTTGGTCTCCCCAAGTCCATTATTTCAGATAGAGATAACAGGTTCTTGAGTATCTTTTGGTCTACTCTATGGAAGATGATGGATACCAAGTTGATGAAGTCAATGGACTTCCCTCTATAGATTAATGGTTAGAAAAAATTAGTGAACCACTTGATTGTTCACATGCTTTGGATGTATCACTCCAAACATCCATGCACATGGGATGAGGGGCTTATTTTCATACAACATGGACACAATTGGGCCTTGCATAGCTCCACCAAGTATAACGCATTATAAGTATGCTTTAGGTTCCAACAAATGTCCCCAATTGATGTATCCATTCCATTCTCCACCATGGAATATAGACCTCATGAGATATCTAAGGCAACAAAAGCAACAAAGTTCATTGAAAAAATCCAACACATCCAACATTAGGTTCATGACATCTTGGAGAAGATGAATCAAAAGTATAAGCAATGACATGAAAAACATAGGGTTGCACACCATTTGGATATAGTGTGATAAGGATTGGTTGTGGATTCAAAATCAACAACTTATAGGGCCACACAAAAAAAATCAACCTCTGTGATATGGTCCCTACAACAACACCAAAAAAGTTGGAGAAAATGCTTTTGAGTTTAACCTGCTAGCCTACCTTGGTCTACATCTAATAGTCAACACGGATCTCCTCAAACCATATCATCCACCTCTATTGAAACTTCAGTCATATCATAACAACTAGACATTGATTAGCTTGATCTATAGAGTTTTACTCTAATAGAGGAGGACCAAATTGTGGACTCCTCGATGAATACAATAAGAGGGCACTCTATTCCACTTTACTGGGTGGTCAAAAAGGGAAAGCTTAGCCACCAAGGTGAGTGGATCATAGAGAATCAAATAAAGACACAACTACCACTCTTGATTTGAAATATTGATGTAATGGGGGCCATTAATTTTTTAGGATGGAGGAATGGTCCAGACAACACTTCAGGGGACATTTTGGGTGATGTTTCTACCCTAATTGGTAGCAGAACTTCTAGGAGCCATAAACTTTGAACCATAGCTTTGTTTTAATTCCCCTTTGAACCATTGGAAAGATAAGAATGAGGACAACATGATGAGATGGAATGAATCTATGATCGGTGGTTTTTGACCCCCCAAAACCCAATAAAAGTGTCTCAAGTTTTGTATTTTAATAGTGTTGTTTAAAAATAATAAGTTTCTAAAAATAGTAATTTCTTGAATTCTGTGTTGTTGTAAATCATGGAGGTTAAAAAAATTAATCTCCCTTGATATTTATGACCTTACACATCCTCCTCCTAACTTTTAAATATTTATAAATAAATATGTAGCCTGAGAAGGAGATCATACATCTCTTCTCAGAGATAAACATATGTTTGTATTTGCAATCTTGTAAGTAATAAAACATCTATTCTCACAGAAAGCATTATTATTATGTTATTATTGTGTTATTTAAATATATTTCAACTAAATCCCCTAAGTTTTGGATTAGTGGTATCAGATCAATTTATCTTGAGAGTGTATGATCTTGAGGATGAGGTCAGGCTATAAGAAGCTTGGGTGGAAAACAACAAAGCTCGCAGACTATCCACCTATTCACTCCAAATGACCTCAAATGGTGGATAACACTGAGACACCTGATCCATTCAAGGAAATGGTGAATGAATCACCCCAGTGGTAGAAATCATAAATGTTACAGCAATTCACCTAAATTATCTAACAAATCTTGATGGGAAATTTAAGTTCCTCATCTGCACTCCCTAGTTCCTCATCCATGGAATGTCCTTTCAGTGCTCCAACACCCTTTAAGGTTCAGGTGAATTTTGATATCGATAAATTTTAATGAAAAATCAATGATAATGTAGTAAAAAAATTATTAGATCAATTGTCTTCCTATTTTTCTTTAAATTAATTTATTGATGGAGAGAAGATCACTTTTGCTCTTTTGAAAGCATCATTGCCTATCAAAAATTGGTGGAAAGTGTACAAGAAGATGTTCAATATGAATGACATTAGCCTTAAGGTGGAGCTTATTTGGGATGATTTCATGGAAGCTATAAAGGAATAATACTACCTCATTGGAGCATATGAAGATTTGTACATACAGTGGCAACAACTTAGCCAAGGTAATGAGTAGTCTATTCAAAATTACACTGACATTTTTCATTCTCTATCTATGAGATTGGGAATCCATGAATGTTAGAAACATAAGGCTCTCAAATATCATGGTGAATACAATATTATATATAGGGGAAATGGAACTCTTCAATTTGGAAACCCTCGGTGAGGCATACAAGTTCATGGTGAAGATTGAGCAGAAGCATGGAAGAAAGAATATAAAGAGTCAGCCTTCAAAATGGAAAAGTAATAAAGAAATTCAAACATGAGGACAAAATTGGAATAAAATTTTGTTCCAAGATAATAAACCCCACAAGGGGAAGACTGGGAAATAGTGTGATTACAAAAAAATTACAACTCATTCCAAAGAAGAATGTTGAGCCATAAAGTCTCTACTTTCTAAGTCAAAATCCTCAACATCTACTGCTCTGCCTTATACACACCCTACATTTGAAGAGGATTAAGAAGATATTTTAGATGTTAATCCTGATACCATCATTGATTCATCACAAATCCATGAGGAAAGACCAGATGACAAAGAAATATTATTTCACTCTAAGTTATGGGAGAAAGGTAAACCTCTACATTTTTTTGTTGATAGTGGGAGTCAAAAGAATTTAATCTCTACTAATTTTGTGAAAATTCTAAATATATCCATGAAGCCTCACCCAAATCCATACACTATTGAATGGTTGATCCTAGGAAGAGACCTCCATGTCGCTCACCAGTGTCTTCTTTCATATGTAATAAAACTTTTCCAAGATAAGGTCTTGTGTGATGTGGTCAATCAAGATGTTTGAGATGTACACCTTGGTCAGTCATTCATGTATGATAGACATGGAATATATTAATCAATAACCTGAAGGATCACCCACACTCTTGGAATGTGGTGCTATAGGGTACCAAAGGTACCACCTCCCACATCTATCTTCCTGATTAGTGCCAAGTAATGTAAGAGATTAGTGCAGAAGACAAAACAATTCATTCTCATGGTGGTCAAGCCATAGAGATCCAAAAAGGCTGATGTTTGAGCCCTAATTACATAAAAATAGAAGTAGATGGGTCAAATTATGAGAGAATATGATAACTTATTCAAGTCACCCATATGAATTCCACTTCACTGTCAGGTAAAACATTCTACCAATTTGGTTCCAGGATCACCTTTACCTAACAATGTTGTGTATCAAAGATTAGTTTTTTTGAACGATGAGATAAAAAGGTAGATTCAAGAATTGATCCAAAATGGTCACATCAAGCCAATCTCTTCACCCTATGGAACCCCAATGATCTTGTCACCAAAGAAGGATGAAATATGGAGGTTTTATATTGACTATGAAGCCCTAAAAAAATCACTATGAAGAATCTCTATCCCCTCATTAGGATTGATGACCTACTAGACCAACTCCATAGTGAAAATTTATTCACCAAAATTGATCTCAAATCTAGCTATCACCAAATTCCTATCGATCCCACTGATGTCTGTAAGACTACATTTAAATCCAAGGAGGGGCTCTTCGAATGGTTAGTTATGCCTTTTGGCTTGACTAACACACCTGAGACCTTCATGAGGATGATGGATGACATCTTATGACCTTTCACCAGCTAATTCATGGTTGTCTACCTGGATGACATACTTATGTACAATAAAACATGGGAGGAACATCTACAACATATCTATAAGGTGCCTCAAATTCTTCAAGGGCACAAGTTTTATGAAAATCTTGACAAGTGCACATTCAAGATGAAAATAATTTAGTACTTGGGGCACGTTATGGATGAGGAAGGTGTCCATGTCAACCCAAAAGAGATTCAGGTTATTCAATAATGGCCTACACCAAGGACACTCACAGAACTTTGCAGATTTTTGGGTTTTGTAAATTTTTATCATAGGTTTATTATTGGATTCTCACATGTTGTTGGCCACTAAACCAAGTGGCTAATAAAAGAGCTAAAGTTGGATTTTAGTGGGGTGAAATACAACAAAGAAAATTTGAGAATTTTAAGAATAGAATCTGTTTAGCTTTTTTTCTTTACTTGATAGAGTTTCATCAACCTTTCAAGTTGATGATAGATGCATCTAAATATGCCATGGGAGCTATCATCATGCAACATGGACGTCTTGTTGCATATCATAATGAAAATTTCAATGATACAATTAGAAAATACCTACATATGACAAAGAACTCTATGCCATTGTGCAAGCTTGCAAATAATGGAAACACTGCATCTTGGGTAAATAGATGATCATCTACACCAACCACAGACTATTGGAATTCATCTAGACATAGAAAAAACTATAAAATGAGAAGTAAAAAAAGTGGGTAACATATCTATAGAAATTCCATCTGATAATCCAATACAAAAAGAGGATCTCAAATACTACCATAGATTTTGAGCCACCTACTAATTACTTCACTCACAATAGTTCTTGATCTGTGTAGACATGAGACTGCTACCTAGGGTGCTCTATATGAAGTAGATCCAACCTTTGTTGATACATATTTGGCACTTAAATAAGGCAAAAATATCTATAATTTATATTTGGAAGATATTGTCCTCTATCACATGGGGCACATCTATGTTCCAACTATAGAGTAATAGAAGATGATATGGGAATCACATTTTAGTAGGATAACTAGGCACTTTGGTGTCAAGAAGACATTGGAAAATCTTTAAAATCACTTTCATTAGAGCCATATGTGAAAATATGTGGAAAGGTATCTCAACTCTTTCACCCCATGTATGATAGCTAAGCCAATAAAAAATAAGCAAGGATTGTACACACCATTTCCAGAACCAACCAGGCCTTGGGAATCTATCTCAATGCATTTTCTCTCAGGTTTGCCCACTTTAAAACATGGTAAGGACTCTATTCTTGTTGTAGTTAATCATTTTTTAAAAATGGATATCATGATTGCTTATAATAAAAATATATCTCCTGAAGAAATTACTTATCTATATTTTAGTCATGTATGGCTCCACTTTGGTCTCCCCATGTCCATTATTTCAGATAGAGATAATAGGTTCTTGAGTATCTTTTGGTCTACTCTATGGAAGATGATGGATACCAAGCTAATGAAGTCAATGGACTTCCCTCCATAGACTAATGGTTAGAAAAAATTGGTGAACCACTTGATTGTTCACATGCTTTGGATGTATCACTCCAAATATTCATGCACATGGGATGAGGGGCTTCTTTTCATACAACATAGACACAATCGGGCCTAGGATAATTCTACCTAGCATAGTAGATTATAAGTATGATTCAAGTTACAACTCATGACACCAATTGATGGATCCATTCTATTCTTCACCATGGAATACACACCTCATGGGAGATCTAAGGCATCAAAAGTAATAAAGTTAATTGAACAAATCTAACACATCCAATAGCAGTTTCATGACATTTTGGAGAAGATTTATCAAAATTATAAGCAACACCATGACAAACATAGGGTTTCACACCATTTTTTAATAATGTGACAAGGTTTAGTTGTGGATTCAAAATTAACAACTCGTAGGCCTAGAAAAAAAATTAGCCTCTATGATATGGTCCCTACACCATCACTAGAAAAATTGGATAAAATAATTTTGAGTTGAACCTACTAGCCTACCTTGGTCTACATCCAATATTCAACATGGAGATCCTCAAAAAATATCATCCACCTATATTGAACACTTTAATTGTATCAGAACAAATAGACATTGATGAGTTTGATCCATAGAGTTTTACTCTAGTAGAGGAGGATTAGATTGTGGGCTCCTAGATGAAGACAATAAGAGGGCACTCTATTCCACTTTATCAAGTGGTCAAAAGGGGAAAGCTTAGCCACCAAGGTGAGTGGCTCATAGAGAATCAAATCAAGACAACTACCACACTTGATGAAAAATCTTAATGCAATGGGGACCATTGCTTCTCAATGAGGGAGGAATGATCTAGGCAACAATTCAGGTGATAATCTGGGTGATGTTTCTACCATAATTGGTAGTAGAAATTTATGGGAGTTCTAATTTTTTAAACATAGCTTCATTTTAATTCCCATTTGAATTGTTAGAAATCTAAGAATAATGCTAACATGATGAGATGGAAAAAAGATATGTTAGGTGGTTTTTGACCCCCAAAACCTAATGGAAGTGCCTAAAATTTCTATTTTAATAATATCTAAAAATAGTAAGTTTCTAAAAATAGTAATTTCTCAATTTCTATGCTGGTGTAAATCACGGAAGTCAAACCAATTCATCTCCCTGATATTGGTGACCTTTCACATCCTCCTCCTGCCTTCAAAATATTTATAAATAAATATGTAGTCTGAGAAAGAGATCAGACATCTATTCTTAGACATAAACATATGTTTTTATTTGTAATCTTGTGAGTAATAAACCATCCCTTCTCAGAGAAAGCATTATTATTGTGTTCTTGAAAGATATTTCAACCAAAACCCCTACATTTTGGATCAGTAGTATTAGATCAATTTACCTTGAGAGTGTATGATCTCGAGAATGAGGTCAAGCTACAAAAAGCTTGTGTGGAAAACAATAGATCTCACAGACTATCCACCTATTCACTCCAAATGACCTCAAATGGTGGATAACACTGAGACACCCAATACCTTTAAGGAAATGGTGAATGAATCCCTCTAGTGGTAGCAATCACAAATGCTTCAATAATTTACCAAAATTATCCAACAAATCTTGATGGGAAATTTTTGTTCCTCATCTGCACTCTGTGGCTCCTCATCAATGGAATGTCCTTTCAATGCTCCAACACATTTCAAGGTTCAAGTGAATTTTGATATCCCTACATTTGAAGGAAAAATCAATGTTGATGTGGTAAAAAATTGGTTGGATCAACTGTCTTCCTATTTTGATATAAATAAATTCACTGATGGAGAGAAGATCACTTTTGCTCTTTTGAAAGCATTATTACCCATAAAAAATTAGTGGAAAGTGTACAATAAAAGGTTTAACAAGGATGACATTAGCCTTGAGGGGGAACCTACCTAGGATAATTTTATAGAAGCTATAAAGGAATAATACTACCCTATTGGAGCATATAATGATCTATAAATGCGGTGGTAATAACTTAGCCATGGTAAAGAACACTTTATTTAAGATTACACTAACATTTTTCATTCTCGGTCTATGAGATTGGGCATTCAAAAAAGTGAGAAACATAAGGCTCTAAAATATCATGGTGGACTACAATGGTATATATGGGGGGAAATAGAACTCTTCAATTTGAAAACCCTTAGTGAGGAATACAAGTTCATGGTTGATATTGAGTAGAAGCATGGAAGAAAGAATATAAATAGTCAACCTTAAAAATAGAAAAGTGACAAAAAGGTCAAACATGAGGCTAAAATTGGAAGAAAAAGGAGTCCCAAGATGAGAAACCCTAGAAGGGGAAGACTAGGAAATGATGTGATTACCAAAAAACTACAACTCATTCCAAAGAATAATGTCAAGCCATCAAGTCCTTACTTTCTGAGTCACAATCCTTGACATCTATTGCTCTACCTTATACACACATTGCAGTCAAAGATGATGAAGAAGAGATTGTAGATTCTATGCTTGATACCATCATTGCTTCACCATAGACCCATAAGAAAAGGCCAGATGACAAGGAAAGGTTGTTTCACTCTAAGTTATGGGTGAAAGGTAAGCCTCTACATTTAATTCTTTATAGTGGGAGTCAAAAGAATTCAATCTTTGCTAATATTATGAAAATTCTAAATCTATCCATGAAGCCTCACCCAAAGCCATACAATATTGGATAGTTGAGCTCAAGGAGAGACCTCCATGTCACTCACCAATTTCTTCTTTCAAATTCAATAAAACCTTTTCAAGATGAGGTCTTATGTGATGTGGTCAATCTAGATGTTTATAATGTACTCCTTGGTCAACCATTCATGTAAGATCGACATGGCATATATTAATCAATAACTTGAAGGATCACCGTCACTATTGGAATGTGGCATTATAGGGTATCATAGGTACCACCTCTCATATCTATCTCCATAATTAGTTCTAAATAATGTAAGAGATTGGTGGAGAATACAAAGCAATTTTTTCCCATGGTGGTCAAGCTACAAAGATCTAAAAAGGTCAATGTTATAGCCCTAACAACATAATCAACACAATAATAGAAGTAGATGGGTCAAATAATGGGAGAGTATGATTACTTATTTAAATCAACCATGAGAGTTCCACTTCACTATCAGGTAAAACATTCTCTTGATTTGGTTCTAGGATCACCTTTGCCTAATAGCCCTATGTATCACAAATCAGTTCTAGAGAATGATGAGATGAAAAGGTAGATTCAAGAATTGATCCAAAAAGGTCACATCAAGCCAAGATCTTCACCCTGTGTAAGCCTAATTATCCTCACACCAAAGAAGGATGGAACATGGAGGATTTTCATTGACTATCAAGCCCTAAACAAAATCATTGTGAAGAATTTCTACCCCTTCCATAGGATTGATGACCTATTGGACCAGATTCACTATGCAAAGTTCTTCACCAAAATTTATCTCAAATCTGGATATCACCAAATTTCTATTTATCCCACTAATGTCTATAAGACTACATTCAAATATAAGGAGGGGCTCTTCGAATGGTTGGTTATGTCTTTTGGCTTGACTAACATACCTACAACCATCATGAGGATGATGGATGACATCCGGTGACCCTTTACCAACTACTTCATGGTTGTTTACTTGGATGACATAATAATTTATAGCATAACATGGGAGGAACATCTACAACATATGTATAATGTTCTTAAAACTATTTGAGAGAATAAGTTGTATGTAAATCTTGACAAGTGAACATTCAAGATGAAAAAAACTTAGTACCTGGAGTATGTTGTAGATGAGGAAGGGGTCCATGTTGACCCAAAGAAGTTTTAAGTTATTCAAGAATGGCCTACACCAAGGACCCTCATAAAAATTCATAGTTTTTTGGGTCTTGTAAATTTTTATCACATGTTTTTTCTTAGATTCTCACATGTTACCTAGCCACTAAACCAAGTAATGAAAAGAGAAGTTAAAGTTTCATTTCAGTGATGCAAAATAAAAAAAAGATCATTTGAGAATTTAAAGAATAGACTCTATTTAGCTCATATTCTTTCCTTGCTATACTTGCATCAACCTTTCAAGTTGATGACAGATGCATCTGAATATGCCATGGGAGCTATCATCATGCAACATGGCCATCCTTTTACATATCATAGTGAAAATTTCAATGATATAGTCAAGAAATTATTGACATATGACAAGGAGATCTATGCCATTATTCAATCTTGTAAGTAATGAAAACACTACATCTCGAGGAAAGAGATGGTCATCCAAACTGACCACAGATAGTTGGAATTCATCTAGATGTAGAGAAAAATACAAAATGAGAGGCACTAAAAGTGGGACACACATCTATAGAAATTCCATCTGAAAATCAAACATCAAAAATGGAGCACAAATACTACCATATATTATTTGAGCCACCCACCAATTGCTTCACTCACAATAGTTATTTATCTATGTGAACATGAGACTACCACCTAGGGTGTTCTCTATGAAGTAGATCATGCCTTTACTAATACATATCAGGCACTTTGAGAAGGTAAAAATGTATCTAATTTATATTTTTGAGATAGTGTCCTCTATCACATGGAGCACATCTATGTTCAAGCGGGAGAGCAATAGAAGATTATATAGGAAGCATATTTCAACAAGATATCTAAATACTTTGGTGTTGAGAAGACATTCTTAGTTCTTTAAAAGCACTTATACTCACCCTATATGTGGTAGGATATGGAAAGGTACCTAAAATATTTCACCCCATGTATGATAACCATGCCAATAAATAAGAAGTAAGGATTCTACACACCATTGTTGGAACCAACCAAGCCTTGGGAATCTATCTCAATGGATTTTCTCTCAGTTTTTCTCACTTCAAAACATGGTAAGGATTGTATTGTTATTGTAGGTGATCCTTTTTCTAAAATATCTATCATGATTGCTAGTAAGAAAATTATATCTACTGAGCAAACTTCTCAGCTATATTTTAGTCATGTATGACTCCATTTTGGTCTCCCCAAGTCCATTATTTTAGATATAGATAGCAAGTTCTTGAGTATCTTCTGTACCACTCTGTGGAAGATGATGGATACCAAGTTGATGAAGTCCATGGCCTTCCATACATAGATCAATGGTTAGATAGAAGTGTTAAATAACCTATTTTTTCACATGCTTAATATGTATCACTCTAAACATCCATGGACATAGGATGAGGGGCTTCTTTTCATACAACATAGACACAATCGGGCCCTCTACAGCTCTACCAAGCATAGTCCATTCCAAATATGCTTCAGGTTCTAACCCATGACACCAATTGATGTATCCATTATATTCTCCACCATAGAATACACACCTAATGGGAGATCTAAGGTAGAAAAATCAATAAAGTTCATTGAACAAATCTAACACATCTAGCAATAGGTTCATGACATCTTGGAAAAGATGAATGAGAAGTGTAAGTAGTGCCATGATAAACATAAGGTTGCACACCATTTTTATGTAGGTGATAAGGTTTAGTTATGAAATAAAAAATAATGACTCATAGGCCCACATATAAAAATTTGGCCTCTATGATATGGTCCCTACACCATCACCAAAAAAGTTGGATAAAATGCTTTTGAGTTGAACTTGCCAGCCTACCTTGGTCTGCATCCAATATTCAATGTGGAACTCTTAAAACCATACCATCTACCTCTATTGGGCACTTTAGTCATAGTAGAACAACTAGACATTATTGAGCTTGATCAACATAGTTTTGCTCTAGTCAAGGAGGATCAAATTGTGGACACCTGGATGAAGATGATAACAGGGCACTCTATTCCACTTTATTAGGTGGTCAAAAATGTCAAGCTTAGCCACCAAGGTGAGTAGATCATAGAGAATAAAATCAAGACACAACTACCACATTTGATGTGGAATATTGATGTAATGGGGACCATTACTTCTCAAAGAGGGAGGAATGATTTGAGAAAAAAATTAGGTGACAATTCGGGTGATAGTTTTACCTCAATTGGTGGTAGAACTTCTGAGAGCCATAACTTTTGAACAATAGCTCCATTTGACTCCCCATTTGAACCATTCAAAAGATAAGAACTAGGAGAATGTGATGAGATGGCATGGAGATATGATCAGTGGGTTTTAACCTCTAAATAACCAATAGAAGTTCCTAAAATTTCAATTTTAATAGTGGTATAAAAATAGTAAGTTTCTAAAAATAGTAATTTCTTAAATTCTATGATGTTGTAAATCATGGAAGTCAAACCACTTCATCTCCCTAGATAATGGTGACCTTACACATCCTCTTATTTCCTTTAAAATATATATAAATAAATATATATCCTGAGAAGGAGATTAAACATCTATTTCTAGAGATAAGCATATGTTTCTATTTCTAATCTTGTGAGTAATAAAACATCTCTTCTTAGAGACATATTTGTTATTATGTTATTATTTTGTTATTGAAATATATTTCAACCAAAACCCATGATTTTTGGATCATTGATATCAAAGTGGTTTATCTTGAGAGTGTATGATCCTGAGGACGAGGTCAGGCTATAAAAAGCTTGGGTGGAAAATAATAGAGCTCATAGACTATCCACCTATCCACTCCAAATGACCTCAAATGGTAGACAACACTGAGACACCCGATTCCTTTAATAAAATGATAAATGAAGACCTAAAATGGTAGTAAGCAAAAATTCTATAACAATTTTCTCAAATTCTCTAAACAATATTGATGGGAAATTTTGGCTCCTCATCTATAATCCCTGGCTCCTCATCTATGGAATTTATTTTCAGTGCTAAAAAACTCTTCAAGGTTCAAATGAATTTTTATATCCCTACATTTGAAGGCAAAATCAATGCTGATATAGTATAAAATTGGTTGGATCAATTATATTCCTATTTTTTAAAATAAATTCATCGATGGAGAGAAGATCACTTTTGCTCTTTTGAAAGCGTCATCGCCCATCAAAAATTGGTGGGAAGTGTACAAGAATAGGTTTAGTATAGATGACATTAGCCTTGAGGTGGAACATACCTAGGATGATTTCATGAAAGCTATAAATAAATAATACTACCTTATTAGAGCATATGATGATCTATATATATAGTGGCAACAACTTTGCCAAGGTAAGGAATAGTTTGTTCAAGATTACAATGACATTTTTCATTCTATATCTACAAGATTAGACATCCAGGAATGTGAGAAGCAAAAGGCTCTCAAATATCATGGTGGACTAAAATGGTATATATCGGGAGAAATGGAACTCTTCAATTTGAAAACCCTTAGTGAGGCATACAAGTTCATGGTGAAGATTAAGTAGAAGAATGGAAGAAAGAATAAAAAGAGCCAGCCTTAAAAATAGAAAAATGACAAAAAAGGTCAAACACGTGGCCAAAACTAGAATCAAAAGGAGTTCCAAGATAATAAAACCTAGAAGGAGAAGACTAAGAAATGGTGTGATTACCACAAAACTAGAACTCATTCCAAAGAAGAATGTCAAGCCATCAAGTCCCTAATTTCTTAGTCATAGTCATAGTCATCGACATCTACTACACTATCTCATACACACCTTGTAGTCAAAGAGGATAAAGAAGAGATTTTAGAAGTTGAGCCTAAAACCATCTTTGCTTCATCATAAACCCATGAGGAAAGGCTAGATGACAAGGAAAGGTTGTTTCACTCTAAGTTATGGGTGAAAGGTAAACCTATGCTTTTCTTTCTTGATAGTGGGAGTCAAAAGAATTTAATCTCTAATAATGTTATGAAAACTCTAAATCTATCCATGAAAAATCACCCAAAGCCATACATTATTGGATGGTTGAGCCCAGGGAGAGACCTCCATGTCACCCACTAGTGTCTTCTTTCATATGCAATAGAACCTTTCCAAGATGAGGTCTTGTGTGATGTGGTCAATCTAGATATTTATGAAGTACTCCTTGGTCATAAATTCATGTATGATCAATATGGAATCTATGAATCAAGAACCTAAAGGATCACCCTCACTATTTGAATGCAATGCTACAGGGTGCCAGAGGTACCACCTCCCATAATTATCTCCTTGATTAGTGCCAAGCAATGTAAGAGATTGGTGGAGAAGATAAAGCAATTTGTTCTCATGGTAGTCAGGTTACAAAGATCCAAGAAGGTTAATGTTGTAGTCTTGACTACATAATCAACACAACAATAGAATCAAATGAGTTAAATCATAGGTGAATATGATGACTTATACAAGTCACCCATGAGATTTCCACTTTACTATGAGGTAAAACATTCTATCGATTTGGTTCCAAGATCACCTTTGCCTAATATCCCTATGTATCATAGATTAGTTATAGAGAATGATGAGATTAAAAGGTAGATTCAATAATTAATCCAAAAGGATCACATTAGGCCAAGCTCTTCACCTTGTGGAAGTCCAATTATCTTAACACCAAATAAGGATATAATATGGAGGCTTTTCATTAACTAGTGAGCGCTTAAAAAAACCATTATGAAGAATCAATATCTCCTCCCCAAGATTGATGACCTACTAGAACAACTCCATAGTGCAAAGTTCTTCACTAAAATTTATCTCGAATCTAGCTATTACCAAATTCCCATTGATTTCTGGAAGATTGCATTCAAATCCAAGGAGGGGCTCTTCGAATGGTTGCTTATGCCTTTTGGCTTGACTAACAAACCTTAAACCTTCATGAGGATGATGTATAACATCCTGTGACCCTTCACAAACTCATTCATGGTTTTTTAAATAGATGACATACTCATCTACAACATGTCTATAAGGTGCTTCAAACTCTTCAAGAGCACTTGTATGAAAATATTGACAAGTGCACATTCAGGATGAAAATAATTTAGTACCTAGGGTACATTTTGAATAAGGAAGGGGTCCATGTTGACCTAGATAAGATTCAAGTTATTTAAGAATGGCCTATACCAAGGACCCTTATAGGACTACATAGCTTCTTGGGTCATGTAAATTTTTATCACAAGTTTATTCTTGGATTCTCAAATGTTACTTGGCTAAACCAAGTAACTAAAGGAGGAGATAAATTTGCATTTTAGTGGGGAAAAATATAATAAAGAACATTTGAGAATTTGAATAATAGACCCTATTCAGATCCTATTCTTGCCTTAAAATTTTTGCATCAACCTTTTAAGTTGATGATAGATGTATCTTAATATGCCATGGGAGCTATCATTATTCAATAGGGCCATCTGGTTGCATATCATAGTGAAACTCTCAATGATACTATCAAGAAATACCCAACATATGACAATATTTATTCCATTATGTAAGCTTACAAATAATATAAACACTACATCTTAAGGAAAATAATGGTCATCCATGTCGATCACAGACTATTAGAATTCAATGAGACATAGAGCAAACTATGAAACAAGAGGCACTAGAAGTGAGCCACATATCTATAGAAATTTCATTTGATAATCAAACACAAAAAGTGGAGCTCAAATACTACCATAGATTATCTGAGCTACCTACCAATTGTTATGCTCACAATAGTTCTTGATCTCTATGGACATGAGACTACCACCTAGGGTGCTCTATATGAAGTAGACCCTACCTTTGATAATAAATATTAGGCACTCTAAGAAGGTAAACATGTTTCTAATTTTTATTTATAATATAATATCCTCTGTCATATGGGGCATGTCTGTGTTCTAGTTGTAGAGTAATAGAAGATGATATGGGAAGCACATTTTAGTAGGATATTTGGGCACTTTGGTGTTGAGAAGCCATAGGCAGTTCTTCAAAAGAACTTCTACTGACCCCATATGTCAAAGGATATGGAAAGGTACCTCAAATATTACACCCCGTATGTGATAGTCAAGCCAACAAATAAGAAGCAAGAATTGTACACACCATTATTAAAGACAATCAGGCCTTGGTAATCTATCTCAATGGATTTTATCTCAGGTTTTCCCACTTAAAAACATGGTAAAGACTATATTCTTGTTGTAGTTGATTATTTTTTTTAAATGGCTATCATGATTTCTTGTAGAAAAATATATCTATTGAGGACACTGATAAACTATATTTTAGTCATGTATGGCTGCATTTTGGTCTCCCCAAGTCCATTATTTTAGATAGAGATAGTAGGTTCCCAAGTATCTTCTATTCTACTCTATGAAACATGATGGCTACCAAACTGATGAAGTCCATGACCTTCCATACATATACTAATGGTTAGATAGAAATGGTGAACTACTTAATTATTTACATGATTTTGATGTATCAATCCAAACATCCATGTATATGGGATGAGGGGCTTCTTTTCATACAACATGAACATAATCGGACCTTGTACAACTCCACCAAGCACAATCCATTCCAGGTATGCTTCAGGTTCCAACTCATGACACCAATTGATGTATCCATTCCATTATCCAACATAAAATACACACCTCATGGGAGATCTGAGGTAGCAAAAGCAACAAAGTTCATTGAATAAATCCAACATATCCAATATTAGGTTCATGACATCTTGGAGAAGATGAATTATAAGTATAAGCAACACCATGAAAAACATAGGGTTACACCTCATTTTGCTATAGGTGACAAGGTTTGGTTTCAGATTCAAAAGGAATGACTCGTAGGTCCACATAGAAAAATTTGTCCTTTATGATATGGTCCCTGCACCATCACTAGAAAAGTTGGAGAAAATGCTTTTGAGTTGAACCTGTCAGCTTACCTTGGTCTGCATCAAATATTCAATGTGGAGCTCCTCAAACCATATCATTCACCTCTATTAGACACTTCAATTTTAGTAGAACAAATGGAAATTGATGAGATTGATTCACAGAGTTTTTCTCTAGTGGAGAAGGATAAAATTATGGACACCTAGATGAAGACAACAAGAGGGCACTCTATTCCATTTTATTGGGTGGTCAAAAGGGGCAAGCTTAGCCACCAAGGTAAGTGGCTCATAGAGAATCAAATAAAGATATAACTTCCATACTTGATGCAAAATATTGATGCAATGGGGACCATTATTTCTCAAGGAGGGAGGAATGATTTGGGAAACACTTTAGGTGACAATTCAAGGTATGTTTTTATGCCAATTGGTGGTAGAACTTCTGAGAGCCATAACTTTTGAACCATATCTCCGTTTGACTCCCCATTTGAACTATTGGAAATATAAGAATAATTAAAACACAATGAGATATAATGGAGATATGCTTTGTATCTTTTTACTCTAAAAAACTCAATGGAATTACCCAAATTTTTTATTTTAATAGTGTTGTATAAAAATAGTATGTTTTTAAAAATAGTAATTTCTTGAATTCTGTGTTGTTGTAAATCATGGAAATCAAAACACTTAATTTACCTCAATATTGGTGACCTTACACATCCTCCTCCTACCTTCAAAATATGTATAAATAAATATTTATATCGATAAGGAGATTAGAAATGTCTTCCTAGAGATAAGCATATGTTTATATTTGCAATCTTGTGTGTAATAAAACATCTCTTCTCAGAGAAAGAATTATTATTATCTTATTTTTGTGTTCTTGAAATATCTTTCAACTAAAACCCCTAAGTTTTAGATCATTGGTATCATATAAATTTGTATTAAGAGTGTATGATCCCAATGATGAGGTTAGGCTACAAGAAGCTTGGGTGGAAAATAATAGAGTTCACATACTATCCACCTATTCATTCCAAATGACCTTAAATGGTAGATAACATCGAGAAACTTGATTCTTTCAAGGAAATGGTAAATGAAGCCCCTCTAGTAGTATCAAGCATAAATGCTACAACAATTTTCCCAATTTCTCTAACAAATCATGATGGGAAATTTTGGCTCCTCATCTATACTCCCTAGCTCCTCATCCATGGAACATCCTTTCAGTGCTCCAACACCTTTCAAGGTTTAGGTGAATTTTTATATCCCTATATTTGAAGGAAAAATCAATGTTGATGTAGTAAAACATTGGTTGGATCAATTGTCTTCCTATTTTTATGTAAATAAATTCATCAATGGAGACAAGATCACTTTTGCTCTTCTAAAAGCATCATTTCGCATCAAAAATTGGTGGGAAGTATAAAAGAAGAGGTTCAATATGGATGACATTGGCCTTGAGGTGGAACCTACCTGGGATAATTTTATGGAAGCTATAAAGGAAGAATTTTGCCCCATTAGAGCATATGATGACTTGTGCATATAGTGGTAAAAACTTTACCAAGATAAGGAATAGTCTGTTCAAGATTACACTAACATTTTTCATTCTCTATCTATGATATTGGGTATCTAAGAAAGTGAGAAACACAAGGCTCTCAAATATCATAGTGGAATATAATGATATATACAAGGGGAAATGGAAATCTTTAATTTAGAAACCCTTCATAAGGTGTATAAGTTTGTAGTGAAGATTGAACAGAAGCATGGAAGAAAGAATACGAAGATTTATCCTTCAAAATTATAAAGTGACAAAGGAGATGAAATATGAGGCTAAAATTGGAAGAAAAAGGATTTATAAGATAAGAAACCCCAAAATGGGAAGATTGATAAATGGTGTGATTACCACAAAATTGGAACTCATTCTAAAGAAGAATGTCAATCCATCAAGTCCCTATTTTATGAGTCATAATCCTTGACATCTACTACTCTACCTCATACACACCCTACAGTCAAAGAGGATGAAGAAGAGATTATATATTATAAGCTCGATACCATCATTTCTTCATCATAGACCTGCAAAGAAAGGCCAAATGAAAAGGAAATTTTGTTTCACTCTAAGTTGTGGGTGAAAAGTAAGCTTATGTATTTCATTCTTGATAGTGGGAGTCAAAAGAATTTAATCTCTGCTAATGTTGTAAAAAATTTGAATCTATCCATGAATCCTCACCCAAAGCCATATAGTATTGGATGGTTAATCCCAGGGATAGACCTCCATATCACCCAACAGTGTCTTCTTTCATATGCAATAATTTTTTTCCAATATGAGTTCTTATATGATGTGGTCAATTTGGATATTTGTGATGTACTCATTGATTATCCATTCATGTATGATTGACATGACATCTATGAATCAAGAACCAAAATGATCACCCTTACTCTTATAATGAATTGCTACAAGGTACTAGAGGTACCACCTCCCACATCTATCTCTCTGATTAGTGCCAAACAATGTAAGAGATTGGTGGAGAAGATAAATTAATTCATTCTCATGGTGGTCAAGCCATAAATATAGAATAAGGTCAATGTTGGAGTCTTGACTACATAATCAACATAATAGTAGAAGTAAATGGGTCAAATCATGGGAGAATATGATGACTTATTCAAGTCACCCATGATAGTTTCACTTCACTATCAGGGAAAACATTCTATAATTTGGTTCTAGGATCACCTTTGCTTAACAACTTTGTGTATCATAGATCAATTTTAGAGAATGATGAGATAAAAAGGTAGATTCAAGAATTGATCAAAAAGGGTCACATCAAACCAAGCTCTTCACGCTATGAAAGCCCAATTATCCTAGTATTAAATAAGGATGGAACATGGAGGCTTTGCATTGACAATCAAGCCTTGAATAAAATCACTGTGAATAATCACTACACCCTTCCCAAGATTGATGACCTACTGGACTAACTCGATGATGTGAAATTATTCACAAAAATTGATCTCAAATTTGGCCATCACTAAATTCTTATCGATCCCACCGATTTTTGGAAGATTGCATTCAAATCTAAGGAGGGGATCTGTGAATGGTTGGTTATGCCTTTTGGCTTGACTAACGTACCTAAAAACTTCATGAGGATGATGGATGATATCCTTATACACTTCACCAACTCATTCATGGTTATCTACTTGGATGACATAATCATATATAAAATAACATGGAAGGAACATATACAACATGTTCGTAAGGTTATTAAAACTCTTTGGGAGCACAATTTGTCTGCAAATCTTGAAAATAACACATTTGAGGCAAAAGGAATTCAATACCTAGGGTACGTTACTGATGAAGAATGGGTTTATGTCAACCTAGATAAGATTCAAGTTATTCAAGAATGGCCTACACCAAGGACCCTCATATAACTTCACAACTTCTTGGGTCTTACAAATTTTTATCACAAATTTATACTCAGATTTTCACATGTTGCTTAGAAACTAAACCAAATGACTAAAGGAGAAGTTAAAGCTACATATTAGTGGGTAAAAATACAACAAAAAACATTTGAGAATATGAATAATAGACTCTATTTAGCTCATTTTCTTGCCTTTCCAGACTTCCATCAACCTTTTGAGTTAATGACATACATCTAAATATGCCATGGGAGCTATCATCATGCAACATGGCCATCCTTTTGCATAACATAACGAAAATTTCAATGATACAATCAAGAAATACCTGAGATATGATAAGTATCTCTATACCATTTTTCAATTCTATAAACAATGAAAACACTACATCTTGAAGAAGGAGATAGTCATCCACACTGACTACAGACCATTAGAATTCATCTAGACATAGAAAAAACTATGAAATGAGAGGCACCAAAAGTGGGCCACATAGCAGTAACATTTACATCTTATAATAAAACACAAAAAGGGATATCAAATACTTTTGTAGATTATCTAAGCCATCCACCAATTACTATACTCATAATAGTTCTTGTTCTGTGCAGACATGCAACTGCCACATGGGGTACTTGATATGAAGTAGATCTTACCTTTACTAATACACATCAGGTACTTCTAGTAGGTAAACATGTATCTAACTTTTATTTTCAAGATAATCTCCTCTGTCACATGGGGCATGTCTGTGTTGCAATTTTAGAGCAATAAAAGATGATATGGGAAGCATATTTTAGTAGGACAAATAGGCACTTTGGTGTCAAAAAGACATTGATAGTTCTTCAAAATTACATCTACTTTCCCCATATGTAGAAGGATGTGGAAAGGTATCTCAAATATTAAACCCCGTGTGCAATAGCTAAGCCAACTAATAAGAAGTAAGGATTGTACACACCATTTCTAGAACCAACCAAGCCTTGGGAATCTATCTCAATGGATTTTCTCTCAGGTTTGCCCACTTCAAAACATGATAAGGACTATATTATTGTTATAGTTGATCATTTTTTAAAAATGGCTATCATGATTGCTTGTAATAAAAATATATCTACTAAGGAAACTTCTCAACTATATTTTAGTCATGTATGGTTCTATTTTGATCACCCCGAGTCCATTATTTTAGATAGAGATAACAAGTTCTTGAGTATCTTCTGATCCACTCTATGGAAGATGATGGATACCAAGTTGATGAATTCCATGGCCTTCCATCTATAGACTAATGGTTAAATAAAAGTGGTGAACCACCTAAATATTCATATGTTTTATATGTATCACTCTAAACATCAACACACATGGGATGAATGACTTCTTTTCATACAACATGGACACAATTGGGCCCTCCATAGCTCCACCAAGCATAGTCCATTCCAAGTATACTTTGGGTTCTAATCCATGGCACCAATTGATGTAGCCATTCCATTATCCACAATGGAATACACACCTCATGGGAGATCTAAGGTAACAAAATTAATAAATTTCATTGAAAAAATATAACACATCCAACAATAGGTTCATTACATCTTGGAGAAGATGAATAAAAAGTATAAGCAACATTATGACAAACATAGGGTTGCACACCATTTTGCTATAGGTGACAAGGTTTGGTTTTAGATTCAAAATGAATGACTCATAGTCCCACATAGAAAAATTCAACCTCTACGATATAGTCCCTACACCATCATTAGAAAAGTTGGAGAAAATTCTTTTGAGTTGAACTTGCCAGCCTACCTTGGTCTGCACCCAATATTCAATGTAGATCTCATAAAACTATATAATATACCTCTATTAGACACTTTAGTCATAGAAAAATAATTGGACATTAATGATCTTGATCTGTAGAGTTTTTCTCAAGTGGAGGATGACTAGATTGTGAACACTTGGATGAAGATAATAAGAGGGTGCTCTATTCCACTTTACTAGGTGGTCAAAAGGGGTAAGCTTAGCTACCAAGGTGAGTGACTCATATAGAATAAAATTAAGACACAACTATCACACTTTATGTGTAATATTGATGCAATATGGACCATTTATTCTCAAGGAGGGAGGAATGATCTAGGAAACACTTCAGATGATAATTTGAGTGACGGTTCTACCTCAATTAGTGACATAACTTCTAGGAGACATAACTTTTGAACTATAGCTCTGTTTAACTCCCCATTTAAACTATTAGAAATCTAAGAACGTGGAGAATGTGATGAGATTTCATAGACATATGTTTTGTGGTTTTTATCCTCCTAAAACCCAAAATAATTATAAAAATAATACATTTTTAAAATAGTAATTTTGCAAATTCTATGTTGTTGTAAATCATGGAAGTCAAACCACTTCATCTCCCTCAATATTGGTGACCTTCCACATCCTCCTCATACCTTGAAAATATGTAAAATTAAATATGTATCTTGAGAAGGAGATCAAACATCTCTTCTTAGAGATAAGCATATGTTTGTATTTGCAATCTTGTAAGCAATAAAACATCTCTTCTCAAAGAAAGCATTATTAGTGTTATTGAAATATATTTAAACCAAAACCTATATGTTTTGGATTAGTAGTATTAGAGTGGTTTGTCTTGAGAGTGTATGATCTTGAGGATGAGGTTAGGCTACAAGAAGTTTGGGTTAAAAATAAGAGAGCTCACAGACTATCCACCTATTCTCTCCAAATGAACTCAAAAGGTGGACAACATCAAGACAATCGATCCCTTCAAGGAAATGGTGAATGAAGCCCTCTAATGGTAGTAAGCATAGACGCTACAATAATTTTCCTAAATTCTCTAATAAATCTTGATGGAAAATTTTGGCTCCTCATCTACACTCCCTCAATCCTCATCCATGAAACATCCTTTTAGTGATCCAACACCCTTCAAAGTTTAGGTGAATTTTGATATCCCTACATTTGAAGGCAAAATCAATTTTGATGTAGTATAAAATTGGTTGGATCAATTGTCTTCTTATATTTTTGTAAATAAATTTACCAATGGAGAGAAGATCATTTTTGATCTTTTGAAAGCATCATTGTTTGTCAAAAATTGATGGGATGTCTACAGGAAGAGGTTCAGTATAGATGACATTAGCCTTGAGGTGAAACCTACCTTGGATTATTTCATGAAAGCTATAAAGGAAGAATACTAGCCCACTGGATCATATAATGATCTATACATACAAGGGAAATAAATTTACCAAGGTAAGGAATAGTTTGTTCAAGATTACACTAAAAATTTTCACTCTCTATCTACGAGATTGGGCATCCAGGAAAGTGATAAACACAAGGCTCTAAAATATCATGGTGGACTACAATGGTATATATGGGAGGAAATGGAACTCTTCAATTTGGAAACCCTTAGTGAGGCATACAATTTTATGGTGAAGATTGAGCATAAGCATGGAAGAAAGAATATGAAGAGTCAGCCTTTAAATGGAAAAGTGACAAAGAAGGTCAAACATGAGGCCAAAATTGGAAGCAAAATAAGTTATAAGATAAGAAAATATAGAAGGGGAAGACTCAAAAATGGTGTGATTACCATAAAAATGAAACTCATTCCAAATAAGAATGTCGAGCCATTAAGTCCCTTATTTCTGAGTCATAATCCTCAACATCTACTACTCTACCTCATACACACCCTATAATCAAAGTGGACAAAAAAGAGATTGTAGATGTTGAGTCTGCTACCATCATTGCTTCATTATAGACCCACATGGAAAGGCTAGATGACAAGGAAAGGCTATTTCACTCTAAGTTTTGGGTGAAAGATAAGCCTCTACATTTCATTCTTGATAGTGGAGTTAAAAGAATTTAATCTCTTATAATGTTGTGAAAATTATAAATCTATCCTTGAAGCCTCACCTAAATCCATATAGTATTGAATGGTTGAGCCCAAGGAGAGACCTCTGTGTCACCCACTAGTGGGTTCTTTCATATGCAATAAAACCTTTTCATAATGAGGTCTTGTATGATGTGGTCAATTTGGATTATTGTGATGTAATCCTTGGTAAACCATTTATGTATGATCGACATGGCATCTATGAATCAAGAACCTAAAGGATCACCCTCTCTTGGAACACAATGCTAGAGGATACCATAGGTACCACCTCCCACATTATCTCCCTTATTAGTGATTAAAAATTTAAGATATTATTGAATAAGATAAAGAAATTTATTCTCATGGTGGTCAAGCCATAGAGATCTAAGAAGGCTGATGTTGTAGCCCTGACTACATAATCAACATAACAATAGAAGTAGATATGTCAAATCATGGGAGAATATGATGACTTATTCAAGTCACCCATGAGATTTCCACTCCAGTGTCAGGTAGAACATTCTATGATTTTGGTTTTAGGATCACCTTTATCTAACAACCCTATTTATCATAGATCAATTTTGGAGAATGATTAGATAAAAAGATAGATTCAAAAATTGATCCAAAAGGGTCACATCAATCCAAGCTCTTCATCTTGTGGAAGCCCAATTATTGTGATTCCAAAGAAGGATGGAACATGGAGGCTTTGTATTTACTATTGAGCCCTAAAAAAATCACTATGATGAATCACTACCCCCTCCCTAGGATTGATGACCTGTTGGACCAACTCTATGGTGTAAAGTTCTTCACCAAAATTGATCTCAAATTTGGATATCACCTATCGACCCCATCAATGTCTATAAGACTACATTCAAATCTAAGGAGGGTCTCTTTGAATGGTTGGTTATGCCTTTTGGCTTGACTAACACACTTGTAACCTTCATAAGGATGATGGATGACATCTTATGACCCTTCATCAACTCATTCATGGTTATCTACCTGGATGACATACTCATCTATAGTAGAACATAGGAGGAACATATGTAATATGCCTGTAAGGTGCTTCAAACTCTTGAAGAGCACAAGTTATATGCAAATCTTGACAAATGCACATTTGGAATGAAAATAATTTAGTACTTTAGGTACATTATGGATGAGGAAGGGGTCCATGTCAACCCAAAGAAGATTTAGATTATTCAAGAATGGACTACACCTAAGTACCCTCATAGAACTTCACAGCTTCTTGGGTCTTGTAATTTTTTATCATAGGTTTGTTCTTGTATTTTGACATGTTGCTTGGCTACTAAACCAAGTGACTAAAGGGAGATCTAACCTATATTTTAGTGTGAAAAAATACAATAAAGATCATCTGAGAATTTGAATAGTAAACTATGTTCAGCACCTATTCTTGCCTTGCTATACTTGCATCAACCTTTTGAGTTGATGATAGATGCATCTAAATATGCCATGGGAGTTGTCATCATGCATTATGGCTATCATGTTGCATATCATAGTGAAATTTTCAATTATATAGTTAGGAAATCCCTGACATATGACAAGGATCTCTATGCCATTATGCAAGATTACAAACAATGGAAACACTACATTTTGGGGAAATATTCGGTCATATACACTGACCATAAACCATTACAGTTCATCCAGAATGGAGTAAATTATGAAATAAGAGGCACCAAAAGTGGTTCACATATTTTTAGCAATTCCATCTGATAATCAAACACAAAAATGGAATCTCAAATACTATCATAGATTGTCTAAACCACCCACCAATTATTCCACTCATAATAGTTCTTGATCTATGCAAACATGAGACTACTACTTGGGGTGCTCTATATGAAGCAAATTCTAACTTTAATGATACATATGAGGTACTTTGAGAAGGTAAACATGTATCTAATTTCTATTTTCAAGATAATGTCCTTTGTCACATGGGGCACATCTGTGTTCTAACTACAAAATAATAGAAGATGATATGGGAAGCACATTTTAGCAATACAACTGGGCAATTTGGTGTTGATAATACATTGGTAGATCTTTAAAAGCACTTATACTAGCCCTATATTTAGAAATATTTTGAAAGGTACCTCAAATCTTGTACCCCATGTGTGATATCCAAACTATCAAATTAGAAGCAAATATTATACACACCATTTCCAGAACCAACTAGGTCTTGGGAATCTATCTCAATGGATTTTCTCTTACATTTGCCCACTTAAAAACATGGCAAGGATTGTATTCTTATTGTAGTTTATCCTTTTTTTAAAATGTCTATAATGATTGATTATAATAAAAATATATTTGCTAAAAAAAATACTCAGCTGTATTTTAGTCATGTATGGCTCCATTTTGGTCTCCCCAAGTCCATTGTTTTAGATAGAGATAATAGGTTTTTGAGTATCTTCTAGTCCACTTTATGGAATATGATGGATACCAAGTTGATGAAGTCCACATCCTTACATCCATAGACTAATAATTAGATACAAGTGGTGAACTTACTTATTATTCACATGATTCATATGTATCACTCTAAACATCCATGCACATAAGATGACGGGCTTCTTTTCGTACAACATGGACACAATCAGGCCCTGCACAACTTCATCAAGCATAGTCAATTCCATGTATGCTTCAAGTTAAAACCCATGGCACCAATTAATGTATCCATTCCACTCTCCATAATGGAATACACACCTCATGGGAGATCTGAGGTAGAAAAAGTAATAAAGTTCATTGAATAAATCCAACACATCTAGCAGCAGGTTCATGACATCTTGGAGAAGATGAATCAAAAGTTTAAACAACACCATGAAAAATATAGGGTTAGATACCATTTTTATTTATGTGATATGGTTTACTTATAGATTCAAAAGGAATGACCCATAGGCCCATAAAAAAAAAATTTCCTCTACAATATGGTCCCTACACTATCACCAAAAAAGTTGGAGAAACATTCTTTTGAGTTTAACCTACCAGCCTAGCTTAGTCTGCATCTAATATTTAATGTGGATCTCCTTAAACCATATCATTCACCTCTGTTGGACACTTCAGTCATAGAATAAAAATTAGACATTGATGAATTTGATCTATAGAGCTTTTATCCAATGGAGGAGGATCAGATTGTGGACACCTAGATGAAGACAATAAGAGGGTGCTCTATTTCACTTTATCGGTGGTCAAAAGGGGCAAGCTTAGCTACCAAGGTGAGTGGGTCAAAGAGAATAAAATAAAGACATAACTACCACAATTGATGTGTAATATTTATGTAATGGGTACCATTGATTCTCAAAGTGGAAAGAATGATCCAAGCAACACTTTAGGTGATAATTCGGGTGACGGTTCTACCCCAATTAATGGTAGAAATTTTGAGCACCATAAATTGTGAACCATAGATTTGTTTGACTCCCTTTTTAAACTATTGGAAAGATAAGAATAAGGATAATGTGATTAGATGGCATGGATCTATATTTTGTGGTTTTTAACCCCTAAAAACCCAACATAAGTTCCCAAAATTTCAATTTTAATAGTGATGTCTAAAAATAGTAATTTCTCAAATTATGTGTTGTTGTAAATCATAGAAGTTGAACCACTTAATATCCCTAGAGATTGGTGACCTTATACATCCTCCTCCTATCTTAAAAATATGTATAAATAAAGACGTATCTTGAGAAAGAAATCAAACATCTCTTCCTAGAGATAAGCATATGTTTATATTTACAATCTTGTGAGTAATAAAACATCTCTTCTTAGAGAAAGAATTATTATTGTGTTATTAAAATATATTTTAACCAAAACCCTTGAGTTTTAGATTAGTGGTATCAGCTTGGTTTATCTTGAGAGTGTATGATCCTGAGGATGAGGTTAGGCTACAAGAATCTTGGGTGGAAAATAATAGAGTTTGTAGACTATCCACTTATTCACTCCAAATGAAATCAAATGGTGGATAATACCAAGACACTTGATCTCTTCAAGGAAATGGTGAATGAATCCCTCTAGTGGTAGCAAGCATAGATACTACAAAAATTCAACAAAATTATCCAACAAATCTTGATGGGAAATTATGGCTCCTCATCTGCACTCCCTAGCTCCTCATCTATGGAACATTATTTTAGCGTTCCAACACCCTTCAAGGTTCAGGTGAATTTTGATATCCCTACATTTGAAGGAAAAATCAATGATGATGAAGTAGAAAATTGGTTGGATCAATTATCTTCTTATTTTTCTATAAATAAATTCATCTATGGAGAGAAGATCACTTTTTCTCTTTTAAAAGAATCATTGCCCATCAAAAATTGGTGGGAAGTGTCATCATGAAACATGGCCATCCTATTGCATATCATAGTGACTATTTCAATGATATAGTTAGGAAATACCTGACATATGACAAGAAGCTATATGCCATTGTGTAAGCCTACAAACAATGGAAACACTACATCTTAGGGAAAGAGATGGTCATCCACACTGACCACATATTGTTGGAATTAATCTAAACATAGATCTCACATATCTAAAATAAATCCATCAAATAATCAAACACAAAAAGGAGAGCTTAAATACTATCATAGATTGTCTAAGCCACCCACCAATTGTTGCACTCACGATAGCTATTGATCTATGTAGACATGAAACTACCACCTAGGGTGCTTTATATGAAGCAGATCCTACCTTTGCTAATACATATCAGGCACTTTGAGAAGGTAAACATGTCTCTAATTTATATTTGAAATATAATGTCTTATATCATATGGGGCATGTTTATGTTTCTACTGTAGAGCTATAGAAGATAATTTTGGAAGCATATTTCAGCAAGACAGCTGGACACTTTAGTGTCAAGAAGACATAGGTAGTTCTTCAAAAACACTTATACTAGGCCCATATGGAGAAGGATGTGTAAATTTATCTCAAATATTACACCCCATGTGTGATATACAAGTAGAAAATAAGAAGCAAGGATTGTACACACCATTTCTAGAATGAACTAGGCTTTAAGAATCTATGTCAATGGATTTTCTCTAAGGTTTGCCCACTTCAAAACATGGTAAGGAATGTATTCTTGGTGTAGTTAATTTTTTTTTCAAAAATGGATATCATGATTGCTTGTAAAATATATATATCTACTAAAGAAACTACTCAAATACATTTTAGTCATGTATGGCTCCATTTTGGTCTCCCCAAGTCCATTGTTTCAAATAGAGATAGAAAGTTCCTAAGTATCTTCTACTTCACTCTATAGAATATTATGGACACAAAGATGATGAAGTCCATGGAATTCCATCCATATAATAATGGTCAAATAGAAGTGGTGAACCACCTAATTATTTACATGCTTTAGATGTATAACTCTAAACATCGATGTAAAGCTCCACCAAGCACACTCCATCCCATGTATGCTTTAGGTTCCAACCCATGTCACTAATTGATATAGCTATTCCATTATCCACCATGGAATACACACCTCATGGGAGATATAAGGTATCAAAATAAACAAAGTTCATTGAAAAAATCCAACACATCTAGTAGCAGGTTCATGACATCTTGGAAAAGATGAATTAGAAGTATAAGTAATGATTTGGCAAACATAGGGTTATACACCATTTTGTTTTAGGTGATAATGTTTGGTTACAAATTCAAAATGAATGAATCATAGGCCTAGATATAAAAATTTGGCCTCTATGATATGGTCCCTACACCATCACCATAAAATTTGAAGAAAATGCTTTTGAGTTGAACCTAGTAGCCTACCTTGGTCTACATCCAATATTCAACATCGAGCTCTTAAAACCATATCATCTACCTTTGTTAGACACTTTAGGTATAACATAAAAAATAGACATTGATGAGCTTGATCTATAGAGTTTTTCTCTAGTGGAGGAGGATTAGATTGTGGATACCTAGATGAAGACAGTAAGAGGGCACTCTATTCCACTTTGCCAAGTGGTCAAAAAGGGCAAGCTTAGCCACCAAGGTGAGTGGATCATAAAGAATCAAATCAAGAAATAATTACCATACTTTATGTGGAATATTGATGAAATGGGGACAATTGTTCTCAAGGAGGGAGGAATGATTTGGGAAATAATTTAGATGACAATTTGGGTGACGATTCTACCCCAATTGGTGGCAGAACTTATGAGAGCCATAACTTTTTAACCATAGCTCCATTTGACTCTCCATTTAAATTGTTAGAAATCTTATAACTAGGAGAATGTGATGAGATGGAAAAAATATATTCTTAGTTTGTTTTTACCCCTAAAAACTTAATAGAATTTCTTGTAATTTTAATTTTTATTAGTGCTATATAAAAATAATAAGTTTTTAAAAATAGTAATTTCTGGAATTCTATGTTGTTGTAAACCATGGAAGTCAAACCGCTTCATCTCCCTAAATATTGGTGACCTTTCACATCCTCATTATACCTTAAAAATATTTATAAATAAATATGTATCCTCAAAAAGAGACTAGACATATCTTTCCAGAGATAAGCATATGTTTATATTTCTAATCTTGTTAGTAATAAAACATCTCTTCTTAGAGAAAGCATTATTATTGTGTTATTGTTGTCTTCTTGAAATATATTTCAACCAAAACCTCTAAGTTTTGGATCAATGGTATCAAAGTGGTTTCTCTTAAAAGTGTATGATCTTGAGGATGAGGTCAAGATACAAGAAGCTTGGGTGCAAAATAACAGAGCTCACAAACTATCCACCTATTCGCTCCAAATGACCTCAAATGGAGGACAAAACCAAGAGACCTGATCCATTAACAAAAATGGTGAATAAAGCCATATAATATTAGTAATAATGGATGCTATAAAAATTCATCTAAATTCTCCAAAAAATATTGATGGGAAATTCTAGCTCCTCATCTACACTCCCTAGCTCCTTATTTATGGAACATCCTTTCTGTGGTCCAAAACCATTCAAGGTTCAAATAAATTTTGATATCACTAAATTTAAAGGAAAAATAAATTCTAATGCATTATAAAATTATTTGGATCAATTGTCTTACTATTTTTCTATAAATAAATTCATTGATGGAGAGATCACTTTTTCTCTTTTGAAAGTATCATTGCCCATCAAAAATTGGTGAGAAGTGTACAAGAAGAGGTTCAGTATAGATGACATTGAACTTGAGGTGGAACCTATCTGGGATCATTTCATGGAATATGTAAAGGAAGAATACTACCTCGTTGGACCATATAATGATCTGTACATACAATGGCAACAACTTCACCAAGGTAAGGAATAATTTTTTCAAGATTACATTGACATTTTTCATTCTCTATCTACGATATTGGGAATCTAGGAATGTGAGAAACATAAGGATGTTAAATATCATGGTGGAATAAAATGGTATATATGGGGGGAAATGAAACTCTTCAATTTAGAAACCCTCAGTGAGGCATACAAGTTCACGATGAAGATTGAGCAGAAACATAGAAGAAAAAATATGAAAAGTCAACCTTCAAAATACAAAAAGTGATAAATAAGGTCAAACACGAGGCTGAAATTGGAAGAAAAAATATTTCCAAGATAATAAACCCCAAAAAAGGAAGACTGATAAATGTTATGATTACCACAAAACTAGAACTCATTCCAAAGAAGAATGTCAAGCCATCAATTCCCTTCTTTCTAAGTCACAATCCTCAACATCTACTATGATACCTCACATACACCTTATAATGAAAGAGGATGATGAATATATTGTAGATGATAAGCTTATTACCATTTTTTCTTCATCATAAACCCATAAAGAAAGGCTAGATGACAAGGAAAGGTTGTTTCACTCTATGTTATGGGTGAAAGGTAAGCCTCTGCATTTCAATCTTAATAGTAGGAGTTAAAAGAATTTAATCTATGATAATGTTGTAAAAAGTCTAAATATATCCATGAAGCCTCACCCAAATCCATACATTATTGGATGGTTGATCTTAGGGAGAGACCTCTGTGTCACCCACTAGTGTCTTCTTTCATATGTAATAAAAAATTTCCAAGATGAGGTCTAGTGTGATGTGGTCAATATAGATGTTTAAAATGTACTCCTTAGTCAACCATTCATGTATGATTGACATGGTATCTATGAATCAAAAACTTTAAGGATCACCCTCACTTTTAGAATGCAACATTATAGGGTACTAAAGGTACCACCTCCCACATCTATCTTCCTGATTAGTGACAGGTAATGTAAGAGATTGGTAGAGAATACAAAATAATTTGTTCTCATGGTGGTCAAGCCATAAAGATCCAAGAAAATTTATGTTGAAACCTTGACTACATAATCAACACAATAACGTAAATATATAGGTCAAATCATGAGAGAATATAATGACTTATTCAAGTCACCCACGGGAGTTCCACTTCACTAGTAGGTAAAACATTCTATCGATTTTGTTTCAAGATCACCTTTGTCTAACAATCCTATGTATCATAGATTAATTCTAGATAATGATGAGATAAAAAGGATGATTCAATAATTAATCCAAAAGGGTCACATCAGGCCAAGATCTTTTCCCTATGTATGCCCAATTTCCCTGGTGCCAAACAAGGATGGAACATAGAGGATTTGCATTGACTATCGAGCCTTGAAAAAAATCATTGTGAAGAATTTATACCCCCTCCCCAAGATTGATGACCTACTGGACCAATTCTATTGTGAAAACTTCTTCACCAAAATTGATCTCAAATCTGGCTATTACCAAATTCTTATCAATCCCACTGATTTATAGAAGACTCCATTCAAATCTAAGGAGGGGATCTTCAAATGGTTGGTTATGTCTTTTAACATGACTAATGCACCTTCAACCTTCATGAGGATGATGGATGACATCCTAAAAATTTTCACCAACTCATTCATGGTTGTCTAACTAGATGACATGCTCATCTACAATAGAACATGAAAGGAACATCTGTAACATGTCTGTAAGGTGCTTAAAACTCTTTGGTGGCACAAGCTGTATGAAAATTTCAACAAGTGTAAATTTAGGATGAAAATAAATCAGTACCTAGGGTATGTTTTGGATGAGGAAGGGGTCCATGTCTACATAGATAAGATTCAAGTTATTCAAGAATGACCTACACCAAAGACCCTCATAGAACTTTATAGCTTCTTGGGTCTTCCAAATTTTTATCATAGATTTATTCTTAGATTCTCACATGTTGCTTAGCCACTAAACTAAGTGACTAAAGGAGGATATAAATATGAATTTCATTGGGTTGAAATACAACAAAGATAATTTGAGAATTTAAATAATAGACTCTACTCATCTCCTATTCTTGCCTTGCCAGACTTGCATCAACCTTTTGAGTTGATGACAGATGCATCTAAATATGCCATAAGAGTTTTCATCATGCAACATGGTCATCCTATTGCATACCATAGTGAAAATTTCAATGATACAATCAGGAAACACCTAACATATGATAAGGAGCTCTATGCCATTTTGTAAGTCTTCAAACAATGAAACACTACATCTTAGGGAAAGATACGGTCATCCATATCGATCACAAACCATTGGAATTAATCCAAACATAAAGTAAACTATGAAATGAGAGACTATAGAAGTGGGACACATATCTATAATAATTCCATATGATAATCAAACACAAAAAGGGGAGATCAAATACTATCATAGATTGTCTGAGTCACCCACTAATTACTATAATCATAATAGTTCTTGATCTATGCAAACATGAGACTACCACTTGGGTTGTTCTATATGAAGCAGATCCTACCTTTATTAATACATATTAATCACTCTAATAAGGTAAAAATGTCTCTAATTTCTATTTACAATATAATTTCCTTTTTCATATGGGGCACATCTATGTTCTAGTTGCAAAGAAATAGAAGATGACATGAGAAGCACATTTTAACAGGACAGTTAGGCACTTTGGTGTCAAGAAGACATTGGTAGTTATTCAAAAGCACTTCTAATGGCCCTATATGTGGAAGGATGTGGAAAGGTAACTCAAATAATACACCCCATGTATGATAGCCAAGTCAAAAAATTAGAAGTAAGGATTTCACACACCATTTCCAGAACCAACCATGCCTTGGGAATCTATCATAATAGATTTTATCTCATGTTTGCCCACTTCAAAATATGGAAAAGAATGTATTCTTGTTTTAGTTTATTATTTTTCAAAAATGGCTATGATGATTTATTATAAGAAAAATATATATATTGAGGAAATTTCTCAATTGTATTTTAGTCATGTATGGCTCCATTTTGAGCTCCCCAAGTCCATTGTTTTAGATAGAGATAACAGGTTTCAGAGTATCTTATGGTCCACTCTATGGAAGATGATGGATACCAAGATGATGAATTCTATGGCCTTCCATCCATAGACTGATGGTCAAGTAGAAGTGGTGAATTACATAATTGTTCACATGCTTTGAATGTATCACTCCAAACATACATGCACATGGGATGAGGGGCTTCATTTCATATAACATGGACACAATCAGGCCCTACATAGTTCTACCAAGAACAATCTATTCCATGTATGATTTAGGTTCTAACCTATGGCACCAATTGATGTAGCCATTACATTTTACACCATGGAATACACACCTCATGGGAGATTTGAGGCAGCAAAAGCAATAAAGTTTATTGAACAAATCCAATACATCTAGCAGCAGGTTCATGATATCTTGGAGAAGATGAATCATAAGTATAAGCAATGCCATGAAAAACGTAGGGTTTCACACCATTTTGATGTAGGTGATAAGGTTTGGTTATGGATTAAAAAGGAATGACTCATAGGCCCACACAGAAAAAATTGGCCTCTATGATATGGTTCCTATACCATCACCAAAAAAATTGGATAAAATGCTTTTGATTTGAACCTACCAGCCTACCTTGGTTTGTATCTAATATTCAACATGGAGCTCTTCAAACCATATCATTCACCTCTATTGGAAACTTAAATCATAGAAGAATAAAATGACATTGATGAGATTAATCTAAAAAGTTTTAAATGAGCAGAGGAGGATCAAATTGTGAACACTTGGATGAAGACAACAAGAGGGTGCTCTATTCCACTTTACTAGGTGGTCAAAAGGGGCAAGCTTAGCCACCAAGGTGAGTAGCTCATAGAGAATCAAATTAGGACAAAAATTCCATACTTGATGCAAAATATTAATGTAATGGGGACCATTAGTTATCAATGAGGGAGGAATGATCTAAGAAACACTTTAGGTGATAATCTGAGTGACAATTCTACCCCAACTGATGGCAAAACTTTTGGGCGCTATAAATTTTGAACCATAGCTCTGTTTGACTTCTCATTTGAACCATTAGAAAGATAATATGAGGATAATTTAATGATATGGCATGATATATGCTCATTGTTTTTTACCCCTAAAAACCTAATAGAATTTCCCAAAATTTTAATTTTAATAATGTTGTCTAAAAATAGTATGTTTCTAAAAATATTAAATTCGCAAATTATGTGTTGTTGTAAATCATAGAAGTCAAACCAATTTTTATCCCTCAATATTTGTAACCTTACAGATCCTATTCATGCCTTAAAAATATGTATAATTAAATATGTTGACCGACAAGGAGGTCATACATCTCTTCTCAGAGATAAGCATATATTTGTATTTGTAATCTTGTGAGTAATAAAACATCTCTTCTCAGAGAAAGCATTATTATTATGTTATTTTTGTGTTCTTTAAATATATTTCAACCAAAAACCATAAGTTTTGGATCACTTATAACTCAACACAACAAATTTCAAACAAGGCAAATGACGAAAACTTAGTTTAAAAGGAAGTTTAAACAAGGCATAAGACAACAAACAACCACTAGGTCTATGCAAGGTGTCTTTTGGATCATATATGAAATTAACCCAAGTAACACAATCCAAACACAAAATATAGACCACCTAATCCCACATTAGATAGGTATTTGGCATAAACCTAAATAGTTTAAGATTTGTACTTCAAAAAATTGTGTTTCAAATTTAATGGAAAATGACTCACATGTTTTAAGGTAAATGGGCTAGACCAAAATGGGCAGCGTAATCACACATTTGAAACAAGAGGTATAAAAATGGTTTTATAACTTGGTTTCAAATACAAAAAGTTTTTTGTAATTATTTAGGTAGTGTAATAAACCCCGTTAAAATAAATGGCATGACAATGATTTTGGACTAAAAAATCCAAGGTAAATGTTGGAGACGAAATAGGTAGTGTGTTGATGCCCCATTTAAACAAGTGACACATAAAAAACTTCAAATTAAAAACTCTAAATAAAAATGTGTGAAACAAAATGGGGGTGTGTTGACTTAGGGTTTCATCTGCTATCATGAAAAGATTTAAGAGGTCATTTTTGAATCACCCAAGTTACTAAAAGCTTAGGGAGAGCATAAATGACATTATTTCCAACAAGACTAAATAATTAGGGAAATAAACTAAGTTCTTTTGGTCACTCAAGTTCCTAATAGGGGATCGAGGGAGAGCATACACTCAATATTTTTTGTTTTCCACAAACAAAGAATTAAATCTAGGAACTTTGAAGCTAGCTAACAAAAAAGGAGCAAACAAAAAGTGAAAAAGATTTTAAGAGCTCTAATTAAATTTTATTTTATTTTTTTTAGTAGCACAAACTCAAATGTGAATAAAATTTTGACCTCTTGGCCTTGTTTTCACTTGTAAATACTTTGAAATTTGAAAAGACAAGTTTGGTTAGGCTGATTTTAAGCACTAAACAAATGTGTATGTGAGATTTAGACGTGTTTGGGCCTCTCTTTCTCCACCTTGGTTCCTAAAAAAATGTTAAGGGGTTCACTTTTCTTTAGACCAAAAGGCAGATCAATAAACAACATTCCATTTTGAACTCTTGGGTTTCTAAAAACACACAATGAAGCTACCACTTTTGAAATAGAGTGAAGCCTCCATTTTCTCACAAATATAAACAAATAGAGACTAGATTTTGGAAAAGTCACTATTAAACATGGTGAAGCTACCAATTGGATTTGGCAAAGTCATCGCTTACAGGTTGAAAATAGGTGAAATCACTAAAACTAAATTCAATTTTACCTATTGAAGTTTCTATTTATCAATCTCAAAGTCATTTTTTCAATTTATTAATGTCATTGTTTATTAGGTAAAATCCACTATTTCAAAGTTGTTATTTATACATAAATAAAGATCACAACTAAATCAAGGAAGTGGTGAAGCTATCATGACATAAGGCAGAGCTACCTATTATAAGAAAATAGAATGATAATATTTTAAAGAATAAAAATCTAAACTTGAAGATTTAAATTCTCTTGTTATAAAAACTAAAGCTTTCACATCATTTTTCTTAGCCATATGGGATGCGTGATCCCACCATGCATGCCATTATATATTTTAGGATTTCAAAGAGCACACAAATTGTGATTAGTTACTTATTAGTGAAGATAGAAAAATCCATGCACAAAAATACAATAGAACTAAACACTCTTTCCTAAGAACTAGGGGGAACATAACCTAATGAATAAGATAAAAAAATAGAGATAAAAACAACATAGTAATTTTACCTCTTTTGTTGAAATTAATGTCCACTTGTTAGCATAAGAATGTTCCTAGTTTGTCTATGAAATTATAGACTATTGTAAATGCTTCTCCATGGTGTTATCACTTCTCTAATTCTCACTTGTGGATTTGATTTTCTATTTTCTTGGTTTGGTGTGAATCTTCACACTAAAATGGGCATTATAACACTAATTTCAATGGATTTTTGAAGGCATTCATAAGAATAACCTTACACACTAGATATTATTGGCATATGGTTTGGGTAATTGTATTTATATCTATAAGAACTAACTCTAACCCTAGGGAGGTTAGGTTAGATTCTAACGTTGGCTATGTCTAAAATATCTTAGGTTGATATAAGCTAATCTCAGGTTGGGTCAAAGCAATCATTAAGTCTTAACACCTCAATTTCAGATTTTTATGAGCAATGAAAACTCACTTTAGATATTTTTGAGGTTGTGACTCAAATTTTTTGAACATTTAGGAATTGATAAATCACTTTCTTATCTCTTTTGACCTTTGACTTCATAGTTGGCTAAAAAATCCACCTTTGATAAATGAAATTTTATAATTCAACTTAGAATTTTTACTTAGGAAAATTAATTAATATTTGATTTTTAATTAATATTGATGAGTCATTTTTAGATTTTTTAAATTGTTTTAAATATTTTTAATTAATTTCTCAATATACCAAGAATGTTAAATTACTAGGTGATGTAAAGGAAATCAAAACATGCAAATACTGATGTATACATGTACTTACCATGTAAATTACCCTAGATTTGATTTATTCTTTGGTTCTATTAGTGGATCTATATTTTTTTACTTTCAATAGGTCCTCTAGGGCATTCTCATTTATTCTTTATCAACTACACCTTTAGTCTCTCTACATGCATAGTCCTCTCTTATCTTGAAGAGCCATTCTCTGTAAAACTATTTTTATCATCAATATCATCTCCTTATCTTGAATATCCAAAACCTTAATTTCCTTTCCTTTATCACTATAAAAATATATCTACCCTCTTTTATCTCATTAACCTCAACATTATCTTCTCATACATCACTCCCTAACTTCTTTCTATTTTCATATCTCAAACTAGACATTCTCCCATATAGGCTCAAAAGACTACAAGCCTCATGGATGATCTTTCAAGAATATTAAATTTTCACAATGGATTATATATCCACACACCTATCCATATTATCTCTTATAATCATATAATTATTAAACATTATATTCAATATAGTATTTTTAAACATACATTTCTTTATTCTTTCTTCACTAGATCCTTATAGCCCTCTTTCCATATAAACCTCTTAGTTCTAAAAAAACCACTGATGTTTCTGATTAAACAACACTATTTTTATATACTAATTATCTTCATTGATCTCCACACAAACTTTTAGAACCCAATTCTGCATGTAAACCAACTAACCAAACTCATCTCCTTCCCAATTAGGCCTCCTCTACTAACCTTGTGTAGGCACAAACTTAACAAGTTAGGACAAATGACCACACTTCTAGACAAAAAAATCACCTTTCCAAGTACCCTTTATCCTCTTTATTCTTATTTTACCATTTCCTAACACAAAACTCAAGATAAACCTCTAATCCAACACACCCTTTCTCACTCAAGTCTCTTTTAGTCCTAGTTTCTTGTCAAAATAGTGATTTTATATTATATTATAGCCTACAAACTTTAAACCACCAAAATCATCTCAATATTGTAAAAACATATCATAATACCAAATTTCATGATTTCTTTTATTGGACTAAAAATTATGCAAGATTTTAATTTGAAACCCTAGTTCTGCTTTTGGCAGGCCTATATAAGGTTGAGAGACCACTAAGTTAGATATTTTGAGATTAAATATACTTTCATAATTTATGAGAAATTTAATAGGTTTTAACACATTCTCCTAAAATTATACAAGGGATAATTTTATTTGATCAGTCTCTAAAATGCTACAACAACCAATGTTATATAATTCTAACTACACAAAAGTGTTTGTGTGTTGAAGTTACATTTGAGAGTTGTGCACTAATGGATTTATAAACCTTAAACATATGATATTATAAACTGGATCCCATTTAATAATATTACAACACACAATAAAACACTTAGAATGATTTCAAACACCTTTAATCTCTCTCTATCTTGAAAGTGATAAAATAAGGTTCATAGAAATGACTATGTGCAACATAACGAGAGTTTGGATGGACTATTACTCACTAAAAGTACTCATGGCTATTAAATTTGTAAAAAATTAAATTATACTAAAGTAAATAACTATGTCAATTTGTTTCTTAACTATGTCCTAAATATAATTATCTAAACATGCATTTATATTCTTTCACCATACACTCATTCAAATTATTTCTCTATTCATTTAACTCTAACATACAAAAAACTCATATACATAATTTTAAAAAATAAGGGAGGAAGAATTATTTTAAAACATGAAATTCCTTACTATATTCAGAAGCTCCTCCTTTTCTCTATGAATATTTTTTTCTCTTCTTACCACACACCACACTTCATGCACTTTATCACCCTACATAACATTTTGACATGCAACTAACTCTTATTATTTTGCTAATTCCACATTGATGGGTAGTTACATTTTATTGAATCTTATTTTATTGTTCATGACCATGAATTAATTGTGGATACACTCTCACACACCCTTAGGGACTTTAATGACCCATTACAAACTTTTACTAACCTAGACATTTCTCAAATAATCCAAAACACCCTTTAAAGCATAGTTACATTATTTAAATTTTCAAATCCCCCTTTTTGGTGGGAAACACCAAAATAACTACTAAAACATAATCTAAGAGACTCCCAATGATTCCGCAACACCTTAGGGAACCCTTAATGACCCCTCATATTCACTTAAGACTCATTACATCATATTTCAATGAATTTACTCTAAAACACCTTGATGCTCCTATACATTACTTCCCATGAGGGAAATACTTGAGATTTGACTCAAGTGTAATCAGTTCTTTTTATTTATAATATTCCAATTCTCATCTCTTGGATATTCTTCCTCTATTGTTATTATTTCAAGCTTCTACTTCTCTTCATTTGGCCTTTTTATTACATTCACATTCTTTTATTTGCCTCTATTAAGAACAACTCTATTTCCTTTCTTCTATTGCTTTAATGTATCATTTAGCACTTGAGGTGCATTCACACTCTAATTTTTTAATTTGTAATATGAACAATTTATGCCCTAAAATGTTGTGTGTCCACTTAGTTTCTTATCTTCAAATGCCTTCATCTTCATGCCTCTTGTAAAAATAATGATAATTTCTTGCTAAGTTGTCACCTTACTATAATTTAGACATCCATGTGATTTTTTGTACTCTTGCTCCTTAATTGATTCTATTTTGGACAAAATCTCCTCAAATTCATGTATCCCCATCTTCTCTTTCATATATTTATCCTCCAAATTGACAAATTTCACTTCTACAACCTATATTTTTCTCTTTGAGCTCCATCATGAGATTCCTTATTCATGTACTTCCTTAATTCCATGATAAAACTTGCACATGAAAAATTAATAAAAGTAAAATATGTCAAATGTTGAGACTGTTGAGTTCCATAAACTACTTCCTTCATCCATTCTTCTCCTCTTATCTTACAATCTTATTTGTTCACTATTATGTCTTATTCCTCACCCTTCACTCCTTCATACTCTATTTCAACTATATTTTATTCATTCTCCATCACTTAATTGTTCAAGGCTTTATCTAAGGCTTCTATTTCTACCTCTAATTTCCATACACTCTCATATACAAACACAAAATAAGAATTCATTCATTCAATTTATCTCCCTTTTTCAAGCCTTCAATGAGGCCTACAAATTGATTATTTTCTTATTCATCTTATATTTCATCATCTAGATAACTAATACTAATTTCTTATTCCCAATTCAAGTTCATTTCATCTTCCCCAATATGTTGATCACCTTTATCCTCCTACTATATTGTCTTATTTCTCTCTTGATTTACTTACAAAGTAACTTCTTATCTTTCTCTTCCCTCATGAATTTTCATTTTTTTATTTTCACCAATAGCTCTAAAGGCCACTTGATTCTTTTTGACTTCTTCATGACCAATATATACCATGGGTTCTCTTATTCTTGTAAATTTTCTAACATGAGCATTACCTTGATTATCTTCTATAAATTTTGCCTCATATCTTTCAATTGTTCTTATATATCCATCTCTTTCCTTTTGATGTCTTGTTTCACCATATTCTCTTTGTGGTACTTTATTTCAGCCATGCCTTAGTTTTTTTTCCATTTTACTCTTACCTATATCTTAGTATTTAGGTCTCACTTGGATCTATTCCTCTAGATAAGTTTGATCTACTTGCCTCTTATGACCTCACTTTGGTCTCTTCCTATTTCGTGACCTCACTTGGGCCATCTTTTTTATTTAATACTTTGCCTAGGAATCTTATTTCTCTCTCTAATCTCTCCTTGAGCTTATAGTTGAGATTTATATATCTCTCTTTACCATCTTCAAATCTTTAATGGATTCAATGCTACTTACCACACCTTCTAACTTACTTCTTGAGCTTCCATGATCTTTCACTCACTATTTACACTAAACTTCTTCTCTCTTAGTGACCTATATGGTTCATTATTACACTTACTTTAATCTGTATAGACATAATATTTTCAAACTTTATTAGTTATTGATGTTTATTATCTTGCTTAAACCTATTAAGTCTCAATCTCTCTGAGTGCATGCCCTAAGGGGTGTATCATGAAAGGGTTGGGCAGACCATTGGTGATTTGTAGGATTATTGTCCCTTATTGCCACTTATTATTAATCCAACTAACTCCTAAAAACATTCCCCTAAGCTTTGTATCCTATTTTTCACCCTCTTCTAATCATTTACCATCTTCATTATCCATTTCGCTAAGCTAGAACCCTTTTTAGTAGTTTATATGACTATGTCAGCCACATCGATCTTGTATTATTATTGATAGAGCTTACTAAGAACTAAGTTGGCCATGAATGACGTAGTATATTACCTTGTTAGTTTTTTACAATTTCAATACTAGGTCAATCGGGTCAACCTTTTTAGCCTAAACATTTAGAAGGTTTTAGGGTTAGATTCACCTATATAAACACATCCATTTCTCTATTCTTAGAGATATAACAAGAGTTAATTATTTAATTGTGCTTATTTTCTTCTTTACAATCTACTCTTTTGCCATTATAATTGAGGAATCTTAGCTTAGGGTTTCTACTTGGAGAAGAATTTAGTCTTATAGAGAAGTTTTGAATGATTTGGCCTTTCTTAGTGATCCTTATAAACCATAACAATATCTTGTAAATATCATTTGGCCAAGGGAAATATTGAGTCTCGATGGGTTCATCTTCTAGGTAAGTATCTCTAACTTTGCTCCTCTCTTTAGTAGAAAGAAGTAGCATAATTAATGGACTTTGAATATATTTCTCTCTCAGTGCATTAAGGTTTTACCTACACATAACTGAATTAATATTATCTTATGAATGTTTTCTTTTATGTTTACTAACCCCCATATTGTGACACAAGCTTTGGTGAGCACTAGATTATATTTTTACTTGTTATTAGTTTAGTGAATATGAAAAGATAAGACCTAGTTAGGGTTACTATGTAGTTTAACTTGATTGAAGGCTTTGAAAACATCCCTGGTGATATGATTTGGGGTAATATATCCCATGATTAAGTCTAGTAAATCCATATTGATCATGACCACAATTATCTAGTGTATCCCCAATTAGAAGTGTAAGTAAGATCTATCTTCTTCGAGCTAGGATTGATATATAAATCTATTGTATTTCCCATTGCATACATTCTAGTGAAACTAATAAGAATCTAACCCTTGCAGGTTTTATTTCATGCTTTTCATTTCTATCATTTTATTATTTTTATATATTTGTGATACTAAGTTGAGAAGATTGATATAGTTTAAACTTTTGTGCACAAGTTTAACACATAATCATATCAAAATGATTCTGTTCTTTTTGTGTAGGTCTTCATTAGATACAGATTACTGAATTGGATAAGTTGACATGGTATTATTATTAAGTCTAAGATCAATAAACTAAGTCAAATAGGTTGACTTAGTCTTCTAATCAACATCTAGAACAATAAACTAAGTCATGCAGGTTGACTTAGTCATCTTATCTTGCTTCATCAAATAGGGTTTCATAGAATTAGGTTAAATCCATTAACTCAATTTTTATAAATCAAAAGAAGCATTTAAAGCACTTCAATAGAAAAATTTTAATCTTAATCATCTTCCAACCCACCAAGTTTCATTTATTTCTCTCTCTCTCTGTCAATTTAGTAATTCATTATAGTTCTATTTTGTATAATTTTTTAGTCTTCAAAATTACAATCTTATAGCAAACAAAGTTGACCTGGTCAACTTAGCTCTATAACTTGTATTCTATCCAAAATTATACATCAACCTAGTTGACTTAGCTCTTAAAGACTCTTTCTTATAAAAAATAGTAGTGACCCAGTCGACCCTATTCTATACTATTTGTATACACTATTATGTAAAGTGACTCTGTAAAATTTTTAGTTTGGAATTAATAACTATTTACTAGTAATTAATTAACACTTTCATTTTCAATTGTTTGCATGCTTAGAGTAGCTGACATAGTATAATTAGGTGGTTTTTAAACTTACCTTTTAGTTCCACTATTTTCCTCTTTTTTACACACTACCAAATCACATAATATTCAAAATTCATTTAACATTTTTCTTCCCAAGGCCTACCTAATTATATTTCATCACCAAGGGAAAAGCCAGTTTGGTTTTATGGCCAAGTATAAACACATGATTAATGGTATATATAAGAAAAGCACCCAACACCCTTATCATTGTGGTATTATTAAATAAAGGAGTAGGCCCTAATACCAAGCCAATACCATTGCCAATATAGATCCTTTTAAGCCTAAATGTCTTGAGAATATCCATAGATTGCTTTCTAGTTCCCTATTTTCAGCCAACTTCCATATCACACTTTATAATAATCTAACAACACTCGTGATGACCACTTAATTAGCATTTAATTTTTAGATGATTTATTTCTCTTTGATCATTGTGTGTTATATTTAAAAAACTTTCATTGACTAACATCGATGTAATGTTTAATGTTGTGTACCCCAATTGGAACATTTTCATTGATCCAATTATTTGTGTGTTTGCTTCTATTTTGTGCTTCAATTAGATTGCAAAAAATTTCCTTGTTTTTATCACACTATCATTTTTTTTGACGTATTACCTTATAGACTATATTTTTCCCTAACTATATTACTAAGTTAACCTGATCAACCCTATACTCTTTTTAATCAATCAAGTTATAGTATTAAGTCTACCTAGTTGACTTTATATCCTTACCAGACTATCTTTTTCCCTACCTGTAGTACTAAGTCAACTTGGTCAACCCTATATCCTTATTTTATTTCTATTCATTAGTACTAATTCAAACCAATTGACTCTATACTCTTCTCATATCCTTTTTATCAATCCATAGGTGACCCAATTAACCCTATATCTGATTGCTGACCCTACTCTCCTATTTCGATGACTTAATTATCTATTTATCATTCCTTAGAATTTTATTCATTTCCTCAAAAACATCATGAAATTTCCTATTAGAATGTTCCTAGACAACTTAAATCCATTTAGACACTATATGGGGTATTCTCTTCTCCCTTTATTTACCTCCCAAGAGAACACTCACTCTTAGATCACTTCTTCCCCTCCTCCATCCATGGATTGTAACATGGTTCAAATCACACCTCATGATGAATTAGGTAGATCAGATCCTTTTTGTACCTATCAAGACAATTATAATCTTTAATATTTTCAACATAATGTTAGAGAAATATACACAAGTTTATCCATTAATCCCACTAGTAATCCACCTTCCAATAAGCCTCCCCTAATACTAATTTAGGAAATTCTCTTATAGAAACCAACTTGATAATTGATATGACTCAACTTCTTACATAATTCATACAATAAATGAACATAACACAAACTTATAACACCTTTTAAATGATGCAATTACAACATCATTTGATCAATATGGCTAATGAACCTCTAGTTCTCAATCCTCAAGCCAACCCAAATTTTATTCCTTCATCTCTTAGAGATGCCTCAGGAAATGTTATTACTCAACCTATTATGAATAAAAAATTTATTTAGAATATACAAAATGATCCTTTAGCTCCTTTTATTGTGTCTATTAATACTGGTAATATATTTCCCACTATCACATATAATAGGACTAAAGACCCTGCATCCTTTCTCAAAGCCTTTGGTAATCTTTATAAAGAGGTGATCCAAACTAATACTTTCACCACAACTAAAATTTTGGTTTAAATATTCATTGGAAATGTATTAAAATGGTACAACCAACTTCCCCAAAATTCCATATGGAAACTTGAATATTTAGTCAATCCTCTAGTTAAAGAGTTTGAACATAATGACCTTCTTAAAAATTTCCTTAGCCATTTCATCAATGCTGAGTAATCTCCCATCGAATCAACTTATGGTTTTATCAAATGATGGAAATATCTATCCCATAAGGTAGACCATAACATGACTAATGATATTTTTTTCAAACTCTTTATAATTGCTTTAACTCTTTCACTTAAATATAAGGTTTAAAATTTTGCTCATCAAACGATTAACAAAGCTCTTAACCAATCCAAATGTCAAGAATTCATCATGAAGAAATTAAAACCTAATACCAAATTACTTAAAGGATATTTTCAAACTTATACCAATGCCATCACTATAAATACTCCTCAAACCAAACTAGGAGTTGCCAAAGCTGACAATCCCCCATCTTCTCACATGCTACTAACTGTGCAACAAATGAAATAATTTTTATCACCCTTTAAACTCTTTAGTTATTCTAATAAGCCTCCTAAATGCTATGACCCTAATCAATTTTGTTGGTTCCACTCTAACATTGGTCATTCCCATGAAACTTGTTGAGGGATTACTAAATTTGTTGTCTCCTACATGCTTGGTGATTCCTTTAATCATGAAGCCACGATCTAAATCCATCATCAAGATTACAACATCACTTTTCAAAAATGATAAGATCCCAAATATTCTTCTTCTAATAACCAAAAATATTTTCCCACATTTAATCATAAACAACATACCAAGGATGTTTGTGTTATCGATGCTATCTATGACCAATATTTTAATAATCTTCAATATGTTAACACAACTAAGGTCAAATATTGTCACAAACCCACTCACAAGGATCCCATAAAAAAACCTAAGGAACCATATTTGGAAGTTCAACTTCTCAAAGATACTACAACCAATCATTTAGATTTAGAAGCCCATTAGGAACCACCTCCTTCTTCTGAACCCCTAACCACTTCACTTCCTTCAAAATATACTTTAAATTTTAAACCTCATAGTGGTTCTTCTAAATCCCATTAGAAATTTCTCAAAGAACATAACTCCATGCCTTAAAAGATACCCTTATGGAGTTATTCCATCCTTCCCCTTATCATCACAAACTCCTCATGAAAATTATAATAAATTGAAGATCCATCTTCTATAGATGAAGAAACACCCTCTATTAAGCCTCAACCTACCAATGTGCATACCATTAAATCCATTTTCCCTTCTTCTAAAACATCTATTAAATTTAAGAAAGAGGACATGATCAATGATGAAATCCTTTTCTATGTTGATGATCCACCCTTATTCATTAAAATAGCCATTAATACTACCCTCATTTGTAAAGTTTTTGTTGAAAAAGGGTCTAGTATTAATGTGACATCTTTGTGGCTTATCCAAAAACTTGGATATAATAAGGATCATCTCAATCAAACCCACCTCGCCTATCATGGATTTGATAAAACTAATAAAAAATAACTTGGTTATATTTGGCTTCCCCTAACAATCAGACCTAAGATCAATTAAACTAAACTTATGGTCCTTGATTTGCACTTATCTTATAACATACTCCTTGATCACCCTTGGACTCATAGAATGAGTTTCATCACTTCTTTCAATATCCAATACATCAAATTCCTACATAAAAACAAATAGTATAAGCATGAGGTTGATCCTAACCCTTGGAGTATTCAAATTCCTAATCTAAAATCTCAATATCGCATTCCTAACATTCCTACCATAAACAAGGCTCCCTTACCAAAATTCATCAACATAAATCCAAAATTACAAGTCACTCTTTTTGATTTAGATGATGAAGAACCTAATTATTTGTAACATACTTGAAAAAATAATAAAAGTTACTTCCTTATATCTCAAAGTGGCTTCCTCTCTCTTTATTACCTCATGATCACACTATTCCTCTCATTTATGAGATCACTAATTTTCCCCTTCATGAAATTCTAACTAACCTTCTTACCTAGATTCCATCTTCACATAAAATGACTATATATTGTCCAAATTTTTCCAAGATCCTCTAATCATGTCTCCACATAAATTCAGTGATCTCAAAATTTCACCTTTTAAGACTCCACCTGAATCTCAAGCATGTACCATTTATCCCATCTATGATGATCACTACATCATGGCCCAAGCTAAATCCCAAGACTTTTATGTATAACATTATCTAAAAACTTTTAGCTCAAATAGATGCTTTCAAATGGGATTTTCACACCATTTCCATAGATTTTTCATTAGCTCCTAAAGGTCATGTACTTCCCATCAATTCTCCACCTATTGATACTCCTTGGGTGGTCAGATAAATCCTACCTTACAAACATCCAAATATTCATGCATATTTTATACCACCTATAGATCCTATCATCACACCTTATTCTTTCCCCATCAAAGAAGCTAATGATATCTCATCCAATCAACCTACTACCTATACTCTTGAGATTAAATTATATGCCAATGACACATATGTATGTCAAATAAATTATAAATATTATCTCCATGGTAATAAAATTCTTGATCTTTAAGTCAATGTTGAGTATTATGGCCCTCTTCCCACTTTTCCTAGTAATGAAAATGTTATTGAATTGCTTCATGCTTGAAAAACTCAACATCCTCAATAACATCACAAATTCAAGAATAAAAAATAAAGCCCTTTATTTCAACAACTTCATCACTAGCATCAAACATAAATCTCATCAAATTTCTTCTTTACCTAATGCACCATATCATTTTCCAAATGGTAATTCTATGTTTATCAAATAAATTACTCACATCAAATATGGTACTCTATCATGCCCTCGACCTATTATAGTTTATCGCAAACTCATACCTTTTGAACATGATAAATTTATCTTATTTTTAAATAAATATCATGATGTATTTTATTTGTCCTATGAAGACATGCCTGGTATTGACCTTAGCATTATGGTGCACAATATCAGCACTTATACTGATGCCAAACTCGTGTGCCAAAAGAAATAGAAATTTCCACCCAAATTTTCCACCTTATGCCATAAAGAGATTATAAAAATTATTGATGCTAATGTTATCAAATGTATGGACTACTCCGAATGAGTTTCTAAGATAGTCCCTATTTGGAAAAATGTCACCATGGTCATTCTCATTTGCATTGATTTTTATAATCTTAATCTTGCTTGTCCCAAGGATAATTTCCCTTTACCTTCAATAGACACTATTATCGCTTCCACAACTGATTATGAAATGTTATCTCTTATGGATGGTTTCTTAGGCTATAACTAAATTCACATTGCCCTTGAATATCAACATAAGATAACTTTCACCATGGAATGGAGTTACTATTGCTATGTTAAAATGCCCTTTAGCCTCAAAAAATCTAGAGCTACCTATTAATAGTCAATGACTCATATCTTAATGATCTCATTCACAAAATTGTATAAAGTTATGTGGATGGCCTCATTGTTAAATCTAAATTTTTCCAGACTCATCTTTCTAATCTCACCATCATCTTTGAACTCCTTATTATATATAAAGTTATACTAAATCTTTTAAAATATGTTTTCAATGTCACATCTGATAAACTATTAGGATTCATAGTTTCTTTTCATGGCATCGATGTTGACCCTACCAAGATCAACACTATCATTAACATGCCCATCCTTTGATCCATTTTGGACATTCATACTTACCTTGGTAAAATTAGGGTAATTAGATGATTCATCCCCAAAATAGCTTACTATATGTATTCTATCAATTATATTATTAAGAAAAGTAATGCTTTAGAATGGATGGATCCTTGTCAAAAAAATTGGATAATATGAAAGAATCATTGCTTTACCCACCTACTCTTCATCCCCCTTCAAATGATCAAATTTGATCTTCTATACCTCTTTTACACCCACATCAGTTGGGGTTATGATTATCAAACAAGATGATACTAGAAGATAATATACCATCTACTATATCAGTCAAAGCCTTATCGATTATGAAAAACATTACACAAAATTTGAATGTGATTACCTCATCATATATTTTATAGATGAAAAACTTTGACATTATATACTTTATCAAACCACTTATGTTATCATCCATTTTGATCCCCTTAATCACTTTTTATCTAAAGCATTTTTTTTTGGAGACAGAATTGGTAAGTGGATGGTCCTTCTCATGGAATTTTATCTTTGAATTATTACTAAAAAATCTATCAAAGGATAAATCATCATTGATCAACTTACCACAACTTTTATTCCAGCTATCGACCACCTTCAAGATAGATTTCTTGATGATAATATTCTATATATTGAAGAACTCAACCAAGACATATACCATAAAGATTACTTCCATAGCTTCACATTTGATCTTGAAAAAATTAATCTCAATGAATGTTCTATCCTCCTTGATACTACTAAACCAAAATTAGTTATTGAATAACTTCCTAAAATTAATGTTGATTTACATGAGGATACCTAGACCCTTCATTTTGATGGTGTTAAATTCATTTAAAGAGTTAGGGTAGGTTTTATCCTTGTGATACCTCTTATATAAATCATATAATTATATTTGTACCTAACATTAGATGTCACTAACAACATGGCAGAGTATGATGTTTTAATCTTAGGCATGAGAGCTACCCTTGATTTAAATATCCAATACCTGCATGCTTTAAGTGATTCCCAACTCATTTTAAACTAAGTCAATGGTGATTACTAATGTAAAAGTGAGAATATCATTTATTATCATTAAATTACAACTAATCTCACCAAATATTTCATTTCTTTCACCATTAAGCCTATCCCTCGAGATTAAACTTCTATTGTTGATTCCCTTGCCTCTTTAGCATCTGTTTTTTCATCTGCACCAAGTTCTTATCGATCCCACTTTTCTTATCCAAATAATAAAATTTATGTATTCTAATCAACCATAATATTAACTTTTCTACCACATTGAGGCAATCACCATTTGACAAATCCCTTAGTAAAAAGATATCATTCAGTTTCTAGAACACCAAACTTATCCTCTCAACCTCAATTCTCATGAAAAGAATCCCATTCACAAATAATATTTTAAATATGTATTTTAATATAAAATAATGTATTATCTCAATGTTTAAGGTACCTTTCTTGAATGTGTTATGAAAGATGAGGTTCCTTCTTTTCTTGAACAAGCACATGGGGGCATTTTTCATGGGCACTATAGTAGACATGATATAGCTTGAAAATTATTACGTATAAGATAATTTTATCCCACTCTTGAAATAGATTCCATCAAATTTACTAAAAAGTGTACTCCTTTCCAACTTAGTGATGATTTAATTCATTTACCTCCAGCTGAGATTTAAATTATAGAATCTCCCTGGCCATTCTCCATGTGGGGATTAGATCTCATAGGCAAATTACATCACTCTCAACATGGGCATGTATTTATAATCATAGCCATGGAATATTTTACCAAATGTGTCTAGGATATTCCCCTTGGAAATGTCATTATAACCACCATCTCAAAATTCATCCTTAATCAAATCATTTGCTGTTAGTTGTTGAAGGCTTATAAGTTGATTGGTGTGCAAGTCTCAAATGTAACTTCAACACATAAACTGTTTTATGTAAGAATTATGTAACCTTGGTTGTAGAATTTTAGAGACTAATCAAACAAAATTATCCCTTGGATAAGTTGAGGAGAGTGTGTGAAAACCTATTACATGTCTCATAATTGATGGAAGTAGATTGAATCTCAAAGTATCTAACACATGCCTGCCAAAAGAAGAACTAGGGTTTGAAACTAGAATCTTGCATAAATTTTAGTCCAATCATAAAAAAATCATGAAATTTGGTATATTGATATGTTTTGAAAATATCTATATGATTTTTGTGGTTTAAGTTTTTAAGGTATGGTATAGTACAATAAAACTATTTTGATAAGAAATTAGGCCTAAAAGAGACTTGAGTAAAAAAAGGTTGTGGTATATTAGAGTTTTATCATGATATTTGTGTTAGGAGATGGTAAAATAAGAATAAATAGGATAAAGGGTACTTTTAAAGGTGATTTTCTAATCTAGAAGTGTGGTCATTTATCCTAACTTGTTAAGTTTGTCCCTAAATAGGGTTAGTAAAGGAGGCCTATTTGGCAAGGAGATGAGTTTCGTTAGTTGGTTTACATGGAGAATTAGGTTCTAAATGTTTGTGTAGATATCAATGAAGATAAATAGTATCTATATATATATATATATATATATATATATATATATATATATATATATATATATATATATATATATAGATAGATACTATTTATCTTCATTGATATCTACACAAACATTTAGAACCTAATTCTCCATGTAAACCAACTAACGAAACTCATCTCCTTGCCAAATAGTATCTATATATATATATATATATATATATATTTAATGGAAGCATTAGTGGTTTGTTCAGAACTAGGAAGTTTACATGGAAAGAGGGCTACAAAGATCTAGTGAAGAAAGAAGGAAGAAATGTATGTTTAAATATTATATCTTGAATATAATGTATAATGATTATATGATTATAAAATATAATATGGATAGGTGTGTGGATATATAATCCGTTTTGAAAATTTAATAGTCTTGAAAGATCATCCATGAGGCATGTAGGCTTTTGAGCCTATATGGGAGAATGTCTAGTTTGAGCTATGAAAATAGAAAGAAGTTAGGGATTGATGTATGAGAATATAATTTTAAGGATAAGGAGATGAAAGAGGTTATATATATTTGTAGAGTGAGAAAGTCAAGGAACTTGAGGTTTTGGATATTCAAGATAAGGAGATGATATTGATGCTAAAATAGTTTTGTAGAGAATGGATCTTCAAGATAGGAGAGGACTATGCATGTAGAGATACTAAAGATGTAATTGATAAAGAATGCATGAGAACTCCCTAGAGGACCTATTTAAAGTAATAAAATAGATATATAATAAGAGAACCAAAGATCAAATCATAGCTAGGGGAATGTAAAAGGTAAGTGTATGTATATATATTGGTATTTTCTTGTTTTAATTTCCTCTACATCACCTAGTAATTTGACGTTATTTGTATATCAAGATATTAATTAAAATATTTAAAATAATTTAAAAAATCCAAAGAACATCAATAAATATTAATTAAAAATCAAATATTAATTAACTTTCCTAAGTAAAAATTCCAAGTTGAATTGTAGAATTTCATTTATTAAAAATGCATTTTTTAGCCAAATATGAAGTTAAAGGTCAAAGGAGCTAATAATGTGATTTATCATTTCCTAAATATTCCAAAAAGGTGAGTCACAACCTCAAAAATATCTAAAGTAAATTTTCATTTCTCATAAATATCTAAAACTAAGGTTTCAAGACTTAATGAGTGCTTTGACCCAACCCAGGGTTAGCCTAACTTAGCCTAGGCTATTTTTGATTCAACCAAAGTTATAGTTAACTTAACCTCCCTAGAGTTAGAGTTATTTCTTAGAGATATATATATAATTACCCACACCATATTCTAAGAATCTTTAGCGTGTAAGGTTATTCTAAAAAAAATGCCTTGAAGAAGCCATTGAAAGTAGTGTTATAATGCCCATTTTATGCCAAGCCAATATAAAATCAAAGACACAAGTGATCATTAGAGAAGTGATACTAGGAGAAGCATCGACAAGAGTATCTAATTTCATATACAAATCACAAACATCCTTATGCCAACAAGTGGACATTAATTTCAACAAAGGAGGTAAAAATAATGTGTTGTTTTTATCTCTATTTTTTGATATTCTTCATAATGTTATGTTCCCTCTAGTTCTTAGGCAAGATTTTTTAGTTATATTGTATTTTTGTGCATGGTTTTTTTTTTATCTTCACTAATAAGGAACTAATAAACATTTATGTACTCTTCAAACTCCTAAGATATATAATGGCATGCCTGGTGGGATCATACATCTTGTATGCCCAATAAAAATGATTTAAAATCTTTAGTTTCTCTAACAAGAGCATTTAATTATTCAATTTTATATTTTTGTGCTTGAAAATACTATGATTCTAATTTTTTATAATCGGTATGTTTTCCCTATGTAATGATAGATTCACCACTTCCTTACATTGTTTGTGATCTTTATTTATGTAGAAATAATGACTTTGAAATTGTGGCTTTGACCTACTAAACATTGACATCACTAACTCGAAACAATGGATTTAAGCCTAATAAATAGTTACTTCAATAGGTAAAATTATAATTAGTTTCATTTATTTCACCTATTTTAAAATTGTAATCGGTGACTTATCCAAATTCAATCGGTAGCTTTACCATATTTAACAATGACTTTGGCAAAATCTAGTCTTTGTTTGTTTGTATTTTCAAGAAAATGGAGGGTTCACTCTTTCCATAAATGGTAGCTTCACTGTGTGTTTTTAGAAACCCAAGAGTTTGAAATGGAATTTGTTTATTGATATGCATTTTGGCCTAAAGACAAGTAAAACCCTTAACATTTTTTCAAGAACCAAGGTAGAGAAAGAGAAGCCCAAACACTTTTAAATCTCACATACACTTTTGTTTAGTGCTTAAAATCAACCTAAACAAAATTGTATTTTATCATTTCAAAGTATTTACAAGTGTAAACAAATCCAAGTGGTCAAAATTTCATTCACATTTGAGTTGGTGCTATTAAAAAAAAACATATAATTTAATTATAGCTCTTAAGATCTTTTTCACTTTTTGTTTGTTCCCTTTTTATTAGTTAGCTTCAAAGTTCCTAGATTAAATTTTTTGTTTGTGGAAAACCAAAATTTATTGCATGTATACTCTCCCCTAGTCCCCTATTAGGAACTTGAGTGACCAAAAACACTTAGTTTATTTACTTATTTGTCACTTGTTTAAATGGGGCATCATCACACTACCTGTTTCATCTCCAACATTTGCCTTGGATTTTTTAGTCCAAAACCATTGTCATGCCATTTATTTTAATGGGAATTTTTATGCTACCTAAATCATTATAAAATTCTTTTTGTATTTTAAACCATGTTATAAAACCATTGTTAGTCCTCTTGTTTCAAATGCACGATTACGCTGCCCATTTTGGTCTTGGCCATTTACCTTAAAACATGTGTCTTTTTGCATTAAATTTGAAATTAAATGTTTTAAAGTACAAATATTAAACTATTCAAGTTTATGTTAAAGCCCTATCTAATGTGGGATTAGGTGGTCTATATTTTGTGTTTAGATTGTGTTACTTAGGTTGATTTCCTATTTGATCTAAAAGACACCTTGCCTAGACCTAGCAGTTTTTTGTTGTCTTGTGCCTTGTTTAAACATCATTTTAAGCTAATTTTTTGTCATTTGCCTTATTTGAATTTTTTTTTATTGAGTTCTAAGTGTCCTAGTTCCATTGTCAAAATAGTCTCTTATGAACTAAATATCAAGACTTAGTGAGCCAATTACCAAGTGTCCCTGGAGCCAATTTACTTAATTTAGATTATTTTTGAGTTCTTGTTTTAGATTGACCTTTTTTTCCAAGTCTATCCTCATTTTTCATGATTAAAAATTATAATCTCCTTTAGAAAAATAGTTATTATCCTTTTGAAATAGTTCATGATTATTCTACCTTATTTATATAATTTTATCCCTAATTATAAATGCCTTTATGAAAATTAGTACCCTATCCATATATGAGTTTTGAAAATTTGTGTTACCTTTTCCACTGATTAGAATTGCCTTTGGGCAAAGTAGTTTCTTTTGGTAGACTAGTTTTGAGTTTGTTTTGCATTTGACTTTGCCTAGTTTAGTTGTTTTACCTTTTGGTCCTCTTTAAATAGAGCCATGGGTTGTTTTTTTAGACCTTAGTTATTTGATACATTTTAAACCTTTTTTTTTCCACAATACCTAGCCATAGATTCAAACAGACCTCATTACACACATAGAAAAACTATGTATAATATGGATTATGAGAACTTTGTGACTAGTGACCTTTTTTTTCAAGATCTATATGGCGATGGCATAGCTTATGAGATGCATTCCTATCCACCTTATAATATTCCATACATTTAACAAGGTTGGACCCATTATCAGAGTATTTGGTGACTACACCTTCCTATGTAGTTCAAGAGAAAGAGTAAACGACACAATACCTTTCTCAAGTGATGCCTATCATTGAACAAAGACACCAACAAGACCCCAACTATGTTACAACAATAATGTAGACAAGCTACAATCCATACTTATTTGATTATCATTTATCATAGAAAAATGACAAAATTCTCATCAGGGCTATCGAAGTAGGATCCAAATTTTAGCTAGACTTTCCACATGAAATTTTAAATAGTTTGATTAGAACCCCTAGTACTATGCCCCATAACCAATAGTTCAAACATGCATTAACTAGTTATAGTCAATATTTAGTCCAAATGTCAAAATAAAAATAAAATATGATTTCAAAAGGGAAATATCCTATGGAAGATCAATTATAATAGGTACAACAAGCATACCAAAATTATAACAACCTAGCTCATAATTTTAATTCAATGGTTATTTCAAAAATGACACTTATAGAGGTAACTCCATCAACAGGGCCACAAACATAAGTTTTGGGCTATGAAAACTAAAATGTAGAACCATTTAACCAAATTATGTTGGTTGGTGACATGTTTAATGTCCCTATTTTCATTGAAGAGACTATCACTCAAATTGAATATCTCAATCAGAAAATCATGGATAACACATAAGTGCATTATAATTTGAAATAAAATGGATCTACTATACCATTGATCAATAAATAATATATTCCTCTAAAAAATGCCATGAGTGGATTAAAGAAACAAAATGTGGGTATGCCTTTTTTAAAACACAAAAATCAACCTCCACTCCTTAAATAGCTACTTCTTGAAGTGTGCAACAAGGGTAAATGAGCCAACAATAGACTAACTTACCACCTCAACAAGGGGAAACAAATGTTTTGACACAACAAACACAAACTAATATACCTCAATAATCACAAATGTTTCTTTATCCACAACATGTTTTTATTGGTAAAAAAGTGTTGGTTAATATTAACAATTTCCAAACCCCCAATAAGTGTTTGTCTAATAACAAGTGTTTAACCAAAAATAAGGTTCCTATGTATAACAAATACTATGATATAGGCAAGGGTTGCTTTTAACCCAAAGGGTTTGCATGTACAATAGGGATCCAAATTTTAACACCATAAAAAGTAGGGATCTAATCAATAATGTGTTCCCTTTACATAATGGGGTTTGATGAGTAGACAACAAGTTCCCTCTAAAACCTAGCAGTACTAACAGATCCCATAAAGCCAATTTCCATTACCATAGACATAATTTGCTAACCAAGTCTATGTAGATAACCCAAAACATAATATATTCCAATAATAATATATTTTGTATCAACAATATAGTCCCAATGTATGGATATGTATACCTGGTTGTCTGATCAATTATACTAACATTTGATAGTGTGTTATTCCAACTTACCCTAGTCAAGGTTGTCTACCTTGAAATGTGAAACCCCAACAAAAATAGGCCAATCCATCTAAATTCATTACCCAAGAGTTTTAACCAATGATGTAATTCAATTTTTTCAAACTAGAAAGAAAACAAATAAATTCAGACTAGACAAAATATACTCGTATCCATTTAATATGAATTATATGTAAATACCATTTTTGTCAAGTTATGAGCCACCCAAATTTAAAAAATACAAGGGCAAAGGAGACCCTAAAAATAATATCATAGAATTATTTATTTATTTCCATCTAATAGCATATATCAACATATATTTGCTTATACTCTTTTTAAGGAGTCTAGTTAGATAAGCCTTCAAATGGCTTTTAAATTTTCCAAAGAATTCTATAGCTAAATTTGATGATATTTTAGATAAGTTTGTATAATATACTTTTCATATAAACTTGAACATGAGATTATAGTTATGGATTTGGGACAAGCAAAATATAATATTGGTGAAAGCTTCACTTCTTACTTGCAACATTAGAGAGTACTTGTGAACTAGTTTACATATAATTTACCAAATAAGCAATTAGCTGTGATATTTACCAAGACATTAAGTAGTGAGATATCTTACCATATTGAGATACAATGTGCTCATATAATTGAATAAATTATATATAAAGGAATAAATATTAAGAAATCCCTTGTTAATAAAGGGATTACCAAGCTATCGTATTCTAACCAGAGTCAAAATTAGCATCAAGGCCAACTAAACTAAAAATAAAGCCATAACTAAAATAAAAACCTAATTAAAATGTGGGCTTCAATTCCACCTCAAGACAACAACGATGAGAGACTAAAAGACTACAAAAATAATAATAATGTTGTTATAAATGAGGTCACTAAATCACACCATGTAAAATGGTTAAAACATTGGTTGCCCACTTACCTCCACCCATTAAATAACCACCACCTCCATACATTCAGTCAAAGATTCCACAAAACCAACATACACAAAATCAAAATCAATTTCAAGCCCCTCTTCCAAGGAGAAGACCACCCATTATCAAATAATTAAGTGACCTTGGTGAGCTTATTAAATTTATGTTCTGAAAATAGGTTCAAGCAAATATAATTAGTTGGCTAGTATCAAATCCATTTCATAAATGAATTATTTTCCATGATTGGTATAAACAACATGAATTTTATGAGAACCATTATGTCAAAGGACATTCCATATGCCAGTGTATTTAATTCAGGCACTTGATTGAAATTATTTAGGCACAAAGAGATACCCATGCTCCTATGACCAACCATAACTTGGGTTTCTATCAAAATACTTTTCCCCAACATAAAAATAGCAATAAAAATAACTAAAAACAATACCAATAATAATATAAATATTGGTAGATAACTGCACCATAAAATCAACAATAATAACACTAGTGACAACAATAATAATAGAATGGTTAGAACCAAGGACAAACTTACCAAACCAATCAAGGATGCCATCATGCCATCATATGTATATATAACAATATTATAGGACACGTCTCAGGTGGTCATATTTCCACCATTACCATTAACATCAACCAACTACCAATAAACTAAGACCTTCACCTAATAATGCCTATCAACTAAATAATGCCTACCAACCTCCTTATATTGGTAATTTTCCTTTAGATCATGCTGGTGTCTAGGCTCAACACCATCTAAGAATTACCATTTCAATCCCTATTACCTACCTAGATAATTACCAAAGCCAAGTACCAGATATAGATTACATAATCTTAGCTTGATGAACCAATATTAACATCAAGGGACTATATCTAAATATCATGAATGATCCCATTTATCCTTCCATGCCTATCATAAACAAACCAACTACCAAAATTGAATAGAAGACCTATTACATTTTGTCGAAGATAAAGAAGACTCTTACATAAATATACATCAAATATTTGTTGATTGAATGAGTATCCATAAAGAAATACTGAATAAATACCTAACATAATACTTCATACCTAAAGACATCATGCTAGACAAATTTTAGGCCATGGTAGGACACTCAACCCCTAACCCACATCTTAACTTTAACAAAAGTGACATGTCATCCTTGGGTCCTTTACATTATTACCCATTGTACATTGAAGTCAATATAACAAACCATAAAGTTAAATATGTCTTTGTACATAATGATTCAAGCTTCAACATTATGTCTGAATTTGATCAAACATCTTAGATATAAAACAACCATTTTGCAGCTAGATATCATTGTTATCAAGGTATATGATACAGAGGAATGAGAATCTCAATGTATTATTAGCTTGCCTTGGTCTTGGGTCTTTGACCCATGACACTTTATACCATATTTTGAATCTATAATTATCTTACAATTTGATATTGGTTCAACCCTTGATCCATTAAATTAGGGCCATACTTTCCATGTTGCATCAGTGTATAAAATTTTGCCATTCAGGAATGGAATTGACTATACTAGCTGATCTCTAGCCATATCAGTATTTTAAACATCTCAAGGTTGAATATAAGATCTATATATATCAATTTATCATGAATATTATGATGAAATATGATGGAGGAAGAGTTGATAAAGGAAAATCCAATGAATCGAGACTATAATCCAATTATATTGACTCAAATAGCCTAACTTCCACCTCATCTATGCCTCCACCAGACATTGATAATCACTTATATATAACTAGAAAAGGTCTTAGATAATACAATACTCATGACTCATCCCATATTTCAAAATTTCCACAAAATCCAAAAAAATATGGGAGACCGAAGGCCAAGACTACTTGCATGGAATAGCAGACCAAAGAAAAATCTCAACTGAACAAACCCATTATTTTCAATCTAGGTTCTAGCCTAGAATATGACCCCTTATCTAAAGATGATTCATGACTTTACACTAATGAGTTATCTAATTATTATAAAAGTGAAAAGTATCTTATTCTTAATCAAATTATGGATCACCTAGGTTATAAAGGCATAGGCTTGAGGCTACATCAAAAAGGGATGATCGAATCAATCTCAATGACTAAGTACAAAGGAACCCATGGTATTGGATTTAAATTGCCTATCGATGACCTTGTATACCTTATTTGCAATCCATCACCATTGAATAGTGAATATAATGGTAGTAGTGATGTAGGGTTAGATTATAGCATCTATGATGACCTTGTCAATATAAATTTGTTTAACCACCATTTCATTAGTACCGTTAACCCTATTTATCGACCTTTACCATTAACCCTTTATCACCCACAACTAATAGACTAGGGAAAATAAGACTCAATAATGCTATTAAATGAGTTTGAAAATAATGAGGCCATATGTGAGTTTTTGGGATTGAGGAATCACATTCCTCTTGGATATCACAAGCAAAGCTTTTCTATCAGATAGGTATTGCTACCTATTTTAGAGAGAAGGTGAACTTCCTTAGCTAAAAATAAAAATAAAATCAAACATTGAGGTCTAAAAGTGAAAACCTTTTTGAATAAATTTTTGACCAGGGTAAAAGTAGAGAGAATGACAAGTTTCTTGGTGAAAACTAGTTTTTATTTCCATTAGATGGGGATGTTCACCCCTCTTCATATGAAGCATAGGAGACCTATAGTTCAAGGCCTATTTAATTATCTGAAATAAGTATTAAGGAGTGGTAAGCTTTTATGTAGATTATTCAAGAGTGCCTTGAAGTATTTGTTTCATGGCCTTTAACATTATTAAGAGATTATAATTCATCCTATTTGGGAGAATTAGATGATCCAGTCCAACTAGAGGACTTATTCATAATCAAACCAATTTAACTCCTTCACAACTATTTTATAAGATAGTTTTACACTTCTTATGGAGGACACTTTAGAGGTTAATATTGGGACTCTAGAGGACCCAAAGTGGATCAAACTAGGCACATCCCTCATGAAGGAAGAATGTTAAGTTTTTATAGCCCTTATAAGGGAATTTATTGACATATTTGCATGAGCCTATTTGAATATACTAGGTTTTTACTATGCCTTGGTTGTACACCCTCTTTTTTTACATCTTAATGTCAAACTTGTTAAGTAGAAATTACATAAGATGCATCATTTTATTATTTTGATAGTCAATAAAATATTGGAGAAACTCTTAGATGTTATAAGTAATAGGCTAATCAACTATTTAGAGTGGTTTTATAACACTGTGTCAGTGACCAAAAAACTATAAGGTATAAGAATCTAAATTGATTTTAGGGATATCAATAAAGCCTACCCAAAATATGACTTTTCTCTGTGTAACATTGACATGATAGTCGACTCAATGGTTGGATATGAAATGATTTCTCTTATGGATAAATTTTTAAGATATAACTATATCAGAATTAAACTAGAAGACTAACACAAGATAATGTTTACCACTCCATGGTGAATTTTATGTTATCATGTGATGTCATTTAGACTTAAGAATGTAGGATCCACTTGCCAATGAGCCATGATAATGATTTTCCATGATATGATGCACAAAATCCTTCAAGACTATGTTAATGAAATCCTAGGTAAATCAAAGACTTGGGATGACCATCCAATCATACTATGAATAATATTTCAGATACTTTGGGAGCATAAAGTTAGGCTTAATCTGAATAAGTGTGTATTTGGTGTAACTTCTAGCAAATTGTTAGGCTTCATTGCCTCTCACAGGGGCATTAAAGTTGATCTAGCCAAAGTTATATCCATTACTAAGATACCACCACCATCTACCTTTAAGTAGCTCCATAGTTTTCAAATTAAGATCCAATCAATCTAATGCTTCATATCATAATTGGTAGAGAAATGCCATATTTTTATGCACTTACTAAAGAAAGGCATTACTTTCTTTTGGATTTAAGAGTGTTGGAAACTAGTTGAACATCTTAAGGAATATATTTCCAATCCACCTATTTAATTTCCACCCATGTTAAACAGGCTAAGGGGTACTTTTAACACAACATAATGAAGAAGGTAAAAGATCATGTTGTATATTATTTAAGTCAAACATTGCTCACATATGATTACAATTATATGTTGATTGAAAAAACCTTTTTATAAATGGTGTTCTCAACCCAAAATTTGCATCAGTACATGTTGAACAGTAAGACCATTTTTATTTCCAAAGTAGATTCACTAAAGTATCTACTTTCCAAAACAACTCTAAAGGGCTACATGGCAAAAATAGATCATGCTTTTGAGCGAGTTTGAAATCAAAGATGCTAATCAAAAGGAAAATAAGGGACACATATTTATAAAATCTCCTCTTCATAATACTCAACCTCTTACATTTTTATTTCCAAATGAGGCCATCATGGCTACCATAAAATTAGAAGCACCTCCTGAGGCACAATAGTGGAAGATATACTTTGATAGTTCATTCACAAATCATGGATCAAGTGTTAGAATATTATTTATTATGCTACAAGTAGATATTATTCCCATGTAATTTCAAATTATTGTTCCCTATACTAAAACATGGTAAAATATGAATCACTCATTATAGGGATTCATCATACAATATTACTAGTTCATAGTTATTATTAGGTAATCATTAATCAATTTATAGACCAGTACCAAACCAAGGATGAGAAGTTTATATTATATAAAGGTATGGTCAATATTATCAAGTATAAAATTACCAACATTCAATTTAAAATAATACCTCCATCCAATAACAAAACATCTGATGCCATGGACACTATTTTGCTCCATGATTTAGATCACAAATAAAGCACAAAATTATCAATTTCTTGTTGAACATCTCCTAGCAATAACATATGAATAATCAGTGATAAAGATGGTTTGGAACATTGTTGGTCCCATGTCTCCCAGGTATTTAGACATATATGCTTATCTCCAAGACCAAACTCTTCCACTTGACCTATTATGTAAGAAATAAAAACCATTGATCTGTAAAGCCTATCATTATACCCTACTTGGATGAATCTTGTATCATAGAAGTTATGATGGAAACCTACTTCATTATTTACCTTCAATAGGATTAGAAATAGCATTGAGGGAAGTTCATGAAGGAGTGTGTGGAGCCCACAGTAGTGGGAAAATATTAGCCAAGAAATTAATTTGTACTAGTTATTATTGGCCAACTATGGAAATAGACACAACTATATATTGGAAAAGGTGTGTAAAGTTTTAGAAGCTTTCTAGTTTGATTAATAATACAACAAGATGCTCAAACCACTAACAACACCATGTCCATTCTCAACATGAGGACTTGAACTCATAGGAAAAATCAATACCACATCCTTAGATTGCCATAAACATTTCCTGCTTGCTACCAAGTATTTCACTATGTGAAATCCATTCTCCTTACATAACTGATGAACAGATTTCTGAATTCTTATTTAACCATCTAATCTATTGTTATGGTATCCCATCCAACAATATACCTAATAATGGTAGATCATTTAAAAAATATATTTGAAATCACTGTGTACCCAATACCATATCAAAAACATTTCTCTACCATTTACTACTTGTAAAGTAACAACGAAGTTGAGGATTATAATAAAATTATTATCAATATTATAGAGAAGATTGTCAATGATGTTGGTCATAATTATCACTTATAGTTATTTAACACCCACTGTGCATATCGTACCACATTTTTTACTCTAATAAGAGTTAACCCATACTCACTTTTTTTATTGTAATGATGCCATTCTTCCTATCAAGGTCAAGTTGCCTTCTTTGTAGATTTCATCGCAACACATCATTGATCACAATGATGAGGACTAAAAATTATCTCACTTGTAAGAGCTAGACTTACTAGATGAAAAGTACATGCCCACCTTGAATAACCTTTAAGCTTATCAAAATATATTATGTGGCCAATACAGTTGATGCATTAAACATCATGAATTTGAGCTTGGTGACCTTGTGTTAAAATAAAATTAGAAGAATGCCAATGCTGAGACAAAGAAAAAGGGAAAGTTCTAACCTAGCTATTTAGAGCCTTATGTAGTTATTGCCAACTATGGTTTTGAGTATAAAAACTTGCCATACCAAAAGGAGATAAACTTGATGAACCAATTAACATAATGCACCTCAAATGTTTTTATGCTTGATGGACTCAAATTATTGTCTAAAAGGATTGTTTAAGTTATACCACATTATACTTATTATTTGTACCATACCCTATACCATTATACTATGCCCTTAGGCTATTGCTAGCTAGTTATTTTTAACTAACCCCACCTATCATGTTTGGCATTGGTTTTGATTCATTTTCATTTTAGGCACATTTAGTGGTTAATGATAGATTTAGTCCTAATAGGTATAATACTTGTATCAGATATAAACATTTGAATGGTAGGATATGAAAGTAGTATGATAGTGGTCCTGACAATTATAGCCTTCATTTGTTGTTTCATTCTATATTCATGCTACTAATTATAACCGTCTATGGGAAAATTAGTATCACTAACCCTTTACCATTATTTACAAATTATAACCATCTTTGGGTAAATTAGGAATAAACCCTTTACCATGCATTATTGCATCACCTTGCCATCACTATTGACATTTACCTTGCCATCAACCTATACCTAAACTTATTGGTATTTAGTTAGATGCATTTTGTGTGGGAAAAACTATAGTGACTTAAGGTCCTTTAAGACTATGTAGGCATCACTTGATTTATGTTAAGGTCATCTCATTCACCACTTAGCCATGATCTCATTCTTTTTAAGCACGCTAAGCCACACTCTCACCTTTTTTCAAGTTAGATCATGTTATATCTCATATTTCTTGACCAAGTTAAGATACCAAAAATGCCAAAAATAGGAGAAATGTTTTCCAAACTTTCACTATTATAGTTGGAACTATAGTGGCTCAAGGTCTATTTGGAATATGTAGGCAATGCTCAATTTTCTAAGGTTAGCTTGGCTATGCTTGTTTGAATTCTCTCACCATTTTATGAGAAATTTTATTGTTAATGCTCTCACTATTTTGCAAGCAATTTAAGTCTGAATGCTCTCACCATTTTGAAAGCATGTTTGAGCCACACTCTCACCATTTTATGAGTTGCACCATTATTTATCCCATTATTCTTAATTGATTTGAGATGCCTAAAAAATTCTAGAGTATTTGAAATAGTTTGAAAACCCTAAATATTTACAAAATACCTAGGAAAATCTAAAAAATCATTAAATCATGAAAATTGGCTTAGAATTTCCATGCAAGATATAAATTCATAAAAAATTTATAGGATGGACTTTATTTTCTATACCACCTTGGTATTTTTCCTCCCATTTCTAAGTGTTGACGCTGTGGATTGCACCCTTGACATGAGGATGATCTCCTATCTTCTATGCATCACAATGGAAACTCCTCTCTTGCCTATGGGTCTGGCAAAACTAAGGGGAGAGTCTCTAGATAAGGGCTAGCTCCCTTTGATGCATCTGAGTTATTCTAGTAATGTTGCTAACATATATATATATATATACATATATATATATATACATATATATATATATACATATATATATACATATACATATACATATACATATATATATATATATATATATATATATATACATATATATATATATACATATATATATATGTATATATATATATATATATGTATACATATATACATATACATATATATATATACATACATATATATATAGATATACATATACATATATATACATATATATATATATATATATATACATGCATACATATATATATATATATATATATATATATATATATATATATAATGGGGGGGTGAAAAGAGAGAAGGATTACTAAAAAATAGAACCTAACCTAAGAGGGTCATGCACCAAACAAGTTTGATCTACTCATACTCACACTATGAACCATAAGAACACATAGATACACTTTAACTGGTAGAAGGACTGGGATGCAGGGAGCTTGACAGGGATGCTTTAATGGTAACACATAGAAAAAGAACTTACCATAGGTGCTATAAGAAAAGCACACTATCTAGTAACTTCCTTCTACCTTTGTAATCTAGATATAGCTCTTCTTCTCACCTTTAGGAATGACACTGTGTATATACCAAGTGTGTTGGTATCAAGCCTGTGAAAGCATTAAGAAAGAAATGACTGAACACAAGTTTAATACTCAGACACACTCAGAGATATATCTAACTAGAATAGAGGTAAAAATGCATGTTTTATTAATTCTAAGTGAAAATTAGCAGGGCTTCACCTTTCAACATGAGAGATCCCTTTCTCAAAATGACAAGTTTTCAATATATAGAGGAAAAAAGATGCCTTTTGGCACCCTTTTACAAATGGCCCATGTGTGTTCCGAGCATTAGGAAGAGGAAGCCACTTGATAGATAATGTTGTGTCAGCTCCTATTTTGATTTTAGCCATTTAAGATATATTAAACGTCATATGTGAAAGTATGGGCTGCACCATTTGTCTGCAAACAAGACCACTCCTTCAAGGCATTCACACAATTTGTTTGCTTATCAATGCAAAGTGAAGAAAAATGGGTCACACTGTTCATTGTTCACATCTCTTGATGACCAATTGGTAGATACTATGTCGATCACTGGAGCAACTCCTTGAGTTGACACCTTCCTTTGCCACTTGGACTATTTTGTCTATTTCTACACTTGGCTCTTTTGCCTCTTCCTACCTTTGTCTTTTTTGGCTCCTTCATCCTTCAAGGGCTATCTTCTGATAATTCTTTAGCTATTTGGACTCCCTCCTCAATGATTTCTTCCTTCTAGCTTTAAGCCTTTGAATTCCTTTAGTTTCACGCCTTTTATTTAAAGATCAACAACTATTTCATTGTTGTAAAGTTGACATTCGCACGCCCGTCACCATTTAGTCGATTCCTTCAGCCTTTTCTTTGATCCCTTTGCAAGTGTTCCCTACCCTCTATAAGGGCACTTATCCTTTAGGGTTTAGGAGACTCCCTTGAACCTTCTGATTAAACTGACTGATTGAACCAACAATTGGTTCAATGGTTCAATGATTCAATACTGTATTTTACTCATTCATTTGACCACTTGAACCAACCACTCTGAACTAACTAATTGAACCCTTTGATTGAAATGACTGGTTGAACCAAGCACTTGAACCAACAATGGTTCAATAGTTCAACAGTTCAATAGTTCAATATTTCCAAGTTCAAAGTGATTGAACCAAAGCACCTAAACCAATCTCTTGAACCAATCACTTGAACCAAGCTATTAAACTAAGCCATTGAACCAAGCCATTGAACCAAGATGTTGAACCAGACCATTGAGCCAAGCTGATGAACCAAGCCATTGAACCAAACCTTTGAACTAATTTTTTGAACCAAGCCTTTGAACCAAACCGTTGAACCAAGCTATTAAACCAAGTTGATGAACCAAGCTCATGAACCAAGCCAATGAACCAAGCTGATGAACTAAGCCATTGAACCAAGCCAATGAACCAATAATGGTTTAAAGTTCAAGTTCAAATCTTTTGGAAATCTCATGGCATTGGACCCCGACGTTGAACCATTGAACTGGTTCTTCCTTTTGCCGAAAGACTTGTGCAAAAAATCAAATTTGAAAATGGCTCAGAATAGCAAGGGAAGGAGACTGATTTTGGCATGTAAGGCCAAAATGGTTAACAAATTAATGATTCCCAGGGGAAGCATGCCTAGTATGCTTAGAAACTAGTAGCCTCAAAGCCCATTGGGTATGGAGTTAGAACGTAGCTTGAAAAGTTAGCAACCACCTTGAGATATCCAAGAATCAATCATGAAGTTCTTACCCCAAAATGAAATGAAACACACACAAGATTAAGAAAAATACTAACATGTGCAAAAGCACTTAAGGAAAATAGGGAAAAATAAAGAAAATATATACATGATGGGAGGAGGGCTCAATGATAATGCTTAAGATGTATCCCATTTACTAGGATATAGAGTTCTTCACCATCTAAATTGGAGAGTTTGAATGCATTGTGTTGCTTGCACTGAGTGATGATGTATTGACCACTCCATATGGCATCAAACTTTACATGCTTTCTAGGCTTAGCTCGGTCTACATCCCATTTCAAGATGATGTCTCCTTCAGAGAATATTTTTGATGAAGATCTCTTGTATAGGTGTTTCTTCATCTACTGTTGGTGATTGGTCATAAAAGCCATAGCCTAGTCCCTCATCTCTTGAAGCTCCATCAACTCACATAGCCTAACTTCCATGCTATTGACTTATTTTAACTATAGTTGGTGAGCAATGTCCAAGGCTAGAAACTCAAGTGAAATAAGAAGCCTAGCTTTCCTTTTATACATGAGTGTATATGGTGAATTACCAATTGCTCTCTTTGGAGTGACCCTATCTACCCATAGGGATGTTTTCAACTTGGCATGCCAATTTCTCTGATTATCCTCCATTGTTCTTTTGATAATCTTAATCAAATTCTTATTGGTGGACTCAGCTAGGCCATTCCCCTATGGGTAGTAATTTGATGAAGTGATAAAATAGATACCATATTTCAATGCCCATTCAATTATTTTAGTTCCCAAAAAAGCTAAAGCATTATCTGAGATGATGGTAGCTAGAACCCTAAACCTTACCACCAAGTCCTCATAAATATCCAGGACTGCACTTTTGTTAGCTTCCTTCAAAGTGACAACCTCTACCCATCTTGTGAAGTAGTCTATGGAGGTCAAGACCCACTTGTGTCTAGCACTGGAGGGAGGATTAATCATCCCTATAAAGTCAAGGCCCCATTGCATGAATGAATTCTCTACTTGAATAGGCTATAAAGGCATGGTAGCTAGCCATTGCTTCCCATCAAAGAGCACACACTTCTAGCACTTTCATTCCTAGGCATGGGTGTCTCTGAATAGAGTAGGCCAAAAGTAACCATCTCTCATTATTCTTATAGTTGTAGGCCTAAGAGAAAAGTGACCACTAGATGGCCCATCATGGAACTTAGATAACACCCTGTCAGCTTGACTTAGGTCTATGCACCTTAAAAGCACTCCTGAGAGATCCCTTCTAAATAACACTCCATTAATTAGGACATAAGGGAGAAATTGGAGTCTGAAGTATCTCCTCTTGGTCCTATTAAAGCCCTATGGGAACTCACCAATGAGAAGGAAATGCCTCAAGTCTGATGTCCAATCCTTCATAATGGTTGGTTCTTTTGTTGTAGTTGCATCATGAATTATCAAACTATCCTCCTTCTACTATTTAAATTTTATAGCAAGGTGTTCCCACAAGCCTCTTCCTCTTACTAGCTTGGTGATCTTGATATCCACATTGTATTCTATTACCTTAGTGATCCACCCCTCTCTTTTCATTCAAGTCATGGTTGGTCAAGAAATCCTTGATGTCGTGATGTGGAACCATGAGGTGAATTATTCTATTGGACATCATATGCCTAAATTTATTTAGACTTCAGATGAATGGAAGGACTTGTTTCTCCACATATGTATACCTAACCTCAAAACCCTCTAGGCCTTGCCTAAAAAATGCAAGTGGTTGTTCAAGGTCATCACTATTCTCTTGGGTAAGCATCAAGGAGATCACCTCTTCATTTCCAAGGGTGTATAGGTTGAAATCCTTGGCAAAGTCAGGACTAATCAAGGTAGGATCCTGGGTAATAGCTTGCTTGATCTCTTCAAAGCTATCCCTTCTTTGTGCTATCCATGCAAACTTCTCATCTTTCTTTAGCATAGAGGTCAATGGCTTGACTAACTCCACAAAATTTAGAATAAACCTCTGGATGAAATTAATTTTGCCAAAGAAGCTCTGCAGACCCTTCTTGTGTTTAGGTAAGGACAACTCCAAGATGGAGCAAACTCTCTCTAGATCAATGGTCAAGCCTTCCTTGGAAATAATGTGGCCAAGGAGTTTACCCTCATGGATAGTGAACACACATTTCTTTGGGTTGAGAGAGATACCAAACTCTCGACACCTCTCAACTATTTATCTGAGGAGTTTCATGTGTTGTCCCACCTATTTAGAGAATACTGTCATGTCATCAAGATACACTAGCACAATGTTATTTATCAAGCCTCAAAAGGCCATGGCCATGGATCACTAAAAGGTGGCACTAGCATTAGATAGTTTGAATGGCATTTTCCTATAAGCAAATGTCCCCCATTTAGTAGTGAAGGTTGTCTTGTACTAGTCACAGTCTTGCACCAAAATTTGATTATATCCTGAATACCCATCCAGGAGAGATAAATGCTCGCTACCTGTCACCATTTAAAGGATTTGATCCATGCTTGGGAGAGGATAATGGTATTTCAAAGAGACTCTATTGAGGTCTCTGAAATCTACACATAATCTGATCTCCCCATTCTTTTTCTGGATAGGAACAAGATTGGCTAGCCAAGAAGAGTGTTTGATTGGAAATATTATCCTAGACTCAATCAACTTGGTGAGTTCCTTTTGCATGAGAGGTTCAATTTTTGGGTTGATAGGCCTTTGCTTCTACTTGATTGTCTTGGCACCTTCTTATAGTTCAATGGTATGTTGGGCCAAACTTGGGTTGAAACCCTTCAAATCGCTATACTCCCAAGCAAAGACATTAGCAAACTCTTGGCACAACAAGGTGAAGGCCTACCTTTCATGGTTCGTGCACACTTTCCCAAGTACAAGTAGCTTATCTTTGAATATTTCAACCTTCTCATATTTGTCCTCCTTAGTTGTGATGCTTGCCTTATTGCTTTTCAATTGGTCATCTTCATTGAAGATACTCTCAAGAGTGACCAAGCCTTTGGGAAGTTTATTATTCTTCAGCTAAATAATTTGGCTGCCATATTATTGTTATAACTTACCCTGGTTTTTAGCAGCAAACTCAGCTTCTTCTTGTAATAAGAGTGTTATTTTCTAGTCACTGTCAAACACCTTATAGAACAGAGGGCCAGATTACTACCTTCAAGTGGTGTGAATTGCGGTCTCAGCCTATTTCCCCAGGGATATCAAACTAGGCACCAACTAATGCCAGCCTATCTGCTTGCTTTTTATACTCTCTAGAAATGGAGGTAACATTGAAAACAAGTAAATTCTCCACTAAGTCCCATACCCTATGTTTATAGGACATAAGCAAAGAATTCTTTGTCAGATTTTGGCTCCTCACCTGATTGACAATCAGCTCACTGTCACCAAAAACTTATATCTCTTTGATTCCTCTTTTCCTTACCCACTCTAAACCATGGATGAAGGATTTTTACTTTGTAACATTGCTCGTGCAAGAAAATTGAAACCTAAAAGCTGAAAATTATTTCTTCTTTGAAGGAGAAACTAGCACCACTCCACCACTAGCTCCCAGCTTACTTCTTGAGCTAGCAAAGAATAGCTGACATAAACTAGAGATTTCTTGGCTTGCTTTCATCAAATTTGATATAAAATTACCCTCTTTGTGCATGAAATAAATCCCAAGGCCTACCTCTTCTATGAATTTGTAAGGATCATGATCAAATTTGTCACTTCCCCATTTGTCTAAGAGCAGGTTAACAACTCCTTCAAGGGTAGAGGATGGGGATTTATCTACTGGGAATTCCTCATGGTCAATAATGGCATAGCTGACATTTGCCACCTTGAGTGAGTATGGTTTTATATGATCTCTATGGAGTATATCTAATTCAATCTTAACCTTACTCCTATACTTGCTTCTAAAAACTAGATAAGACCAGTTTGCTACTAGCTAGCCCGCCTATCTTGGATGTGAAATCCTTAAATAAGCAAATAGTAAAGTAAGGAGGGACATCCACCATGACCACATCATGGGGAAATAAGAAGGTCAGGTAAGCATGTAACATCAAGCTTAAACCTTTCGCCACCCCAAGTGTCTTTATTGGTGTTCCATCTAGCTACAGGACTCCCTTAGTCATTTCTTCATATTTGAGCCTTATTAGCTATGCATTTGGGCATTACTAAGGTGCTTGCTCCACTATTAATGATGCAATTATGCACCAAGTAATATCCTATGACCAAGGATAAATAAAAAGGGGGAACCTTTTCCTCTTTCTTAACTTGGCCTAATGTGGAAGGCTACCCAATCATCATCAGAATGTTATGAGCTATTGTTGGGACAGCTTATTCATTTAGCTCATGTAATTATTTTTGTAGCATGTCCTTTTGTCTTGGTATTGATAATGAATCCCACAAGGAGATTTTCATGTGCATCTTCTTCATTTGGTCTACCACGTTGACTTGAGGGTTTCCTTATTTCAAATTTTATTTGGGATTACTTACAGCTTGAGATGTAGGCCAAGGAGTTGAAGGTGAAACCAGAGGTCTAAATTTTGGAACCTTTTGGTTTACATGTGATGAAGAATATGGTACTGACATTTGAGCAGCTAGTTGAGCCTCTTCCATTTCTCTCCTTTTGGACCTTGTGTTGGATACGACATAGTTGCCCTGATTGTCTACACTACCCATGTAATTAACTGCATACAACTCACCTTTCAGGTGATTCATGAGAGTAGAATTGGGTTAAGTCTGACTGTTGCCCATGTTAGGTTGCACTGAAGCTTCAAAGCTTAGGAATTGGGTAGCTTCCTGATTGTCTTATGCATTTGTGTAGCGACTTGGCATTTCAATATATAAACAACCTGATCTTGACCATATCCCATGGTTGAGCAACTAGGTTGTTCTTGTACCAGATTATTTTGAGCCGGTGCTAGAGCCTTGGATGATGAAGGGGCACTTGGATTATAGTCTTGAAAAGGTCTGGCCTATTCAAAATAAACCTACCCTTGGTTGTAATTATTGAAAGGGGGTCTATTTGCTTGCCCATACTACTAATATCCTTGATGTAGTTGATTGCCTTGAGCTTGATACCTTTTAAGAGCCATTAGTTCATTTATTATGCTTTGTAATAGGATTTTGACTTCATGAAGGTCATTGGATGAAGTAGCAACTGGCTTCTCTATGCCAAGCAGAAGAGCCAAGGTGGGTGCAGTAGTCTGGATTAGATGCAACAATTCATGGAAGAGCGGCATATGAGGCTTAGGAGCTATTTTTCTAGCCTACACCAGGCAATTCTTAGCTGTTATAGCTATGTCATAGGTGATAGAAAACACATGTCCTCCCATGGATTGTATCATAATAGCAATGTCACAATTCAATGCTTTCAAATAATAGAGGAAATCATAGCTTGGAGTCAACCTTACCAAAATGGGGATTCTATCCCATATCTTCTAAAACTGAGTGTTGAAATCTTGCATGAATTCATGTGGAGCTCTTTTCATAGTTGTCAGCTATTCGGAAAGTGAAAGGTGGTCACTCTTCTCTCCAAATCTGTTCATTAAGAGGGTGCCCAATTCATTCCAAGAATCAATCGAATTCATGGGCAAAGTCCCATTACCAGTCCAAAACCTTGCCCTTGAAAGACAATGCCAGCAATCTGATCGCAATGTTTTCCTCAGTGACATTATGAATATTATAGAGGTTATCAATATTTCTAATGTGTTTGATAGCAATAATGGGCCCTTATCCATTAAAGGGAGGCACACTTTTAAGGACTGCTCCTAGAATTGGGTCATAATGTAGGAGATTCAAAGGAATCTAACCATGAAAGGCCACAAAATGTAAAGCCATGGCTATGGCAGGATCAACTGGGGCCTTCTTGTGTGGGTGTATCTTATAGCAAGTCTAGAAAGGTGATTTTATAAATAAGGATGAGTTTTTTCAAACCTCAGTCATTTTGTTGAGCTCAAGGGCAATTCCATGAATTCAAAAGGGACACCCTTAGCAGCAGAATGTGTGATCATTTTAGGCATAGGAGGTCAAACTGGTCTTTAATCAGAGAGACTGATGTCCCCCAGTGGAGTCGCTAGATGCTAAAAATGGTTTATTTTGTTGTAACAAGACCATCATCAATCCTATAGCTTTTCTAAATGTTAAAACATAGTCCCACCAGGTGTGCCAAAAACTATTGATGTTGTGGATTGCACCCTGGATAGGAAGATGATATCCTATCTTTTATGCATCATAATGGAAACTCCTCTCTTGCCTGTGGGTCTAGCAAAATTAAGGGGAGAGTCTTTAGATAAGGGCTAGCTCCCTTTGATGCATCTAATTTATTCTATTAATGTTGCTAATATATATATATATATATATATATAGTGGGGGGTGAAAATAGAGAAGGATTACTAAAAAATAGAATCTAACCTAAGAGGGTGATGCACCAAACAAGTTTGATCTACTCATGCTCACACTCTGAACTATAATAACACATACATACACTTTAACTAGTAAAAGGACCAGGCTGCAGGGAGCTTGATAGGGAGGCTTTAATGGAAACACATAGAAAAATAACTTAGCATAGGTGTTGTAGGAAAAGCACACTATCTAGTAACTTCCTTCTACCTCTGTGTTCTAGATACAGCTCTTCTTGTCACCTTCAAGAATGGTTCTTTGTATATACTAGGTGTGTTGGTATCAAGCAAGTGAAAGTATTAAGAAAAAAATGACTGAACACAAGTTTAACACTCAGACACACTTAGAGATATATCCAACCAAAATTAAGGTAAAAAAATGTGTATTCTATTAATTCTAGGTGAAAATTGGTAGGGCTTCACCTTTCAACATGGGAGATCCCTTTCTTAAAATGAGAATTTTTCAATATATAGAGGAAGAAGCAGGCCTTTTGGTGCCCTTTTACAAATGGCCCATGTGCATTTTGAGCATTGGGAAGAGGAAGCCGCTTGATAGATAATGATGTGTCAACTCCTATTTTGATTTTAGGCATTTAAGATATATTAAATGTCATATGTGAAATTATGGGCCGTGCCATTTGTCTACAAACAAGACCGCTCCTTTAAGGCATTCACACAATTTGTCTACTCATCAATGCAAAGTGAAGAAAAATGGGTCACACCATTCACTATTCACATCTCTTAATGACTAATTGACAGATACTATGTCAACTGCTAGAGTAACTCCTTGAGTCAATTCCTTCCTTTGCCACTTGGACTATTTTGTCTATTTTTGCACTTGGCTCTTTTGCTCCTTCATCCTTCGGGGGCTATCTTCTACTAATTCTTTGGCTCTTTGGACTCCCTCCTCGATGATTTCTTTCTTTTAGATTTAAGCCTTTGAATTATTTTGGGTTCACACTTTTCATTTAAAGATCAATGGCTATTTTATTGCCATAAAGTTGACATTCGCACACCCATCACCATTTGGTCGATTCCTTCAGCCTTTTCTTTGATCCCTTTGCAAGTTTTACCTACCCTCTACAAGGGCACTTGTCCTTCAAGATTTGGGAGACTCCCTTGAACCTTCTGATTAAACTGATTGATTGAACCAATAATTGGTTCAATAGTTCAACAGTTCAATACTATGTTCTACTTATTCATTTGACTGTTTGGACCAACCACTTTGAACCAACTGATTGAACCCTTTGATTGAAATGACTAATTGAACCAAGCACTTAAACCAAAAATGGTTCAATAGTTCTATGGTTTAATGGTTTAATATTTCCATGTTCAAAGAGATTGAACCAAAGTGCTTGAACCAAGCTGTTGAACTAAGTCATTCAACTAAGCAATTAAACCAAGCTGTTGAACCAAGTCATTGAACTAAGCCATTGAACCAAGCTGATGAACCAAGCTGTTGAACCAAACCTTTGAACCAAGCTGTTGAACCAAGCCTTTGAACCAAGCCAATGAACCAAGCTATTGAACCAAGCCGTTGAACCAAGCTATTGAACCAAGCCATTAAACCAAGCCGTTGAACCAAGCCGATGAAACAAGCCAATGAACCAAGCTGATGAACCAAGCTAATGAACCAACAATGGTTCAAAGTTCAAGTTCAAAGCTCTTGGAAAGATCATGGAATTGGACCCCGATGTTGAACCATTGAACTGGTTCCTCCTTTTACTGAAAGACTTGTGCAAAAAATCAAATTTGAAAATGGTTCAAAACAACAAGGGAAGGAGACCAATTTTGGCTTGTAGGGCCAAAATGGTTAACACTAAGAGAACTACATCATATTTAGGTACACATAGATTATGCAGGCTACACTTAGATACATGGGGTATCTCCAATTAGATCAACTGCCTTCCTTTCTTTTTCAACCACTTCTTTGCTTTAAGGATTATGGGACTCCTAACTATTTCATAAGTAATCACTTGCTCTTTAGTTTCCCCATCCTTTTTGGCCCTAGCCAACACTCTCATTATTTTATGAGTAATTTCCATTCGAACATTCTTTCTATTTTGCTAGAAACCATTACCAATGATCACACTATTTTATGAGCTCATTCTAATTCCAAACCATAGATGTAGTTGACACTATGAATTACCAATTTAGTTCATTTATGGATACTCATCTTCTGTCTCTAATTATGGTTTTAGCCTAAACCATGCTCTTTCACTTGTATGTGTTTTCTGTGTTGACATTTTCATGATTGTGAATGTCATCCCTCTTTCTTCCTATATACTGACCAATTTTTGAGACCATTCTCATTTTACTCTACAAGTCAATCACATTTTACTATCATTATTTTTATTTTATCCCATATCCTAGGAGAACTATGTTTGTCTTAAAGTTCACATTGGACCTAGTATCCATGGAACTATGTAGGCAATGTCCACTAGCCTAGCATTTCTGGAATCAACTCAGCTACCCTTTCCGTTTATTCTATACCTCCCATCTTATTTGTTTTATTTCATTGTATTATATGACCTAGTGGAAATGTTTAGCATATTATTTATCTCATTATTCTATATAACCTAAGGGCATCCACTTGTAGTCATATCCTTTGTCATTGTCTCCCTATACACTAGGGCCAACATTGTGCCATTTATTCTTGTGTTTTTTTACAAGTGTTATTGCTCCCTATCCTATGGGTCACCCTTTCACCAAGAGTAACACCTCTATTACATATGCATGAACAATTTGTATTTTATTTATACTAACATTGTGATTAATCATTATTTGTATATTATCATTTATTTATCTTAGTTTATTTGTTTACATTTATATGTTTAGAATAGTTTGTTTATTAAGATTTTATTTGCTTTAGTTTATTTATTATTTTTTGGTCTTGTTTATTTATTTTTTGTTTTGTTTATACAATTTGTGTTATTGTTTATTTATTTTATTTGTTTATAGCCTTGTTTGTTTGCTTATTTTATCTATATTTATTTTTTATGTTTGTTTTGTCTTTTATATATTGTTTGTTTTGTTTGTATTATTTATTTTATTTGTTTATTTTATTTTATTTATTCTATTTTGTTTGTTTGTTTATTTATTTGTTTGTTTGTTTGTTTTAGTTTTGTTTTTCTTGCCTTGTTTGTTTATTTTATTTATTTGTTTATTTTGTTTATCAATGTTTTATGTTTTTGTTATTGTTTGTTTATAGACTTTGTTATTTTGTTTTTATATCATTCTTTGTTTATGTTTTGTTTATTCATTTTGTTTATTTGTTTGTTCAGTTGTTTGTGTTTGTTTGTTTCATAATTATTTGTTTGTTTTGTTTTTTTTTGCCTTTTTTCCTTTTGTTTTTCAATTGTCATAGGACTATTACATTTTTATTACACTTAAGTCTTGATTATCCATATCTTGTGCTTAGGTTGTGAATGTTTGTATTTATTCCTACACTTTAGTTTATTTGTTATATTTACACTTGGGATTCAATTTTTTTATATATTAATCATAGGTTTCTTATATTTGCATTTAAACTAAGTTTTCCATGCTTAGGGTATATATTTTCATTTTAGTTGTTTATAACTATGATGCATAGTATCACAAGTTATAATAAAAATGAGGCATAAAGAGACTATCAAATCAATGTAATGGTAGTTCTTATCTAATATATCAAAACTAACCAAGTACCCAAACACATGCTTGAATTTAATGAGTAATAAATAGATAAAACATGATTTATAAATGTGTTTATAAAAACATGCATCTCTGAGTAAGCATACATATGAGCCATACAACATAAGCATACAACAATAGAATAACATCTCATAAACATGGCATAAGTAATACATGAATAGAGCATACATAAACATAAACATAAATAATGTTAAACATCCATAATGCTAATAAATACTAATCAATGCTAAACATGAACATAAGCATGACATCATATATATATCAAAATAATATCATATAAATGTACATTAACCTCAGAGGACCCAAAATTTAATGTCAGTGTATCTTAAATTTCATAATACATACAAGATATATATATATATATATATATATATATATATATATATATATATATATATATATATATATATATATATATATATATATATCACATTAATGTCTCAAAATACATTAATATGACAATATAAAAATTACATGCCATATGCCAAAACTATGCCAAAATGTCAAGATGCATGTGGTCAACTCCAACTTTGAGTATCCATGGGATCTATGTATGGATGTGGCCCTAGTGGTCCTAGTGGTGGTGGTTGTGGATGATGGAAGGAATAACCTAAATCACCTGTCACATGTGTCCTCATTTGAGATTGACCATATTTTTTAACTACTTTTTGTGCATCCCATACCTCAAAAGAATCAATCTATTGGTCCTTGAAAACTTTTTTCTCATAAGATTGGTGGTAATATAAGGCCTCATCCTTAACCTAAAGGCTTTCAAGTATCATATTTAAAAATATGGATTGTGTACTACCTATATGAGCCTCATCTTACTCTCACCTAAGCCTATTAACATTGACCAATACTTGGTCTCTGTCACTAATGACATGATCCCTCTCAGTAGTGATCTAGCCTTGTACCTATACCATTTTGGATATCTAGTCCTTTAGGCAGGTAATATCTAATTAAAGATGAGTCATGTCATCATCATGCATATCTAAGGTGATCTTAAAATTAGCCACCCACCACTATAAGTTGGTGATCTCCCCCACATAGATAGTTATCTCCTCCTCTAACATGCCTACATCCCTACCTATTATAGTTGTGCCAGAAGGTCCTACCTAACATGGATCCACCTGAACACCTATAACCCCTACCATTATAGATTTAATCACCATTATATCTAAGCTATCACCACCATTATCTAAATATCCATACCCATATCCATCCTCATCTCCTCTATTATCTCCCCCACCATCCCCACCATCGAAGCCATCATCTTCATCATCATCATCACTCACCTCACCTTTGTTACTATGTTTAGTGTTATCACTATTAATAAATATCTCAACCTCCATCTCCTCAACGTCCATGGGCCTTTGTCCCCTACCTTTATTATAATTATTAGCCCCAAAAGGCACACCTATACCCACTAATGAATATAAATTGGAGTAGTCCTTGCATCTATAGCTCCTCCTACATAGGTCCAAGCAACTCATGGAACACTGAGGTGACTCACAGTATATAAGATCCTATAGATGATATGAGTATCCTTACAAATCTCTTATTTAACATGTGCAAACCATCTAGGTTTATCAATCACATCCTATATGAACCCAAATTATTGGAGTACTCAATCAGGGTAGTACTCCTTAATAACATGAGACTATATACCAGTCACAAAGCATGTGGTCATCATATAGGCCATGTACTACCCATCTCTGAACCATTATAGTTGATAATCAGGTTAAGGCCTCCAAATGAATAATTATAGGGTAAGATAATTGAACATGAAATGATAGAAATATCTCTCCCCTTGTGCCTACCTACTCTTATTTGCATCCAGTCATATGTCAATAGCTCCTTCAGGTTTTTTACCGATTATTGCCCCATTAGTCACTCAATAACAATGTGATCCTAGCCCTAGAGCATTACTATATTAGAGGCCCTAATGTTTCACCCTCCATGATATGTTATCATTTGTATATATTAGTAAAGTTGGGCTATAATAGTTGGTCCACAAGTAAAATGTTTAGACTCATCCAGCATACTCTGCATTGTGCCTCCAAGGACCATATGGAATTAATAACCACTCTAGTCAGTAAGTAAGATGCCACTAAAAATATCCATGATAAAAACAACCTCCTGGTCAATAAGAGGTGGTGTTGAAGGATCTCCAATGGTTAAATCATTAGGTTAAATGTCTATATATATCTCAATCAGGTCTATGTTGACTTTACAATAAAACAAGTGGTTTCCCTTATAACTGACCAAATCATCAAGTAAAACATATTATTATGTTGGAGTTATCTAAAATAGCCTCTATCTATACATAGACAACTTCAAGATATGTAATGTATCCTCTCGTGTCATAGTCACCTCTCTAGTAGGTAGATAGAAGGTAGAAGTCTCGCAATATTAGTGTTTCACCAACATACTCAAGTATGCCCTATTTGCTCAAATGACTATAATCCATGACATATCATGAAGATCAAGATCATAAATGAATCTAACCATCCATATCTAAGGGTTCCATAAATAGTGTGATCATCACTTTTACCACATCAACACAACTAATCACTCCTACAAACATAAATAAGTTAGTATTAACATAATTCTATATTGTTACCTAAGCTCAAGCCTAGCCTATTAAGCCTAATTGATCTTATCTCAGAGTTTAGACCCATGTCAGTTCCCTAAACCAAGTGTTTTTAGCTTCTAAGGTGAACTCACAATTTTCAAGAATGATGAAATCACCATTTAGGTGATTTTGCATATTTTAAGGTGATATCACCAATTTTTAATTTTTATGAAAATGGTGACTTCATATAAAAATGGGTGAAATCACCATTTCAGTGATTTCCTCCCACTTTTTGTGATTATATCATTTATAGGAGTGATGAATTCATACAAATTCAACATTTTTCGTAGCAAAGTTGTTATTTAGCCTAAAATGTAAATAGTGACATTATCATTTTATGACCTAAAACTAACATTAAATTTATTAAAAAGAGCATTAATGATAAGTTTAAAGTTACTCATTCATGGTCCATCATGGGTTGGCTACTTATGATTTATCACATGATCTAAAATGTGATGTCTAGCTCTTCTCTAGGTCATTTTTATCAAATCACTACGTAGAAAACTAAAACTCAAAAAATTCAATAGGCTTGGGTGAAAATGATTTTTTTCACCCCAAGGGTGTATATATAGACAATATATGAATTTTAAATACTTTGGGACCTATAGTTCATTATGTGTGCTCTAAAACGTGTATTTTTCATATCTATAGTTTTTTTGCATATCATTTGAGCCTACATGACTTATTTTTTGATCATATTATAACCGGACCATCTTTTTGGGCCTCTCTTGAGACCCATTTAAAAACACTTTTTTGTACCTATACCCCATGTTTGTGCAAACATGCATCTTTGTATTCAAACTTAAGCTAGATATATGTTGTTATTTTTTTCTAGCTCATCATAAATCCATTTTACATATTTGTATATAAACTACCCTTGATAATTTACCTTGGTATATCAAATTCTTTTTCAATCTATAAATGATATATCTTGCCTTTCTAGGGAAAACATGTTTTAAATCATGTAATTTAAACTTTAAAATGATTCTAACCACCTTTAGGTAAAGTACTCTTTTTTGATTAATTTAATAAATACATTTTCTATGATCAAATCACTATTTTTGCATCCCATGCTATTGATTATAATGGCCTTTAGAAAAATCATTATTTCACCACTCTACCTGATATATCAGGTAACTTATTTACATCACTAATTATAACCACCTTTGTGAAAATTAATATATCACATTATTTTATTGATTATAAATGCGTTTGGAAAATAAGTATCTATCCCTTTACCCTACAGGGGTAAATATCTATGCCACTGATTATAAACACCTTTGGGAAAATACATGTATCACCCTTCATTACTTATTGTAACTTCCTTTGGGAAAATTAGTAACTCTATCACCATTACTAATTATAACCACCTTTGGGAAAATTAGTAGTTTCACCCCTATCACTATCTAGATGATGTCATTTTATTCATTTTGAGAGAATGTTTGATGACTCTATTTTACTGCCCACTCCCTTGAGGGGGCATCAAGGTCTAATCAACTACCCTTTGGGACATGAAACTTTTGGTTTATTAATATTTGTATTCTTTGACAATACATTAATGTGTTAGTTTTTTACAAAACTTTCTTAAATAGGGGCAAATTGTAGACACTCAATTTTGGTTATTTTCATGCCTAAACTAGGATTCACTTAAATTCCTAACAAATAATTCAATTTAAGCCTAAAATCACTTTAATTTCCCAAATTCATCTAAATAATGGATTTAATTTCTCATAAACATAGTGAGGCTTTCTTATTTAGGATATTACCCTATATGCACCAATAACCTAGTTCATTTTCAACCCTGGTCAAATACAACCCGGTAATTTGATTTTTTACCTATCGATCTATTAATTAAAAATATTTAAAATAATTACCAAAATCCAAAAATAACTAATAAATATTAATTACAAATCAAATCTTAATTAAAATTCCTAAGTAAAAATTCTAAGTTGAATTAGTGAATTTCATTTATCAAAAAAGTAATTTTAGCCAACTATGAAGTCAAAGTTCAAAGGAGCTAGTAAAGTGATTTATCAATTCCTAAATATTCCAAAATGTCAGTCACAACCTAAAAAATATCTAAATTGAATTTTCATGGCTCATAAATATCTAAAATTGAGGTGTCAAGACTTCATGAGTGATTTGACCCAACCTAGGGTTAGCCTGACTCAACCTAGGTTATTTTAGACTCAACGAAAGCTATAATTTAACCTAAACTTCATAGGGATATAATTATTTATTTGAGATATAAATATAATTTCCCAAACCATGTGCCACTACACTTTTATCTGGAAGGTTATTCTATAGGAATGCCTTTAAGAAGCCATTGAAAATAGTGTTATGATTCCCTTTCTATTCCAAGCTTCACATCAATCCAAGACAATATTAAACCAAATTCATAAGTGACCATTGGATAAGTGCTACCACCATGGAGAATCATTGATAATAATCTCTAATGTCATAAATCCAGCATGAACATCCTTATGCCAACAAGTGGACATCAATTTCAAAAAATGAGGTAAAATCCTTATGTTGTTTTTATCTCTTTTTTTTAATCTTGTTCATTAAGTTATGATCCCATATTTCTTAGGAAAGAGTATTTAGTTATATTTTATTTTTATGAATAAATTTTTTTATCTTCACTAACAAGGAAATTATCAATATTTGTGTGCTCTTTAAACTCGTAAAATACATTTTTTTTATTTTTCTGGAATGTGGCAATGATTAAGAATCATCATAGGGATGCCATAAATATTTTGACCTTATTTGATCTATATTATAACCATTTTTGTCTGATGGATATTTTTTTTTATCATGGACAATAATTTTGATGTTAGTGTTTGCTTCTAATGTAGGTGTCCAGTCAAGGACATGTACAGGAATGGTTCCAAATTTGTATCAAGCCTATGATATGACTAGCATAACTATTTTACATCACTTTATTTTTATTCTTGTGTGCCAATCCATGATAAAAACCTACTTCCTTTGCATTATACCTCTTGTAACCTAGTGAAAAGAGGTTGGTAACATGACTTAAGCTAGCCCTATCGACCCTATTTTTTACTAAGTGTTGCCTACATATGCGATACTCTAAAGAGGGCTTCAGACTTGAATTTATTTCTCCTTCATATGCATGTGTTTTTAAATTTAAAAATTTAATTATATACTCTTTCTTCTTGTAACCCTTGATACAAATGATGCAATAGTATATTTGACTTTCTTAATATTCAAATATTTTATTTAGTGTTATAGTGCAATTTTATAGCTTGAAATAAATAGTACTTTTTAATTAGATAGTTGCCTCTTCAAAATTTTAGGTGTGCTAAGTATATTATATCCTTTGTATATATAAGAACCTTTTTATTTTAAATTATAATCTAGTGACACATAAAAATCCAACCATAGGATAGGCAAAGAGGGATAACAAAATGGTCACAAAGAAAATAATACAAAAAAAGATAAAAAGATAAACATGGAAAATTATATTTTAGTTTCACAATATCATAGATATTAGTGTTCAAGATGGATGTGAGTGTCGAGGAGATAGCAACATACAAAATATAGGAACAATAGTTAGGGATCCCTGACATGTATTGGATAAAGATAAATAAACATAACACATATGCCCAAAGGGGAGGTAAATCAAGTGAAATAAGATGAAACCTAAGAGGTCCATAGGAGACCATGTCACTACATGTCTAATTCTTATTGAAAATGTATATACATACAAAGTAATTAAAACTATGTTTACTTCTACCAAAATGGGTGTCTACATATTCAAGCTATAATTTGAGTGCATGTAAAATGGGGTTAAGTGCAAGACCTTCTTGTTTGGCATGATCATTAAAAAAATCTTGGGAATATAGAACCTAAGGGTCTATGGAGACTCATAATTAGTGACAAAATTTTTTTTTGATGTCTATCAACCAAGGCTGATCACATTCATCTATACAAGATTGTTGTGGATGATATCACTAAGGGGTTTAGCTTAATTTATATAGATGTAGTCCCTAGGGAAAGTAACATCTTGTTGATTCCATGGTTGCCTCACATTCATTCTTTCATCCCCATCCAAAAATACCATAATTTAATTTTGTAATATTAGTTAGGATAGAGCCTCTTGTACATAAGATTCCTAATGATGAAATTATTACCCACGTCAGAAGGGATGATGACCCCTTAGTCCACAATATATATTATAAAGATGGGGAAATTTTTAAGTTATTATTAGCTTGTTATTACCTCCCAAAATTCCATGATATGAGGGTATTATCACTTACCCACTACCCCACTTAGTCCTTTGGAATTGAATTCTATGACTTTTACTATCACATTGAGGATTACCTTTCCTCTAATGATGAATATGATGTATTTAATATCAAGGGTGTAAATACCAATATTCCTCTACCCCTTGATATATTCAAATATTCTAATGCTTTCCTCATCAAATAAATAGTTTACATTAACATTGGGACATAAGAAAATCTTATACTTCTCAAGTTAGGGTATTCACTCTACATGCAAGAGGTGGAAGGCCATAAACAACTCCTCACATTACTCTCACAATATTTAACTTTCTATTACATTGACATGGTAGGAATCAAACCTAATGTATTCATCCATTACCTAATTATAATGCCTAACATAAATACTATCAAACAAAAACTCAGGTCCATCAATCCTAAGGTCGCATTGATCATAAAAGAATAAGTCTTCAAAACATAAATACTGTCAAACAAAAACTCAGGTCCATCAATCCTAAGGTCGCATTGATCATAAAACAATAAGTCTTCAAACTTTTAAAATTTGGATTTGTTAAACTAGTGAACTAATACAAATGGATGTCTAATATTATCCCCATATTTAATAAGAATGGTAGAATTAAAATCTTCATAGAATTTCATAACATTAAAAAATCATGTCCAAATGATGACTTCCCTCTTCCATCCATTGACATCATCGATACTACCATAGGGCATGAGTTACTATCTCTCATAGATAGTTTTTCTAGGTGAAAATGAATTCATATTTATGATTAGGACCAATGCAAGACCTCTTTTACTATGTTTTAAGGGACATTTTTTTTTATGTTTTGATTCCTTTTGGTCTCAAAAACACAAGGTCAATATATCAAAGGCCCATGACCCCACATATTCCATGCTCTCATTCACAAGATGGTGGAAGTCTATGTCGATGATCTCTTATAAAAATAAATATGATGTGTAATCATTTAGAGGTATTTCGCACCATTCTAACATGATTAATTGAATATAGAGCCACTCTCAATCTAAGAAAATGTGTTTTTGGAGTGATCAATGGAAAAATATGAGGGTATATCATCTCCTAGTTTGGGATTGATATTAACCCTACTAAAATATAAGCAATCTTAGAAATGTTATCTCACAAAGATGAATTGTGAATACAAATATTTTTTGGAAAGTTGGGATCTATTTGATGATTCATTCTTGATATTTCCTACACTATTTATCCCATCAATAACCTACTCAAAATTATGGGAGGCCTAACTAGGACAAATGATTATCAAGAGGCATTTGAGGTAGTAAAACACTTACTTATGTCTCCCCCTACATTCATGGCACCTAAGCCAGCTAAGCCTTTGATAGTTTATACTAGAGAAACTTAGGTATCGCTCACCTACATGTTAGCTAAATAATATGACACTAGTAAGAAACATGTCATTTATTTTATTATTCAAACCATCATTGATTATGATATAAGGTACACTCAAGTCAAAAATAATGCCTATAAATAATGTTTGTGATCAATTTATTGTGACACTATATGATTAGTCAAGAGATAAGAGTTAACATTAAATCTAAATCCCTAAAAAATTTCCTAACTTAGCCAACTCTCTCTAGGAAGGTTGAGTGCTTCCTTACACTCTAAATTACATTTGATTTAATGTATGTCAACCAAATTCCTGTTAAGGGATAAATCATTACTGATTGGCTAGATGATACACCCTTAAAAGTTAATGACCTTATCAATACTAATTTCCCTAATGAGTTTATATGTAATGTATTAAAACCTACTATTATCCCTCACCTTGGTATGCAAACATCATAAATTACCTAATTGATCACACTTACCTTGAAGTTGTCCACTCATAATAGAAAATGTGTCTTCACATAATCACATCTAAGTAGTTGTTCTAGAAACCATCCTTTATTGTAGGACCTTTGACAATATGTTGCTCTAATTTGTTGACCAGGAAGAGTAAAAAATGTCCTTCTTCATTATCATAGTGGCATTTATGATCAACACTTGGTGACCATGTTATTACCCAAAAAATCCATTGGATGGGATACATTTTGTCCACTCTATGCCATGATGTTTTTGAATTTATATGTAACTTCAATAAAATTCAATGTTTTTCACATGTGTTACATTCCCACTAGGGCATTACAACCCATTATCACCCCATTAACCTTTTACACTTGGGGATTGGACTTAGTAGGTAAAATCTCCCTTAATTATTTAAATGGTCATCACTTTATTATCACAAAAACTAATTATTTTACCAAGTGGGTAAAAGTAATGCCATTGACAACTATCACCAAATCAATCATCACAAAGTTTATTATAAATCAAATCATATGTTAGTTCGATGTCCCAAAAATCATCATTACTGATAACACATCCACTTTCAATAACCCTATAGTTCATGCACTTTGTAATAAATTTACTATATCACACCATTCAACGTCCTTGTATTATATGCAAGCTAATAGTCAAGACAAGGTTACTAACAAGACCCTAAAGTCTTTTTTTATCAAAATTGTTAGAGATTCTAAATGAGATTGGCATATACATATCTATCTAATGATATTAATACACCCATAGGGGTGACCCCATATTCACTCATGTTTGGATTAGAATCCATCCTACCCTTAGAAGTTTAAATACCTAGACTTTGTGTTTCCTTTTAGGGCCTTCTTTATCAAGAAGAATATAGAAAGGTGAGCCTGACCCAATTATAACTCTTAGAGGAACATCATATTATCGCTACAAATAATCACATTACTTATATTGATTATATAGGCATATAGTAAAAAAAAAAAAGCCCACAATAACCCTATCCATATATGAGACCTCTTCCTTAGACTCAATATTCAAATTGACAAGAAGAAAGGAAAAGGTCATAATTTTAGAACTAATTGGTTAGACCCCTACCTAGTGATAAAAGGATTTAACAAAAAAGCCTATTGTTTATGCATTATATATGGTAAGGATTTCAGTGAATCCATGAAATCTTTGCATCTAAAACACTACTATATCAGGTACTTACATATCACATTGTTCAAAATTACATTGATTTTTTTTGGTTACTTGTTTGCCTAAATTTTAGATGTGTTGTTTGGTAATTATTTGTTTATTAGTTTACATAATATATAAACTTTCAAAATGTGGCATATCACATCATCCCTTTCTCATATTACCCTATCACCTCATATATATCATACTCACAATTAGAATTTTACATTGGTCATTATCTTAGTTATTATGAGACAACTATCCTCCCTATATCTTTTTCTATAACTTAGAAATATGCTAGTCAATGATTTATTCTAGGGGTTTTTCCATGATAAAGTCTCCCCTTATGATTCCTTATACAAATAGAACATTAATATGCCTAAAAAAAGGTAACTTTACTCACCTATCTTGGTCCTTAGTGATGAGTCATTGCATCTTACTATTTGCATGGGGCCAATATTTGGGACTAAAGGCCTTGCAAATAGACAATTAGACACTTTTGTGAAAATCTAAATGACTATGCAAATAAAAAATCTATTTTTCATATCTCTCACCATTTTTATAACCATTGGTGGTGATCCCTCTCATATTATTAGTTACGTGGGGTTAGAATTGGGGAGATATGTCCATTATATACCTACATCTACCTTTTGGTGGTGAGCCCATGTGTCTTCTTGGTCACATGAGACTAGGTGTAGGAGGTCATAGAAATACCTAAAATTAAAAATGTAAAATAAATTTCAAATCAAAATGTGTATAAAGAGAAAATTATTCAAAAAAAATTCCTACATGTCTATGTTTAAAGAGGGTAGACTTTTCCCATTTACTAGCTTTTCAAGGCTAGTCATCTCAAGATGAAGCCAAAAAATTTAGTGTTTTATAAATCTATAAATAAGTATATTCCCTTTGATCATAAGGATTATGTCATCTTCCTTTTTCTTATGAAATTTTTATTTATGGTTTTCATTTATTATCATCTCACATTTATCATATTTCCCATTTCATCCCTTGCTACAAATTGAAAGTCATGTGTTGTGTAAAAAAAATAACTAAGTAATCACTTGTAAAAAATTATTAGAACAAATATAGTCACATTTATTCATCTAACACATTAAATCATTTGCATACATTATATTTCCACATATACGTAAACATTTCCCATAACAACATATATAAAAGAGATATACATATACATCTTTGCATTACTAGCCATTTAAAATGCATCAACTAAAAAGTTAAATATGGAAATAAAATTCACATCACATAAATGATAATTCACTGAGTTAAGCCAAAACACACACACACACACACACACACACACACACACACACACACACACACACACACACACACACACACACACACACACACACACACACACACACACACACACACACACACACACACACACACACACACACACACACACACATTTCATAATAACTATCAAGTTTATACATCAATGTTATCTTATACAAACACCTCCATAGAGGGACAATATGCCTCAAGGCATATAAAAAAGAATCAACATATATAATAGTATAACAAAATGTATACACAAAATTAGTATTAGGATCTTATCTTCCTCCTATTGAAAGGTACTAATGCATAAGAGTGTTTGTATTTTTGGCTTCAGTAACATCTCCTAATAGTACCCATTATGAATCCATCCCACTATATCTATGTTAAAAACTAAGATGTTGACTCCTACTCGAGCCTCCTGATGATGTCCTACCTATCATATGGTTGGAGGCTCATTCTCCTCCCATTTTTGATATCATCATGTCTTCTAGGGAATATTCCCTCCTCAAAATTGAAAACAAGGTGGCATTCTTTGTCTTTAACTCTATCAACATCACATATACATGGCATATTTCGGAAAATATGTCTATGTGTTGATCAACCCTTGAAAGAACCCTGACATCTACCATGAGATAATCTTTGGTCAAGGAAATACTTAACTAAAAATGGTTGATTAAGCCATCCCTGATCATACCTCTCCATATTATCTAGGTGTCTAAAATCACAAAGGTAAAAAATAATGTTAGATCTAGTCAATTTCAATTTTTAAAATAGTAAAACAAGCTATATAAAAGAGATATAAAGTGAAATATGCATTATAAATAAAAACATTTAAATAAAAAATATACCTATATCCCCTTCATGCCACCAGGATTAGAGTCATCATCTACAGAGTCTTCTTAATCAAAATCTTGATCCTCCTACATCTCAACATATATTAAAACCTCACCATCCCCATCTCTTGGTTGTTACAGCTATGCAGGGTCCTCCTAAGCAAGATCCTATAGTGGTAGTAGTTGTAGTGGAGGGCTTGTCTATTGTTACTTTATCTATATTGTCCTCCTCCTCCAACATCTTGTATATGAGGTATAGGTTATATTAATCCAAGAATTTTGAATGCCATACATTTCATGAAACCTTAGGATTAGGTGAGATTAATATGCAAATAAAAATTGAACTTCATATTATTCCATTAGATGATTATCCAAAAAGTACAAAGGAGGTACATTATATAGTGAGATATTAGGTCACTAAAAAGGTAAAAATTTAACTCACTATTAGAAACCACATTAAGTATATTTTATCCTAATGAACTTAAAAACCCTAAACAAGCTAACTAATAATCATGTAGGTAAAACCAAAAGTGGAAAAAACCTACACTAACACCCCCTAAAGCATATCTTAGCTAGGTAAAATAATTAGTTCCCAAAAATAAATATTAATGAGGTACACAAGCATGTTTCAACTCCCTTAAAGTGTATCAAAATAGAAAACCCATAGGACAAAACTCCTCTCCAAATAGAGAGCAAAGTGAAAAATAGTGCATGCTCTAAGGATATTGGGCAATGCTAAAAATGCATCCACAAGTGTGAGAAACAAAGAAAATAGATAGAAGAGTTAAGAAGTCTCCATAGAATATGTTGAATCTTCCTATAGTATAGATCACATAATGATAAATTTCATTGACGATATCCTCTGCTTGAAGATTGAAAAAGCTTCATCTGCATCAAATAATGTTTATTCCCTTTACCAAAGGAAGAAAATGAATGGTGTACATGGATTCTTCCCATTCCATAGTGGTAGATGAAGGATATAGTAGTAAAAATATATTTGAGTAGGGTCTAAAATAGAATTATGACATATTTCTAAAAATATCATGTACAAACACTTAATGTAATGCCACTAAATTTAACCTATTAGAAGTAGGTGTAGTGAAGAGTGTATCACCCTAGAATAGTGAATGTGTCCACCATGTGCCTAATGGATCTCAAAATGAGGTGAGATTCTTATACAAGGAACTATTCTCTTCATGCATAGTAGATGATCCAACTACTCTATACAATGATGGTACAATAGAAGTAGAGGCTAAAACAGACCATGGAATGCCTTGTACCTATGAAATATATTATTTGATGTCTAATGATTCTTGGATCAATATACCTACACCCTATAATGTCATATGTGGACCAGAGGTAGGTGGATTATTAGCTAACTAATAAACACATATAATGTGGTAAGGAGATGGTTGAGCTGTGTCCCCATCACTATTGTTGTCAATTATGCAAGAAGAGTCGTCAATCTCAAAAATTTATTTGATCTCATAATTGTCATCAAATATAGGTGAGTTCAATAAAAATGATGGCATGGATAATTAGCTAAAGGAATGTTCATATGAAGTATAGAAGAAGGCTCAAAACCTCAAAGTTAAATAATAGACTGTAGATGAAGCTCAAGGATCTAGGTATGTCCATAGAGTTGGGGGACAATTCTGTGGATGTTTCCATAATGTGATCATTTAATGTCAATAATGTTATCCCTTTATTAATATTATGTGGTCTCATTATTTTTATTTTGGCTTGGTACTTACCAAGCCATAAAATGATCACATTAATATATAATTTTATCACATTATTAGAAAAACAATAATGCATTATATATACAATTCAATCATTTTCCCTATGTTATTTATAAAAAATAAAATGCAAACCAAACACAAAATTTCCTAATTTTACATTAAGTTTCACTCACTCTCATCCACTTTGTGATCATATTTTACCCTAGTGATTTCAAACCTTTCCATAATTTATCCCAAGAAGATTGATACATCAACTAATTGATAATACCACCATATAGAAGAGGTAAGTGTTAAAAATTTACACTTGTTAACCCTAAATTTCAATTTGTTTTGTTATTCTTTTGTTTAGTTTATATTAATTTGTTTTGAATAGACCATCCTCCTAACCTTATTTTTCCTCAACCTAATCCTTCTCTTAACCCTCCACCTAACCATCCTCCTAACCCACCACCTAACCCTCTTACATTTCCACAAAATCCCCCAGGCACTCAAGAGAATATAGTTGCCCACATTGTGGAAAATAAAGTTGAAATTGAATAATTAATCAGGAAAATGAGGGATCCCACTTCCACCAACACCCAAAAAACCTATCTATCCAATTATTTAGAGTCATTATTAGGTTAATTTGACTCTATAATGAGTGAAATTGATAGTTGAGCTTCATATTGAGATAGTTATAAGGATTATTTTGATGAAATTTTTTAAAAAAATGAGGTAAAGAATAGAGACATATCAAAACCCACCATTTTTTCCTTATTCATTGACCCAACCACCAATCCATAAATTCTAGTAACTACTAAACATTTCCCAATCCATCACTACCAACATAATTTAATCTAAGCTAATTTTTAGGATTGATGGTGGATGGTGTTTGATTTTACCCTTTGTAACAACCACAAGGTCTATTGTATTTTTTGATTAATATTTATTATGAGGTTATCCCCAATGAGATTCTAAAATATTTTGATTATAATGAGTTTTAGAGCCAAGGGAAGGGCTCTACATAGGATCGACCAAGTGCTCATGGTGCACCTAATCAGACTATAATGATACATACCCAAAAGCCACATCAACCTGATATACCTCTATAGTTCATGAGGTCATGGATATATACACTTTGTACACACTTACTATGCTCATAGATACACTTGTTCAACATATGAGTAAGCTCTAAGAGATCAATGCTAGAGATACACCACCTAATGTGCATACCCAACACCACCCTTGAAGATCTTATGGAACTATATGCATTTTACCTTATGATGATAATGATGGTGGTGGTTCAAAAGGCGTGGATTATATATTCATGAGTGATAAGTTTTTTTCATGCATACTTGGTGTGTAGACATCAACCCCTACATAGATGCAAGTATATTTTATATAGATGTCATGTTAAATTTAAGCTATATTTTTAAAATTAATTTATCTAACAATTAATTTAAATATAAATTAAGTAATATTTTTGTAATTTTTATGTTCCAAGAGGAGATAATGCCTTCATAATCACTATCCACATTTTTAGGATTTGATTTTACGTGGCTATTGTTTACATATATAGATCTAGCTACTGGCCCATTACCTACTACATTTTCTTGTGTTAGGACAACACCTTTTACTCATATAGAGTTAAAATTTTGAGTTAATATTATGATCTATATACACTTAGTATATGTATATTTTCCTTGTACTTAAGTTAAATTTATCTATTAAGAATCTCAAAATTCAGTTACAATGCTATTAAACACACTCTTGGTTTAATAAAATAGAAAAACTTGCCATATATATCTTTGATACTTTATAAGAAAGTAAGTGAGACCTTGTTTACATTTCGTTTATGTCTAAATTAGACACTCCTTCATCACTGTGAGCCAAGATAGACATAGGCATTACTGATGCAATGTCCTCTACATAGGTGTTCAAAGAGGTATATATTAACTTGTAACTTTGAATTGTAAAAATAGATTTGTTTTAATAATTTTACTACATAATTGGGGAAAATATAACTTATGTGAATATATTGTGTATGCAGGGTTGTCCCATGACATTTTATAGTCCCAATCATATGATTAGTAGGGTAACTTCTCATGTTTTTCCATTTTGAGACACCTATTCATATAACTATGAATACCACTAACACATTTGAGCATCAAAAGTAGATTGAATAGGAATGAGATCTTGAAGTAAGTGCATGTTTAAAATGATGGGGAATCAAGAACAACAAACAGCTCTGATCCCACTTGTCAGGATCTTGCTCCTCAATAAGAGCACAATATGATTACCTTGTATAAGCAACTAAACATGCGGAATTAACCAGAAGCAATAAGTAACTAGAATTCACAAATGACACAGAATATGAGAGACAACACAATATGCATTAATTCTCATCAAGAAAAGAATACAATGAAGAGACGCCACACTCTTCCACACCTTTCAAGCTTCCCACACCAAGTGTACAGTAATTCTCCTCAAGAGTTCACTCTCCTACCAAAAATGGTCCCAACACACAATTCAAACATAGAATTGGTGTTCACCTCTAACCAGTCAGTAATAACCCTGCTAGTACACAAGTACTCAAAGTACTTCAAGTAGATCTCCCATAAGCTTGCAATAACTTGCAACTCAAATGATCTTACTTAGACATGTAAAACTTCTCCTTGATCTTGCAAAAACCTATAGTTCACCTTGTTCTTACAATTGGAAGGATCTTCCTTGCCTTCCTCTATTTGTGCTCTGTGGAACTAGGATGAACACACACTTTGTTCTCTTCACTAGCACACTGGCTATCTAGCACACCTTACAATACATGTCAATGGGTCTATAAATAGATCCCACACTCAAACAATAACTTAGAATTCTAATTTATAATAATTAAACTTGTAACTCAAGACCAAAAATAGCCTTTTACATGCAAACACTTGGTTCAATGAACTAACTATTCGTGCAACGAACAGTTTCTGAACCGCATAGGTGACTGACGTCGGTCCCTTTTTGCCTGGAGTTGACCAACATCGGCTGACCTCTTACCAATGCTAGTTTCCCTTCTACACTGTAGATGACCGACGTTGGTTACACTACCGACACTGGTATCCCTGGAACTCAGCAACCTCCTCCATGTCTGCATAGTTGAAGCTTTTAGCTCCACAACCTAACAATCTCCCACTTGGAGATAAATAGCTACAACTGTACCTATACCTATACATCATCTAGTTTGTTCCCTTGGCTTTGTATCCCTCTTCAATATCACTCTTGAAGACCAACCACCACAAATCTTGTGGTACACCTCCTGTCATCCAAATCACCTGCCACATCCGTATCTAGAAACCCATGTAGAAAATAACTTGACCCTGCATAGCATGTGCACCTGCTTTTGGTCCCTCTCAGATACCTAAGAATCCACTACACTGCTCTCTAGTGCTTCTTTCTCAGATTGGCTCCAAACTTTCTGACAACACCCACTACTTGGGCAAACTCAGGTCTAGTACATACCATGCACTTAACCTCATCATGTGAATCAAGACACTATTCATAAAACTATCCAACCATCGGTGTGCTAACCAATTTCACACAATCATCTGGAGACAAAATCAACCTGTGACCTTCCATGTCCCTAGAACATACTCATGTCAAAGAATCTTGCTGCTCCTAGATTCCTCATGACACACCTCTGAACTAGCTTTACCTTTAGTTCAGCAACTCCCTGTATGTGTAACCCTGAAATAAGCACAGAATACAGTAACATGATAATGTAGCTAATATTATCCAACCTGGTAAAGAGAAACACAATGGTCAAACCTCCATTGTCCTACATCTTACTCAAGACCATATACCCTGGCCTTCCATCTCACATGTCCATTCCCGCTCTTCTTTATCTTGAACATCCATTCATCTCTCAGTGCTTTCTTCCAGCTGGCAACTCCACCCAAAAACTTCCATTTGGTTCTTCTCCAAGGAATCACATCCTTCATCCATGCCAAGTTCCCACTATTTCATGGATCTACCTGCTCTACTTCTTTAATAACTTCCTGGTTCTTGACCATCAGTGAGCAACAAGTAGTGTAAAAAAGGGAAATGATGAATTTGAGACTTACATACCCTTTAAGTCCTCCATATGGGCTCTTGAGACTCCTTGACAGCTTGTTGTCCACCCAAAATCTGTCTCATTGATCGATGCCAATCACATCTCAGTCTGCACCCGATCGACGTCGATTCCATGTGACTACCTCAACGCCGACGTCAGTTCCCCCTGACTGATGCCAGTGTTTATCTATCCTGAGTCACCGACATCGGGCTACATATAGCCGATGTCGGTCCCCGTCTGGATGCCGACATTAGTTTTCTAACCGATGCCAGTCTCTATGTTTTACTTGTGAGCGATGACTTCTACCTACAATCTCCTTTTGGATCAAAACCCTATCCAAATCAAGCTTGCTCTACTCAGAATTCTTCAGCCCCTTACATTGATCTCTGTCTGTCACCTTCTCCTTCAAAACCAAGACTTTCCTATTCTTGTCATGAACATCAGATTCCTCAAGAAACATCACTTTCTTCCTCTGCTTACAGAAATCTCAATCCATTTTTTTCAAATCTGAAAGCATACCCTTTGACTCAAGAACATGCATCTCCTTCTTATTCATGTGACCAAGCCTATTAATCCACATCTTTGAATCTATAGTTGAAGTAGATAAACTAGAAAGAGAATTAGTAATACAAGTAGATAGATAAAGTGTACCTACTTTTTTACCTCTTGCTACAACAAGTGCACCCTTGGTAACCTTCTAAGAGTCCGCTATGAGAGTTACTGTGCAACCCTCTTCACCCAACTTTCCAATAGAAATCAAATTCCGCTCCAGGATTGGGACATGCATGACCTCTTCCAACACCCATGTGTTACTCGTCTGCAATTTTAGCATCACTTTCCCTTTGCCGACCATTTGACAAGGCTTACCATCCCCTAAATAAATTTCTCCAAAGTCTCCCTAGACATACTCATGAAAAAATTCCCTATTTGGGGATGCATGAAAAGAGGCACCATAATCTAAAACCCAAGATTCTAATTTATCCAAAGAACATACCAGAGCATCTTGTGTAACATAATCTGCAACATCTACTTCTTCATGTCCTTCATGCTGATCTTCACCCAACCAATAATCTCTCTTTAAGTGCCCTTGCTTTCCATATTTCTAGCAGGTTATTCTGCCATACCTGGACTTGGATCTCCTGCCTATCTTGGACCTTGATCTCCCATGCTCAATCTTCTTTCTTTGCCTTCCCCTACTTTCCACACTCAAAACATTTCCTGATGATTCACCTATGTTTTTATTGCAAATTCCTTCATTCAAGATTACACTCACAACATCATCTACTTTTAAGATTTTTGAAGCAGACGCAGTATTACTAATTGCCATTACCAAACTCTCCCAACTTTCAGGTAATGAACATAAGATTAAGAGAGCCTTAATTTCATCATCAAAAACAATATTGATTGAATTTAACTGGTTTACCAAACCATGGAAATCACTAAGATGACTATGTATAGATCCACCTTCTAACATTTACAAATTAAATAATTGCTTCATAAGAAATACCTTATTCGAAGCTGAGGGTTTTTCATATAAATTTGCCAAAGATTCCATCAACTCTATCATTGTCTTAGCCTATGATAAGTTGGAAATCATAGACAATGTAAGGCTCAACCTTATATATCCCAGAGTCTTCCAATCAAGAACCTCCCATTCTTCATCCTTCATATCCATGGGCTTGCATGCAACCCCACACAACGGTAAGTACAAATCTTTCTGATATAGATAATCTTCAATTTGCATCCTCCATAATTGATAGTTCTTACCATTAAACTTCTCCATTTGTAGCTTACTTTCTTATACCATTGCTATACTCCCACTCAAATAGAAACCCCTGTGAGTAACCTGTAATCAGCACACACTAACCAGATCTAAAACACCTGTTAGTAACCCAACCAAAAGCTCTGATACCAGTTGATGAGGATTAAAGAACAATAAACAGCTCTGATCCCACTTGTCAGGATCTTGTTCCTCAATAAGAGCACAATATGATTACCTTGTATAAGCAACTAAACATGCGAAATTAACTAGAAGCAATAAGTAACTAGAATTCACAAATGACACAGAATATGAGAGACAACACAATGTGTATTAATACTCATCTAGAAAAGAATACAATGAAGAGACGCCACACTCTTCCACACCTTTCAGGCTTCCCACACCAAGTGTACAGTAATTCTCCTCAAGAGTTCACTCTCCTACCAAAAATGGTCCCAACACACAATTCAAACACAGAATTGGTGTTCACCTCCAACTAGTCAGTAATAACCCTGCTAGTACACAAGTACTCAAAGTACTTCAAGTAGATCTCCCATAAGCTTGCAACAACCTACAACTCAAATGATCTTACTTACACATGTAGAACTTCTCCTTGATCTTGCAACAACCTGTAAATCACCCTATTCTTACAATTGGAAGGATCTTCCTTGCCTTCCTCTATTTGCACTCTGTGGAACTAGGAGGAACACACACTTTGTTCTCTTCACTAGCACATTGGCTATCTAACACACCTTACAATACATGCCAATGGGTCTATAAATAGATCCCACACTTAAACAATAACTTAGACTTCTAATTTACAATAATTAGACTTGCAACTCAAGACCAAAAATAACCTTTTACATGTAAACACTCAGTTCAACAAACTAACTAGTCATGCAACGAACAGTTCTAGAACCGCACAGGCGACTGACGTTAGTCCCTTTTTGCCTAGAGTTGACTGATGTCAACCCACCTCCTGTCAATGCCAGTTTCCCTTCTGCACTGTAGATAATTGACGTTGATTACACTGTCGATGCTGGTATCCCTAGAACTCATCAACCTCCTCCATGTTTGCATAGTTAAAGCTTTTAGCTCCATAACCTAACATTAAAAAAAATTATTCTAGTTTAAAATTAATTTCTTAACTTGGTTGAATGTATTTTAAGTTAATTTTTTAATAATACTTATATTTGAATAGGTTTAGATGTAAGTGAGCTATGAGCATAGGACTCATAGTTGGACCTTGTAGTAATCCAATGTTAGAGGTTCGTCAATGATGTCTCCAAGGTGACCAAGGATTTTGATGAGGTGTCATGTGTGCTATAATGACAATGATAAAGTGTGCATCAATGAGTTTTGGTGTTCCTATATGGTTCTTTAGTGTTTAAATTAGTGATGAAATTAATGGATGATATTAATAGTACAAACATATTATAGAGGCCCTATGGGATGTTATGAGTGTTTATAGTGCTTATGAAAGTCAAAGGAATTCATCAAAGTAGTCATATGAGTGTCTAGGTTCAAGTAGTCATCTTGATAGATAAGGTTGAGTAAGGAGTCTAATGATGTCATAATTCACATGTGTTAAAGTTTTAGGAGTAGTTTGATACATGGATGGATTCCCCTATGAAAGATGATTATGTGTTTCAAATTTAAAGTCTATACATGGTGCATATAAAAAGTTACTAAGGTGTGAAATTCATTTCTCAGGCCAAGTTCACTAAGTTCGCATACTTAGACAAATTTACACTATCAAAGATCTACAGTGAAAATTTAATTGAGTCACAGATCTAATGGTAAGTATTTAATCTAAATAGATAAAGATATAATGGATCATGTGATATTGTTAGTAGTTATCCACTGGTGTTAATTCAATATGTCAAAGGATGCTTAGAAGGCATGTGCTCGTGATATGTGTCACAATCATAGAGTTTGAGTAGTATATCTAATGGCGAGCATGAAACCTATCAAATAGAGATCAATGGTGAGGGCATGATCATGTAGTTATGATACAATAGAGTGTATTGAGTCATTAAGTCAATAAAGTGATCATAGTACATGTATAAGTTCCAAGTGGCATAAGCACATTGACTGTATGGTATAGGGTGTACAAAAGGCATGTAGAGCTGCCAAGTGGCACAATCCTAGAAATGAGGATCTAAAATGAATGGTGAGAGTTTTAAGGTAGATATTAGGATAATTATGAGGATATGAATAATGTGTTTTTATCCAAATTTACTAGGGAGTATGAGATGATGACAAAGTGTCAAATGTTTAGTGTTTGAATGGTGACCGTTGGAATTTGAATATTCAAATTTGTGAAGGAAAACTAGTGATGGGTTTTTCAACTATAACTTTTGATATCTGTAGAATTTGATAATGGTGTAAAATTAAAATTTGTAAAGGGATTAAAGTCACATCCATAAAAGTTGATTAATATATTTTTATGTTTGTACAGTTACATATATTGAGCTCTAAAGTTGACTATGTGTTTGACCATGTTTTGTAAGTGACCAGAGAAGGATAATTGAAGAGTTCTTGATGGTATTTTGATGTTTCAAGATGAGATAAGTATTTAATAGCATTATAGACTCTATGATAACCATTTGTATGGATTATTTAGGTTTGACCAATCCATATTTATTATAATCAAAGACTTAGAAGTTGGTTGCTTGTTTGCTCATGGTTTTACTGTGTACAAGACTATTATTTGAGTAAATTGTGCTTTAGTATAAGAGTGTTTTCATGGATATTTTAATTTTAATATGTCATAAAAATAATATGGGGTGGACCCATGTATTTTAAAGTGATCTTGTGTTGTTATTTTTCCTGATGAAGTGCTAAAATGGGTAATAGGTCTCCATGAGACCTACAAGAGCTACTAAGGCCTAATTGAAAGGCATAACTACTTAAATGTGACCCATAAATGCTATGGTTAACCTGTGAGGATGGTACTAAGCTATGTGTTAGCATGATATAAGTCTTAAGGTTTAAGACAAGTTTTATGGCCAACATAGATGTTTATTTTCATGAAGACTCTATAAAGAGTAAAGGCTTAGGTAATGGTTTCTAAACTTGGATGTAAATGTGTTGAGAGATCAAAAGATAGAAATGAAGGAAAAAATTTAGAGGGAGTATGATAAATGGATGGAATTAATTATAGAGTAGATTGATGATGAGAAAATAATCCTAGAGTGATCTAAAAGGGGTGTTTGGATGCATTTATTTTATGAGCAAGTTTGAGGATGTGTGATGAGTTGAAAGAGATAGTAGAGTTGAGCAAGTGTGTAACTGAGCAAAGGAGAGAAACTTTGGAAGAGAAGGTAAATGTTAGTGAGTATCATCATAGTGTGACAAATATTGTACATGTTTATCTAATCAAGTTGATAAATATGAACATATAAGTCATTAGACGTAATAAGCCTAAAATAGGTTAATTAAACGAGTAAGCCCTAGAGGTTGTTTGAGAGAGATAGAAAGGTGAAGAATAGTGAAAGGAAGATAAATCCATCATTAGGCGTAGAAGACATAAAATCAAAGGTGGATATTAGATTAAGGTAGTTGAGTGGGTGCTTGGTTTCCTAAGGATTGGTTCATCCTTATGAGATGGGTATCTCACTAAATTAAGGGATGGGTGTTCCTTGATTAGTTGGTACTAGTCTAAATTTGGATCTTGTTATTATAGGACTATAGTCCATTTTTTAGGTTCTAGTGAGTTTTATTCCCAAGAGGGTTTCCCACATAGATCTTATGTTATGTGTGTGATCTTACTTATCTTTCTTATTCATTGGTATAAATTATGTGTATGCTTCATGAATGATAATATTATTTGGTTAAGGATTTGAAAGAATTGGAATTGAATTTTGGATTATCCAGCATCATTGATTCACCTCCCATTTCAGTGATTGTACCTCTAATAATTGGTATCATAGTAAGACCTTTGTTGTAAGTTTAACCAATTTAAGGTGATCCAAGGTACAATATCATAAATCAACAGATGTAGGATTTCTCTACAAAGAAATCACCAATTTTCAATGGGTCCAATTATGTATTTTAGAGTGCAAGGATGAATACCTACATAATTTTAATAGGGTTTCACATTTAGAAATATATTTTAGATGGATATTCAGCCCCCAACCCATCCAACTAATACAACTGATAAAAATTTATGTGAGGGCAATTATAAGTCAATGAATGCCATCACATGTGGTCTTTTAGAGACTGAGAACACCAAGGTAACTCATTATAAATATTCCTAAGAGATATGAGACAAATTGTAGATCATTTATGAATGGGATTCAAAGGTCAAGTTGGCCAAGTTTCAGACTCATTGAAAACAATTTGAGAATATTAAGATGAAGGAAGAATATTTTGTGACATCCTTTCTATAGAGAGTTGATGAGATTGTGAACATTATCAGAGGTCTTGGAGAGTAGCTTGAAGAGACCATTTTAGTAAAAAAGGTATTAGGTATTAAGTTATGGCATCCTTATTGCCTATGAGATGATAGTCAATGATGAAAAATTACCAAAGGAGGAGCATTCAAGAGAGAAATGAATTCAAATAAGAAAATAACTCAAGGTAAGGAACTCAAGTATGATGAGATATTTGATGATGAACTAATATATTTGTTTATAAATAAATTGTTAATAGGCTCAAGGAAGTATAAGGGTAAGCTACCCTTAAAATGTTTTTCAATTATGGACAAGTAGGACACTTTGCTAACAGGTGCCCTCATAAGCACAAGAATAATGATGATGAAGATCATGGTGAAATCCAAGATGAAGTCAAGAAGACATTTAGGGATGATAAGAGGAATAAAAGATTCAAAAAGTTTGACAATAAGAAGAAGTCCTTCAAGAATAAGAAGGGTCTCTATACCAATAAAGATTGCAGCTCATCAGATGAGAGTGAAGATAGTGATTTTGAGTTTGATAGTAAAGATTAAGTCCTCTACATGGCTGAGGAATGGAGTTGTTCATATCAAAATGAGTCTACTTGGAGTGATATAGATAATGAAGAAGACAAGGAGGATTGTGAGACTAAATTAAGGAATACTCATTAAGAATTGAAGATTGAGAATAATATTAACAAGTAGATGAAGTCTAAAATCAAGGACTATGAAGAGTAATTCAATATGATTAATGAAATAATGAATGAAGAAACCAAGAAGAATTAAGATATAGTCAAGCATCTTAGTTTTCAATTTAAAATCCTATTTACAAGCCTAAAAGCTAAAGAATATGAGTATTCAAGGTATGTGATGGAAAATGAGTCATTGAAAGCTAGGTTAAAAAAAGACATCTAGTAACATGAAGTCATTTGTGATTTTTGAAAAGAGTTCAAGTGATCTAGACAACATTATAAATATTCAAAAGTATGCTAGTGATAGAAATAGACTTGGTTATAAATAAGAACAAAAGAATGTAACTCAAGACAAAGTGAAGACTAATTTGAACAAAGAGAATCAACCTTAAGCATCAACAATTAGTTATTGAATGAAAATAATGGAAAGATGAAGACAAATCATATCAAACAAACAAATAACATTAGGTATGCTAAATTCAATGGTTACTGTTACACTTGCAATAAATTTTGTTATAGGGTTAGAGAGTGTAGAATACTTGCTAAGAATGCATGTACTTATTATTCAAGTGGTGTAAGGTTGAATGCTTCAACTATCATGATGTTGGAAACTTTGCAAAATGTTGTCCAAATAAAGTAATACAAGTTGATTTTCCTTCAAAAAGAGTGGTTTTCTACAAATGTGAGAAGATTGGTCACATTTCTAGGTTCTACAAGCAAATCTTATCAAGTCAAAACAAGTTCAATCAGGCTCCTAAAGTGCAAGGAATAAGGCTAGTTAACTCATGGAAACCAAAAGTGGAAAGTGTGAGTCATGATGAGTTTGTAGGTCTAAGTGGTATAATTTTTGTTGTGAAGAATGCTACAAAGGATGAAGAATCCTAAGATCTCTCATTATTTGCTCATGTTTTGAATGAAGAGAATAATCTCAAGGAGAAGACCAAGAAGCTAGTTGAGGCTAGTCCTAAGGTGTGTATAGATCTAGTGAACATCCTATTATTTTAGATCAAGTTTCATGTGAATAACATTAGTTGTTAATGTATAGTGATGAGGTATGTCATGAATATTTTTTGTCTCCATATATTGTCAATTCAAGCTTAGAAGAGAAGGAGAATGTTTTATTATATGAGAAAGTTGGTTTTATTAAGTCTAAGAAGAAAAAAGACAATAAGTTCTATAGCTAAAATATGTCCATCAAAGAGAAGGAATATGAGGAGTTGTGGGCAACTCCTAGTTTCACATTATTCTAGGACATTGTGGGTTAGGGTGTCTCTATCTAGGCTTCAAGGAAACACTTGATAAGAAAGAGGAAGAATGGTGGATGACATTTGAAATTTGGTTGAAGTTGTAGGACAAGAAATATATTTTAAAAATGTGCTTGGCTAAAGGGAAGAAATGAGCTTTATGTAACTAATCTAAAGTATTGTGATGAAATGATTAAGAATAAATATTTATGTTTTGGTAAATCTTTGATGGATGGTATAGTTGGTTAATATGGTGAAGAATGAAGCTGTGTATGTAAGGTCTACAAGTAGGAAATGGAAGTTTTTAGGTGTCTGATCAAGTATGATTAGTTTTCAAGATTTTATATTGCATAGAAAGTGTTCTAAAGATGAGATGGTTCTATGAGAAGTGATTTGAAAAGGTTCTAAACCAGGTTGACTTATAAAGGACCAAGGATAAAAGGATAATTGTTTTGAGATCCATATGAGAGTTATTAATGTTTGCTTCAGTTGTTTAAGTTGATCTAATGAAGATATGACATCTATTGATATTTATATAAGAGTTTTGACTGAAGTGTGGATAGTGTTGAAGAGTTACTGACAAACCTAGCTCATTGAGAAGACTTATTGAAGATGTCATATTATAGGTGAAGCATAGAGTTAGGAGAAGATTTGTAAATGGTAAGGTCCTAATATAAGAGGACTATGTATTTAAATTTGAGAGATAAGGTATGGAGGAAATTGTGTTGTTTCTTCATGGTTAGAGATGGTCTGAAGGTGCTTAAAAGGGTGCCTAAGCTTAGAATCTATGTATGATCAAATAAGAATGTAGTCATGGAGCATGTTTGAGAAGTTCAAAGTAATAAAAGGTATGAAAAATGTTAGGGGGAGTATGTATCATCTCTCAGAGGTGGTCCTTTCATATTATTGGCCCTTGAAATCTTTTTAGGTCTATAGGATCAAGAGTTCAGCCCACTTTGTCATTGTGTCAAAGGGGGAGAAAGTGATTGAAGAGAGAGACATAATCTGAGCATAAGCTTTGTATTAGTGTTTGGAACAAATAACAAAGGGCCATATTTTTTTATTTTTTTTAATTATGTCTCTAATCTAACCAAGGATTTTTATGAGGTGTCATGTGTGCTATAATTATAATGACAAAGTGTGTTTCAATGAGCTTCAATGTTCTTGTATGGTTCTTTAGTGTTTAACTTAATGAATAAATTAATGAATGATATTAATGGTATAAACATGTTATAGAAACCCTATGGGATGTTATGATTTCTTATAGTGCTTATGGAAGTGAAATGAATTCATCATAGCAGTCATATGAGTGTCTAGGTTCAAGTAGTCATTTTGATAGATAAGGCTGAGTAAGTAGTTTTATGATGTCATATTTCACATGTGTGAAAGTTTTAGGAGTAGTTTGATACATGGATGGATTCCCCTATGAAATTTTATCATGTGGTTGAAATTTTAGGTCTAGAAATGGTGTGTATCAAAAGTTATTAGGGTGAAACATTAGCTTCTCATGTTGAGTTCACTAAGTTCTCATACTTAGCCAAAGTTTCATTATCGAAGATATATGGTGAGCATTTAATCAGATCATATATTTAATGGAGAAAATTTAATATGAAAATTTAAGGATCTAATATATCATGTGATATTTTTAGTAGTGATCCAAAAATGTGCATGAAATTTAATATGTCAAAGGATGCTCAAAAGGCACGTGTTAGTGAAATTTGTCACAATCATGGAGTTTGAGCAATAAATCTAATGATGAGCATGAAACCTATTAGGTAGAGATTAAAGGTGAGTGCATGATCATGAAGTTATGATAAATTTGAGTATATTGAGTGAATAAGTCAATAAAATTATCATATTGCATGTAGAATGGCCAAGTGGCACAAGCACATTGACTGAATGGTACAAAGTGCACATAAGGCACACAAAACTACAAAGTGGCACAATCATGGAAGTGAAGATCTAAGATCAACAATGAGTGTTGAAAAATAAAAAATTGGATACTTTTGAATATACTTATGGTGTGTATTTTTCCAAAGTTATCAGGGAGCATGAGATGATGATAAAGTGTCTGATGTTTAGTGTTTGAACAATGACCATTGGAATTTGAATATTCAAATTTGTGAAGGAAAACTAGTGATGGGTTTTGAGCTATAACTTTTGATATATGTATAATTTGATAATGGTGTAAAAGGAAAAGTTGTAAAGGGATTACAAGTGCATCCATAAAAGTTGATTAGAATATTTGGATGTTTGTATAACTACATATATTGATCTCCAAATTTTATTATGTGTTTGACCATGTTCTGCAAGTGAACTGAGAAGGATAATTGAAGAGTTCTTGATGGTATTTCAATGTTTCAAGATGAGATAACTATTGAGGAGTGTTATAGATCTATGAGAACCATATTTTTGGATTATATAGGTTTGAAAAATCCATATTCAATATGAAAAAATTCATGGAAGTTGACTATTTATTCGATGTTATTCTATACAAGATTATTGTTTGAGTAAATTGTACTTTAAAAAAGAGTGTTTTGGAAGATATTTTCATTTTGAAGATGTCAGTGGACCCATGTATTTGGAAGTTATATATATATATATATATATATATATATATATATATATATATATATATATATATATATATATATATTTGCTCAATGAAGTGCTAAAGGGGGTAATAGGTCTCCATGAGACCTATAAGGGCTACTAAGGCCTAATTGAAAGGCACAGATACTTAAGTGTGACCCATGGATGTTATGGCTGACTTGTGATGATGGTATTAAGATATGTGTTAGCATGATATAAGTCTTAAGGGTTAAGACAAGTTTTATGGCTGACCTATATGTTGATATTCATGAATACTCTATAAAGAGTAAAGGCTACGGTAATTATTTCTAGACTTGGATCTAAATGTGGTGAGATAACAAAAGATATAAATGAAGGAAAGAGACTAGAGGGAGTGTGATAAATGGATGGAATAAAGTATAGAAAAGATTTAATATGAGTGAATAATTTTAGAGTGATCTAAAATGGGTGTTTGGATGTATTACTTATATGAGCAAGTTTGAGGGTGTGTGATGAGTTGAAAGAGAGAGTAGAGTTGAGCAAGTGTATAACTGAGCAAAGGAGAGAACCTTTGTAAGAGAAGGTATAGGTTAGCGAGGAACATTAGAGTGTGACAAATATCAAACATGTTTATCTAATTAAGTTAATAAGCTGATTGAGTGAGTAGGCCCTAGAGGCTATTTTAGAGAGATAGAAGGGTGAAAAAGAGTGAAAGAAAGAGAAGTCCATCATAAAATGTATAAGACATTAGATCAGAGGTAGAGATTAGATTAAGGTAGTTGAGTGGGTTCTTTATTTCTTAGGGGGTTGGTTTCTCCTTATGGGATGGGTGTCTCACTAAATTAAGGGATGAGTGTTCCTTGATCAATTTGTGCTAGTCTAAATTTGGATCTTGTTATTATAGGACTATAGTCCTTTTTGAAATTTCTAGTGGGTTTTATTCCCTAAGAAGGTTTCTGACATAGATCTTATGTTATGTGTGTGATCTTACTTATCTTTCTTATTCATTTCTATAAATGATGTGTATGATTCATGAATGATAATGTTATTTTGTTAAGGGTTTGAAAGATTTGGAATTGAAGTTTGGATTATCTAGCATCACTAATTCACCCCTGCCCCTCTCAGTGATTTCACCTCTAACATCCAAGGCATTTGAGGGATATCCATCGACAAGTAGGCATCCTAGGGAGAGTCTTCTTCAAGGAAGGAAAAGATAGGGAGACTTTTTGAAGATTAGGATGTCTTACATGATATGTGATTTTTTTTATGCATAAATGGTAATGTACACATTTTAATTGTTATATATGTGTATATGACATTCCCTTGACATTAAATACTATGTTGACAGATGATGTACTTTTTTGTATGCCTATCATGATAATATATATATTATTGACATTTTATATGTGACTATATTATTTTTTTGGAGTTTTCATCTAAATTATGTTAACATATCTAATTTATATTAATTTTTATTTTAAAATGTTAACATACAATGTTATTTTGATCTTCCAAATTATTATCTTTCGAATCTCATACTTAATGTTGTACATAAATGAGGATTAAAAATTAATTATTTTTAATGTTATAAATCTCTAATTTCCCATATTTTTTAAATTAAAGTTTTTATTTGATTGTGTAGTGGAATTAAATGATGACACTCTTATTTATTTTTAATTTTCCATTGCCCACTTACAAATTTACAATTAGTTATTAGCATAATGTTATTTCACTTAATTCCCATATCCAATCATGTTCATATTTGTATAATGTAGAGACATAAAATCATTCATAAATCCCTACAAATTTCTCACTCTCATACCTATACATGTAAACTTGATATTTCACCTTCACCTAGCTCTAACGCCTTTTTGGCTAATGTTTCTTGAAACTAGGCCTACTACTTGTATGGCCTCTATGATTATTGTTCCTTTATATTTTCCCTCACATATTGAGTAATCTCAATCTATACCTATTTTTCACTCAACTCTTTTACTATCTTCAAACCTATCCCTTTTGTCATTCACTCTTCACACTCTCTCATTATACATTCCCTAGTCTTGGCTATGCCTAAACTATAGATGCCTTCCTATTCTTTAATCCTTTAAATAACACTTCTTATAGCTATTATATCCACCTATAAAACCTTAATTCAACCCACTCAATCTATTTTTAAAGTCCTCCACACTCCTTTAAACTTTATTTCACTATTGCCTTTGAAGGGTTATTTGTCCTAGTAGGCCTAATGCACATTCTTGAGATTGGTTTCTAACCCTTCAACACCTCACTTCTTTAGCACCTTTAACACCTCACTCATAACATACTTCAACTCCTTATTAAGGTCTCTAGACCCAACTAAATGCCCATTTATAGTTATATTACTTTATATACATATCCCTTAAGCATTTTAAGCCACTTACAACTGATCTTTGATAATAAATATTATCAAAAACCTATTTTAGATTCCAAATCATCTTGAACACTTAAAATACACTTTCATGAAGAAGTAGGAGACAAAAGGGAGGGAGGGAGGAAGATAGAGATAGAGAGAGATATTTGCATTGGGGTGTGTGGTTTAAGAGAGTAGGGAGAAGTAGTATGAGTTAATAGAGTAGGTATGAGGTTCAGGAAAGAGAGATAGTTTTAGAAAAAGATAGAAAAATATGTTGTCCATGAAGACAAGGATATGATAGTGGATCAAATTGTAAATATTTATGAATATTAATAAAAGATATGTTATCTAGTGGAAAAACTTACTTATCAATGTGTTTTGAATGTGGTTGAATTAAATTTGATGTTTGATAGTGTCATTAAAGCCTAGAGATAAAATCCTATGCTAAGTTGTAGGTGTTTGGAGGATTGAGTGGTTGTAGGTAGATAGAGGGATCATTTCACCCTCAAGTAAAGGTGGTTGAGGAATAAAAATCATGGAGAAAGTGACTAAAATAGGTGGTGATTTCATGATAGCCTTTCAGGGTTCTTTTGTCATGTTTAGTGAAAATTTAAGCTAATATAGAAGCTCTCAACTTGAGTAGGGAGATACATTTTACTACAGTCATATGGAAAGAGTTTTATTTATTTTTTAGAGTTCATGAGGGCCTTTGGTGAGTTTTTAATCTTGTATGAGTGTGTTTTATCCCTTTGGAATGCTTAGGATAAGATTTGAAGGTATAATTTTTGTCTAAACCTTGCTAGTAGTCCTATTTAGGAGAAAAAAATAAATGATTGAAGAGTTGAGACTTGTAGATTATGCTATTAGATTAGGTTTGTCAGAGTATTTAATTGAGCAGTTATATTTCTATATAAGCCTTAGAGAGAGGACAAGAACTTGGAACCATGCATTAGGTCTATGAGCTTAGATAATAATTAAAATTTTGAATGAGACAAGGAGGATGAAGTTATGAAAATTATATAAAGATGGTGTTTGTGTGAAAGGATTGAATGATCTAGTAGGTAGAATGGTGTTAGATAGGAGAAAGGAAGACTATATACATAATAAAGCTCAAAAATTTTATATATACTTGTAACTATAAAATCTAATCTCATACCCATAGATTCCATGCATCATTAAAAAATAAATAATTAATTTACATTCAACCATCTAAGGATTAATAATAAGTGCAAGAAGAAAATATTAGTTTGAAGTAAAGTGTTAATATGTAAATACTTCATCCTAACTAAAAACTAGAACTACCAAGACATCTGGGTGGAAGATAAAATCTAGGACTAGGTCCTTGCCCTCCCATCATGCCCTATTGACAAAACCACCACCCATTTTGATCTCAATAATGCCCTTCCCAATACAAGAAAAATGTAGCTTTTAAGCCTAAGTTCAAACACACATAAAACAAAACATGTAATTCATTTACATTAACCTTTATATCCCTCTCTTGAATCTTTAATCCCTCTAATTTAACCCTAGATCACTTATATGGAACCTTCAAAATAAATATATAGCATAATTTGCAATGACATGTTCTAAAATACAACTTTTTGGCATTAAATAGATAACTTCTTGAGCTCTAACTATATTTTCTACCTGTGGGACCTGAAATTGATAATATATCACTATGATAATGTTTAGATAGGAAAATTACATGTTCTCTCACTACCAAAACATTTAAATTCACTTGGAACTACATTTTCACTACCATTTAGGAGTGCAAAAACACACAATAAATGTGGTCAGAGTTCAAGTTATGGTTATAGAACTCTGATTTTGATGCTTCTTGACCAAAAAATGGCACTACCAATATATTTGGGTAGGAGGGTATATAATATATAGAACCAATTTATTATCATCCCATCATTCTTGATTGACAAACCCACCACCCATTTTGGCCTCAAGAACGCCCTTCCTAATACAAGAAGAATATAGTTGTTTAGCCTAACTTCAAACACATGTAAAAGGAAACATGTAAGTCATTTTTAAAAACTATCAGATTAATTACTTGCCTCTTTAATCCCTTTAATATACCCTTTCTAACTCATGTGGAACCTTTGAGATAAATCTTTAGCATAAATTGTAGTGACAAAACCTAAAATGCAACGTTTTGGCATTAAATAGACAACTTCTTGAGCTCTAACTATCATTTCTACCTTTGGGACCTCTAGTTGAGAATATATCACTTTGATAACATATATATAGGCAAACTAAACATTCTTAAACAACCATAACATTCAAATCCACTCAAAATTATATTTTCACTACCGTTTAAGAGCATGGTAACACTAACAAAAAATGTTGTTAAAGCTAAAGTTGTGATTGTTGAATAGTAATTTTGATGCTTATTGACCAAAAATATCACCCCGACATGTTTGGGGGGGGGAGAGTATTGTTTAGTACCAGTTTTTTAGCCTCCCATGATGCCTAATCAATAAACCCACCACCCATTCTAGCCTCAAGAACACCCTTCCTAATACAAAAAATGCAAATTTTTAGCCTATGTTCAAACACTCATAAAATGAAATATATACATCATTTAAACAAATCATAAAATCCATACCCTACTTCTTGAATTCATCTAATCACACCCAAAATAATTCATGTGGAAACTTTGACATAAATCCATGGCACAAGTTATAGTGATGGGTCTTAAAATGTAACTTTTTGGCACTAAATAGACTTCTTGAGCTTCAACTAGCATTTGTACCTCTAGGACGTCTAGTTGAGATTTTATCACTTTGATCATGTGTATATAGTAAAATTAAATGTTTTACCTCTACCAAAACATTCAAATCCACTTGGAAGTGAATTTTCATTATGGCTTAGGAGTGCAGAAGAATTAATTACTTAAAAAGTTGGCTTCTCTTAGCTTGAAGAATACAAATTTTTTTATTAATAGTGCCAACCATGTGAAGGTGGAAGCTTATTTGGAACCTCTAAAATATAAAAAAATATTATTATGTAATTACAAAATAAATTCATATCTACTACCTACAAAATAAAAAAAAACATATGGTAAAATTAATTACATTTACATTTAAAAATTCAACATACTTATGTATTTCAATCCAATGAACCACTAAGATCTTCTCTAACCTTGATAATATCAAGAATATATTCATGGTTTGACTCCCAAACTTTACATATATTTGTATTTAATGGCATCCCATGATATTTTTGTAATTGAATATTCATTTCAAGAATCAAATTTGAATAATGCAGTATCTCCCTGTGTGTTCCAAACTCTTCAAACAACCATTAATATAAATTTTTTATAAGATATCATCGAAACCAAGTTCTAGTGACTACCAATGACCTAGTGGGATAGTCAATGTTTTCTCCATATATAACTTTGGAATCCAATTTTTATTTCTCTCTACATACTGACACAATTAGTAATCTATGACCTCTTCATTATCCTCATTTTCAATAACTTCAAAAGCATGTGCTGTATCACAAAAACCAAAATTTTATGACATTATGAAGATATATAATGTAAATAAATTATACATAATGAAAAATATTCTACCTAAATACAATAGATCAGATACATGGTAAAATTCATCTAATAATGTCATGTTTGTAATTTACAATGTTATTAGAACTTGATATGTGTTTATTGGAATTAGAGGTTTAGAACTCTAGTCATTCACCCACTCTTGTGACTTGCACTCATTTCAAATAGATTCCACACATGTAGAATAAAAACATACCAAGTGTCTCATATGAAATTTCTAAGAACTTGAATCTGAGATAAAAAAAATTAGTGAATTTCACTTGAACCCTTTATAGTCATACAATCCTCATACTTCACCAAATTTTCTTCCTCCATTAAATAGATATGTTTATGAAAATTAGAATTTGGTTGAGCAACATGACACATGTTATCATTACACCATTCAACCTTGAATTTTTCATTTTTCCAATCAGCACCCTCTTCAAATTTTAACTTCTCCCTTGTAATATCTCTTTTTACACATGTTCCAACACTGTCATCATCCCCTTTTCCATGGACAACTTTTATAAAACTAAAAATGTTCTCTACACTAGTGGTAACATGAATCCTACTCAACTAATAAAACATCAATGAATTTTTTAATTGTGATGTGTAATTTTTTGACCAAATCTAATGTTTATTGGAAATATTGCTCCTCTGACTCAACTATTCATAGAACTTCTGAATACAAATTTGGACATAGTGTAAATAATGTGATCGGTTATCATGTATATATAAATGGTACTCCCTTAATATTTTTAATTATTGATCTATAATATCAATTACATGCATGAGTGGTATATACATGCATATGTAAACTTGAAATGAGTTTTAATACTATGATTGAACTTCCATTTTTGGTTTGAATGTATAGTTTTTAGCAAAATCAACTACTAAAACAATTGAAACAAGTGGGAATGTGTCTTTGCTTATATTGAAATGTCTATAAAAAAAACTATCCATGTGTGTGTGTCTTTCATACTCATACATAATTTCTCCCTAAGTTTGACCAAAAATTTAGAAAGAAGTATCATTTTTGTAATAAGCTCACACCTTTTAGTTTCATTGCCATCTTTTACTTGATATGTCACTGATTTATGTTTTCTTAAACCAACTAATTCCTATCCAAATGCACTTGTAATATCCTCATGGATATAATTTTTTAATTTTGACATTCCACCACAAATGCTATAATTTACATCTAAACATGAATTTTTATAAAATAAATTTCCATTCAGTGTTTTACAAAAAATAGTTAGAATAAATTCCCTGGCTGATTTTCATGGAACTTCACTACCACATCCTAAATTTTTTTATTAGTATGCAAAGTACAATGAATATGATGAAAAAAATCATAGTGAATTGAAAATTCAACATGTTTCCTACAACAACAAGTGGTGCATGTGTGATTTATTTTTACATAAAAAGGTTTGGCCATATCAAAATATGTTTGACTAATAGAGATTCATAAATGTTTTTCCAAAACATTAGAGTAAAATGTATTTGAGTAATATCCAATAAATTTTTTAGATGTAGTTCATGGTTACCAAATACAAATCTTATTTTCACTACATCTCTTGCATTGGGATAAACTCTTGTATTATCTTTCCAAAATTGAGCAAGTAACTCTTTGAGAGTATCAACTATAGCCTTGTCATTTCATGGAAGTCTATAATAGAATGCCTACAGCTCATTTGTATTAGGTTCATTAAGTCTTTCACATATTTAAATTAATTTTATTATCATTTTTTATTTATAATAAGTGCTTTACTTGTTTTTGAAAGCAATTGTTTTTTCCCTATTTAGCCCCTTACTGCACAAGTTTTAAGTATACATTAGGCAGTATTACAATCTTTGGTATATGATTTTAGGCCTATATTATGATATGAATCATGTAGAGTTTAAATAATTTAATTATTTTCATCATCCATGTTATATGTTCTTAGTCCTAATGTGTACATTATAGGTCTCATCTTAAGTAATTTTATCTACAAAATAAATATTTGACATCTTTGACTATAATAATCCAAATTATGAAAGAAACTATCGTAAAACTTTTAAGCTAGTCTTCTTGAATGGTGATCAAATTTTTTTTTATGCATTGGTTCTAAAATATTTTCATCGATTTCAATTAAGTACTTTCTTTTTATACACACAATTCTTGGAGGTGTTGTTAACGGTGGAATTTGTTGAGAGGTTGTTTCAAAATCATTATTAATTTCATTGTTTAGAGGTGGAATTACATTTTATTCTTTGTTTATTTATTTATTATATATTTCCATAAATTTTATTGATTGTTAATTTCATCATTATTTGTTTCCATCAAATTTTGTTCATTCATGGGGGGTAAAGCATCATACATAGACTCGTCATCAATAAAATCAATAACTTGGAATTTTGAATGAAAACTTCCAACATTATCTAATTAACTATTTTTAATTTCATAATTATTCTTTTTTTTATGGTAAATTTATCATTATTCAATTCATTATGGTCAATTTTATCATTATTTAATTCATTATTGTCAATTGGCTCATTATCTATAGCATCTAATTCATTAATATTAGGTTTGTACCTTATCTTTAATAAAATTTTTGCATTAATATCTTGTGTTTCTCTCTCAACTCTTCTAATTCCTCTAGTGTTTTTTAATTAAACATTTTCTTCTTCCTCTAATATGATCTATCACCCATTCGATAGTTGATAATCTTTTTAAGGTGGGGTCAAAAGAAGTACATAGGTCCCATAGGTCCCACAAAAGTACACCAAGAATTATATTTGTAAGGATAAAATTATCGATTTGGGTTAAAAATAGATGTTGAAAAGCGAGTTTAATTTATATCAAGAATAATGCAATTATATTATTCAATAAATCAATCACATTATATAATGTAATCACATTATTGAATAACATGAACACTTTATTCTTAATATAGATTAGGAATTAAGGCATAAGTCTTACAATTTATGTTTTAGGGTTTAAGGTTTAGGGAATATGGAATAGGGTTTTATTTTAAGGGTGTATATAAGGTCTAATCGATCTATCTCAAGTGAACCTAATTTTTACTACAAATGATGTTAATTGGGGCTAAATTAATTGGTAAATAGGGAACTTATGGTTTAAAAATTGGGGTATAGTGTTTAGGGTTTATATTTTAGGGCTTAAGGTTTAATGTGTATATGATTTAGGGTGTACATAAGGTCCAATGTGTTTTTGGGCTCAATTATCCCCCACATCATCATAGGTTGAGCCAATTATTCAATTAGGACAATGATTAATAATACTTGGGCCACATTAAGTAATATTTACCTAATTATTATTGTAAATGATGTTAATTAGTTCTAAAATGATTATTTTAGGTTTTAAAATAGAGGTTATAGTGTTTATGGTTTAGGTCTTGGGGTTTAAAACCTATAAGGTTTGGGTTTTAGGGTACATAGGGTCCAATTGCAAAGATAAATGAGAAAATTTTAAATCACTTGGAGCTATTTGTGACTATATAATGTGTTTTGGGGCTGTCATTATATGCCATGTCATCCTAAAAACTAAGTGGATTAGTCAAATAGGGTAATTAGTCATGTGATTTAGGCCAAACTATGACCTATGAACTTAATTCTTAGTTTAAATGATTTTAATGTGGGCTAAAATAATCAATTTAGGGTTTAAAGATTTTTTATTTATGGTTTAAAGTTTAGGGATTGGTAATTTTAGGTATTGAGGCTTTGGGTATAGAATGTATAATCATGGAGGTAAATAGGAAAATGTTGAGCTCGTTGAACATAGATCTATGACTAAAGAATGTGATTTTAGGCTCAATTAGCCCCACATCATCACAAATTTTGAAAATTAGTTAATTACGGTAATGAGTGATGAAATTTGGACCAAGTTAATCCATATAAACCTAATTATTACTATAAAAGATGGAAATTTGGGGCTCATTAATTAGTTTAGGGTTTATGGTCTATAATTTGAAGGTTTTGGGGTTTAGGGCTTATGGCTTAGGGTTTAATGTAAATGGTAAAGGGTTTAGGGTTTAAGGTATATGATATAGGGTGAAATCACTAAGTTAATTAAAGAAAATTTGAGATACTTATACCTATTTGTGAAAACTACCTTCATGTTTGCATTTCTGATAAAAGTAGGGTCAGATAAGCCATACATATTGCATACATTATACAATCGATTGAACCATAAATTTGGTTTAGGGATCAATTTTTCCCAAAACACACCCCTATTTGCACAAATTGAATAATTAAATCAATTCATGATATAATATAACTTAATTTTGCCCCAAATCATATATTTATCTTGAAAGGTTTCAAATTATTCTCAAATACCTCTTCAATTAAATGAATCAACTCTCTGGTTAAATATATATAACATGACATTATGTTTTATTTCAATCTAAATCACATCATATATAATTTTAAATAGGTTTTTATGGCTCATTTTGACCCTAATTACCTCCATAATTGAACTAAATGACATTTTCATTTATTAGCTGATGACATTCAAGTTTATTGATCTCAAAACCACATTATATACATGTAAAAATTATATTTAAATAATGTTTCTTTGATTCAATTGAGATGATGAAATTGGATCTGATCAACCCCCAAATCATATTTTATATTCATGTAATCATTTTTAAGGGGCTTAAAATAGCTATAATTTACTTTAGATACATAAATATATTGCTACTTAAAAGGCTAAGTTTTGGCCATAGGTTTAAAAAATTCATTTTATGACATCTCATGCTAAAATCATTTATATTATGAAATGTGTAATGAGTTACACCTTAAAACCAAGTAATTATAATTAGTTAAGTCAACATATTAAAATGATCATAAAATATTTGAAGTCTAATGTGATATTGTGACACCTTAATTAACTATACAAGGCTAGGGACTTTTCCTGTATCACATGAAAGAACACCACTATTAGGGAGCTCAATAACATATAAGAACATATATAAAATTTGAGCTCAAGAACAAATTTGTTTTTTTTGGTGTTATGAAGATATAACATGATCATGTTATTAACACGATTGAACTATTTGAATTTGAATTCAAACACCAATCCTTTTATCTTGGGAATGGCTTAGATTCCCAAGATAAAGTCTTAGACCTATCAATCTATAGCTTAATATGAGAGTTTTTATACAAAACAATAAGAATTAGCTTCAATCACCAAATACACTACAAATTTTAATGGTAAAATTCAAAATATTAATACCATCATGATGAAAATACTCTCTTATTTCTAAAAATATGATATTTTATAATTTTTGAATTGATTTAAGGTTTAAAACTATTTTTATTTCTAGTTATACCCTTTTTATGCCACTACATGCCACAAATATACATGTCTATACATGTTTATGTAATTTGTTTTTGGGGGTACACAATTGGATATCCATGTTTTTGTCAATTTTTAAGATCTATTTACTTGAAAAATGCATAAAAATGTATTCATTGAAAAAATATAGGCCATAAACTAGAAGATATTATCTAAATTTTCACCAAATAGTTTCAAACAATAGTAAATGTTGTTCAAACAATGATAGGACACAAGACCATATATATACTCTATTTTATTAAAAAATAGGAGTTAATATTTAAAATTTAGATGTTTTACTTAGTTATACTTAACCACTTTTAAAACAAAATAGTGTTTTAGAAACTAGACTTGAAATTCTACATTCTATGTTCTTATACCATATTCAAATTTGGAGTGTAAATATCTAAAAGTATCTATAGATGTTTAGTTTTTTAAAATTTAGGGAAATCATGTCCACAAGTAGGCCCCTTTTTGTCCCCCAACTTTGTGCACTTACCCATCTACAGACTGGATATCTAGAGGAAGATATTAGTCATTGAAGATATCAATAGATGTACTCTCATTTTAAATAGTAGATTCCTCCAAATCACCAATTTATGATGGATCTAGAAAAACAATGTCATGCATAAAAACAAATATAGAATCTACAATGGGAAAACTAAGGTCTAGAAGAATCTCATCTTGAAGTGGTGGCTGATAAAAGGAACAATACTATCCACCATGGACCTATCATCACATGAAATAAGAGTAATAAGAGAGTACAATAATATCTAAAGAGATAATAGGAATATGAGGATTAGGAGTGTTATGAATCTTATAAATATTTATAAAAAGAGATTGAAGAATGATCCAAATAGTGATGGGACACATGGTGAGTTGTACATGGTGATGTAGATCATATGAAACATGTAGAAATAATGTACCATGAACCTTTTCACAAGTGTTAGACCATTTAATTTACTTATAAGAATTAGTGGGAATAGGAATATATTGATATAAAAATGGAATACAATTCTTTCCCTTTATTCCTGAATAAGTGTTCCATGTAACCATGCCAAGAAAAATAATTATTCTTTCTAAGAAGAACCAATGGTGTAAAATCAACTTTAATTTGTAGGTATCTCTCAACTGAAGTCAACATGACTGAGAGAAGACAAAAAATAAGTGAAAATTTGAAAAAACAACTACAATAACCCATAGTTACAAGAATATTTCATGCTCATTAAGAGGACATTGGGCATAATTGAGAATGCATCCAAATGAACTATAAGTGGAGGAATCAACACAATGTATAAAATGAGAATGTCTAGAAGAGACACTAAATAATAAAACCCACAACACAATATCCCCTTATATCTATTATGGTAACCCCCTTAAAGTATCAAATAAAAACACACTCGTGTAGATGTAAGACATAACCAAGAATGCATCTTCAACAATATGTTCGTAAGTATGAAAAAATAAGAGGGACATTAGGAATTGTTAATGATTCATTGAATAGGTATAATTTTTGAATAATAGGTATCTATAAATGGCCCAAAAAGGTCACCAATTTATAGATAATGAAAAATAGGCACTTTTTAAGAAGATGATACTAAAAAATGAGTTACCGATCAAACATAATGGCCATTTGAAAATATGATCTCACATAAAAAATCACCACCCAACATGAATTTGGAAATGTTTGGAGACCACCAACATAAATTCAAAAATATTTTGGTTGATTTGATATTTTTGGGGGGGATAGAGTTAAGCCCTCACTAATAGGAATCAATATGTAATCTCCCTCCATGTGACCATCCCATATGACTAGGGGGATAAGACCTTTTGTGGGTGCTTTCCCCTGGATAGGATTTTATATGAAATCAATAAAAACTCCCAAAAAGACATATAAAATGATTTTCCTTTGGATAACCTGAATGTATGAATTTGTGTGAAATTACTAAAAAATCCCCAAAACCCTCTAACATGGCCAAAATCAACTATCACAAAACTAGGTCATGTTGACATATGATCCTATGATTTTAAAACCTTATGAATTTGATGGTAATATCAATTTTGATATTTGAGAATGTAGCTAAATAATTTGAATGAATTTTCATTAAATCCCACCATGCACTTCAAAACTCTAAAATTTAAGAAAGTCAACATGAATGCATGCAAGAAATATCTCACTAAGGCTTTCAAAAATGAAAAATTGACCATCAAATCAGAGCTATGATACCATGTCAAATTACTCTAATATATCTAAAAATCACAAATCACATAAAACACTAAGAGTAGTTGAGATTAATATGTTAAATAAAAGTGAGCTTCATATTAGTCCATTAGTTGATTAGACAAAAAATATAAAAGAGGTACATTATATAGTGAGATATCAGGGCACCAAAACGTAACAACTCAACTCACTATTAAAAAATACATTAAGTGTATTTTATCTAATGACCTTAACAACCCTAAACAAATTTACTAACAACTATGTAGGTAAAAATGAAAGCAAAAAAATCCCACACTAACAATACAAATGTTGTTTCCTATAGAACTAGTTGAGTGATAGGAACTCCTATCATAAGTGGATGACTTGCCAACTAACCCAACCTTATGGATAACATATCTCTAATCCCCTTATATACAAATCTAGGGATAGGGAGGTTGCCTACATAGGGCATACTAAAATATTGGGGTACCTTTTGCATAAGGTGGATCTCAACCTATAAAAGTCTATCTTGAACCTATGTGGCCCTCGTGGTAGCTACAAGATAAGCTCCTTCATTGGCCCATTTCCAAACCATGCCTTGTTAAGGTATGGGAATTAGGTCTATTATTTACAAGGACCCCACATATTAGGGCAAGGCATAAAATGGCACCATAATTTTCCATCTAGTGACCTTAATATCTACTAGTGCCCTAATTGGCACTCCCTTCTAATAGGGTATAATCCTCTCATAAACCTAGCCCATGATGATGGTCAAGTGGTTAATATAAATATATATTAGATGAGATAATTAATAAATATCTCTGTATGTCCAAACTAATAGCTCCCAGTTCTAAGATAATTGTATTCCTCTCCTCAATACATTGCACAATCGATGACTAGTTGTACAAATATCTATACCTTTATCTCTCACTAAATGAGAGGCAAGGATACCAATGATGGATTTACTTAGGTTGGGGTTCACTAATCCCTCAACCCAAAAAATACTCACCCTACACTTCACACCCACATTATGTGTGTCAAGGTTTCCAAAGTGATCAACCCAAATGTAGGTCTCATGGTTGATATTAATAGATCATATGGATACTAATTGGTTGGTCGTGGAGAGACCTATATTTTGATATACAACTATAAGAGTGATCATCCAATCTCTTATTGATTGGGGGAACATGAACATATTTTTTTTAGGGTTCTAGTAAGTCATAAGGTCACATGTCAGTCAACTAGAGGTGGGGATGATCCCTACTCATGTTATCCTTAATATCCCTACTTGATCAAGAATAACCAACTCATCAATTATAAAAAGTGATAAGACTCTATGGAGACACTCTTACTCGTAGGATATATTCCATCATATATACACACAATTCAATATGAAGAATACCCTAAGTTATCTTGGGAGTCAATTATGTTCTCTAAACATGTTAACTCCCCTTCTCGATCCTAACAGATATAACTAACCTAGTTTATAGGAGATGGTTATGAGACATTCATGTGAAAGTATGAAATTATCATGGGTGATTATTTAATCAACTTATAAGGGTGAACATAAATGCATTATGGTAGTTATTCTATCATTGTAATGGATAGGTAACTATCATGATGTAAAGGGTAGTGGTTCTATCTATTAGTGACGTCCCCTCCCACACCCCTCTAAAACACCACTAAATTCACCCAAAATAACTAAAAATTCTATGTATTCATTATATAACCCCTATAAATCATTTAAAATCTATGTTTTTTTAATTTCATCAAATTTTAGCTAATTTTTGAATGGGATTTCAAATTTGGCAAAAAAATAAAAGAGTCAACAAAAATTACTTGATCTTGCCTAGTAACTCCTCCCACTAGTATGTTCACCATCCTCTCATAGTACTCATCATATTTAATATCTTCTCTCTTTAAATTATCATAGGTGGTCTAAATCTCAAAATCTCTAAGAAGTAAATGACATAAATGAATTATTTTAAAGATATTTTTAATATATCAGGCCCTAAAAACTGGTTGTTTTAGTTCAAAAACATTCTAATTTTGGCATGTTTTTATATATTTTTATGTAATCAATTAATATTATTCCTAGATTTTATGATTTATGCGATAAAGCTAAAAATTTAATGCATTTCTATCTTTTGTAGAAAATATTAATGGTTTTACAGGGACGTGATGACCTAATGTTGGACTCAATCCCCCAATGGGATGATCTAAGTAATATGATCTTCCCCACATACACAATATGTATTTCTATCTATAATATGATTAAATAGTTTATTTTCTACTTTCTCTTCAAATTTCAATTTATTCTTGTTCATTTCTTGCAAGTTACACAAAGTCCTAACTAGTTTCACTCCACTATTCAATTAATTAAGGTAAGTATTCTTAACCTCAATTTTCCTTTACACACACCTTTACTCAGGACTACAACTTAACAAATCATGTAAGTATGTCCTCTCAAGTGGGTAATATGCATGCACCTAAAATTTACATGGTGTGACACTCTTGATACAAATTTCATGATGATGTAATAATCTCTTATTTGATTCTTCATAGGGAACTCTCTATCTTTTTTCCCGCATTTAGATTCCTTGCTCCTCCCTTGACCCCCTATGGTCCCATTTATTTTGATTTTTATAGATCTTGTTATCTTGTTTTAAAAATTGACCATGTGCGATAAAACTACCCCTCTAAGTTTTGAAACTACCCCCTCTATTACAAAATTGCCCCTTTAATTACATAGCCATTATGATGTTTTTGTAATATAGGCAGTTGTTTTATCCTAAAGGGGGGTTTTATATTAAAGTAAGGGTAGTTTTTTACATTATGACGGTGGTTTTATTACGCAAATCAATAGTTTTGTAACCAACCCTATATAAAGTGACAATTATATCCCCTTATAATCGTCTTACAAAATTATCTCTCAAGAATTATTCTTTGACATGTTTTGAATTATTTTTGTGATATTTATTATTCATTCCATCATAAGTTCACCTCCAATCAGGCCCAAATCACTCCCTCTTATATTTTTATTCATTCTTAGTTTCTTGCAAGTTGAACTCCTAGTTGGACTTAGTTAAACTCCATCATGCAAGCTCATAACTATTTTTATAAAAAGACCATTTTGGGTTGATTTCAGATCTAAAAATTGACATTAGAAGTTGTTATTTTGAATCTCTTGTAGCCATAGTCCTGTTATAATTACCTAAATATATAACCTCTATAGTTTTCATGTCAACTACATTTTCATGGGTGAAAAAGTGTTATTGGTCAAACAACTTAGTATTTATAATCCAACAATATTATCTAATCTCAGTTTAATTGCTCTCCATTTATGGTTATGTATCCTCTTATTCCCCATTTTTTATATAGATTGTGCATCCTCTAGTTTGAGAGTTATTAGAATTCACACAAGGATAAAAGGAGATAGCATACTGAGGATTCTTTCATCAACATACTACATGCCTTCTAGCTGATCTATACCTTGGTCAAGTTGGATTTATCTATAATTTTTAGAATTTATTATTTTTTAGATTACATTAATGTAGTTTTTAATTCATTATATTAATTTATTTATTCATAAAAGAGCAAATTTTATAGGGAGAGAAGCTTATTTATTTTCATTGTCTTTTCTATAAAAAGGAAACAATAGTTTGTTTGATTATGGTTGGATTAAAATAAATTTACTTTCTATCCATTAGTAAAACATATCACAAACCATCCATAGGTATATCTTAGTAAACTTTCAAAATCATTTTCATCCAACATGGTATTTCATTTCCAAGATTAAAACAAGTTTTTTGAATTCCAAATGACCAACTAGTCAATCACAAGAACGTAGACAAACTAAGGAACACTAGTGGATCTAGCATATCTTTGATTGTTATTTATTTTGATAGATTAAAACTTTTTTTTCTTTGTATTCAAAACCAAAAAAACATAATTTTTATGCTTTCTCCATTTAATAAATCAATTAAAAATCTTGTTTGTAGACAAAGAAAGCTAATAAAGTGTCGTGACATTAATATGTTTTAGATTAGATTTCATTTTGAATTTATTACATATTTAGAAAACATATAATACTTAATCCACCATCACACAAACAAAACAAAAGCTACAAAAACAAAACCACTTAGTTTACATCTAGATTAATCTAGGAAAAATGATCACTTTGCATAATAGTGTAGGTTTCTCTCTCTTTCATTTGCATGCATTGTGAATTATTAAAAAAGGGTAAAAATAAGTTTTGTTTTCAATTAATTTGATATTTGTTATTTATTTTATTTCAATTCTATAAATCAAACATTTACTTCATAAAACCCCCAAAATAAGCCAAAAATAATAAAACCAAAAACAATGTCAAGAAGCCTTGCCAACACATACAAACACCTAAATTTCATTAAAAGCTTTTCCAACATGTTTAATAAATCAATCCCCACCCAAACCTTTCCTATTTTTTAAATCATCCTATATAAATACTTTCTTCAAATATCATATCGAGCACATATAATAACCATTGGATAAACAAGATCATACACTTTTCCTTGCCTTTTGCCTAAAATCCTTCGGATGATCCTTCTCGATACACTTGGTCTTGTTTATTATGGTTCATTACCTATAATTAGAATACCTAGTCCCATAGTTTTCATAATATTCACTATTAATACTGAGTTAATATGTTAGGTTTTATATTCCATTCTAATTCCTCATCTTATTATTGGCTCCTTAACTACCTTGGATGAATAAGAATGAAATCTCAATCCACTCATCATCATAATTCCTCAAAACAAAGGTTTTAGTATAACACCATTCAAGTCTAATTTCCCACTCATACCTCATTCTTCTCCTCAGGTCTAGAATTATCTTATATCATTCACATCTTGTGAATGACATTGCCTATGTATATATAGTGTGATAGAGTAGACCTTTTCTTGCAAGCCATTTACCCTAATCTCCCCCATCTGCCTAGTCATAGCATTGATTATGAGCTTTGCATTGTTGTGATCTTAGAAACTAAAGGACATATATCTATGAAATATCTTGATGCTCTTAATGAGAATCATACGTTTTTAAAGTTTTTTTGTCCTATCATTAGCCCATTGCCACCACCCATTTTGAATTCCATTCCACTCAACAACTGACACAATCCATAGCCCCATCCATTATGTCATCTACCTAGGCTAGACCTCAGGAAGTCAAGTGTATAGTTTAGTGTGTGTTATTTTCATGTATATAACCTCCTCCCTACATAGTTTATTATCTTAATATATCAAGGAACCCATAAAATCATATTCCACTATCACCTCCATAAAAATATTAGATTTTTGTTACTTAATAGTTTGTGAACAAAATGTGAGATGGGGTCAACAATTGTGGGTTTTGAATGTGAATTTAATATCAATCATAATTCCATAGTTATTTAAGATAGAATGTTTAAACTAGTGGGGATTTTAATCCTAATCTAAAAAACTACTCAAAATTGGTATCACTTGTGTTTGTGGGTACACTTTAAGCTTTCTTCCATTCACAAAATAAATAGAAATAAACACTATTATTATGAATACAATTTTTGTTGTTAGTGTTATTGAGAAAAATAATGGAATTTTTTTGGAAATATATGTATCCATATATTTTGGAATATAGTATCTTCATAAATTATAATATTTAATATATTGTCAACATGGATGAATGGAAGCTATAGACTCTTGTACCTTAATGTCTTTTCCTTATGTCAACAAAAATGTAACTTTGATTTGAGTTGCACATTAAATGTGGATCCATGACACAATCAAATAAGCCCCCATGATGTCTTTATCTACTATTGATAATAGAAAATGGCCAATCAAATATGTCACCACCCTATAAGTTATGAAATCCATTATTGTGATTGCATGTAATGTAAATTCAAATATTTGCACTAAATGAATATTTAGTGTATGATATGGGCCCTCTAATATATTATATTAAATGTGGAGCCATGGCACAATCAAATAAGTCCTCATGATGTAATAGAAAATGGCCAATCAAATATGTCACCACCCTATAAGTTATGAAATCCATTATTGTGAGTGCATGTAATGTAAATCCAAATATTTTCACTAAATGCATATTTAGTGTATATATTACATATTTTTAATCTTGTTTAAAATGACACTCGGCAATTTAATGAAAACCATATATTACATTAATAGATGTTACATTCCATTAAACTTTGAACATGTATTTCCCCTAATTTATTTGATTCCATCCCATGAAATATTGTATCATTTCCCCTCACCATCGCCATGCAACCTACCTATATTTTTTTTATCCTTTTATATTTTGTATAGCCTTGCTCTTCCCAACCACTTTTCCATTACTCAAGCATACCATAAAATAGATCATGTCATCCCCACGTAGTGCTTTGATATGTTTTTTGAAGGAACAAACTATATGCAATCGAAAATGCATCATGTCTATAAATCAATCCTAACTGAAAGAAGATAGATCATACTTACACTTATGATTGGGGATACATTAGATAATCAAGAACATGACCAATATGTAGATTTGATATACCCAATTATGGGATATCTTATCACCAAAATAATAGTATGGAGGGTTCCAAAGCCTCTAGTCAATCACAATCACACAATAACCCTAACTAAGGCCTATATTTTCATATTCACTATACTAATAACAAGTAAAGCAAAGAAATCTAATCTAGTGCTCACAAAAGCTTGTGGCACATAGTGGGGGTAATAAATAACAAATGTAAACATGCCTAAGAGACATATACTCATGTCAATGTATACATAATCCTAATGCATGAAAGAGAAGTGCAAATGCATATCTATCTACTGTTACAAAAGAGGAACAAAGTTAAGAATACTTACCTTTTGAAGATGAACCCACTGAGCCTAAATTTATCCCTTGGCCAAGGTTCTTCACAAGAGGTTATTTTGGTATGTAAGGGTGTTAAGGATAAATCAAATATATACTACACAACTTATCAATGCATCAAAAAGACTTCTCCACAAGATAATATTCATATCTCCAAATAAATCATGAAACCCTATGCTTGCTCCTCAAGTAGAATGGTGGATAAACAAATCTACAATATCTCTTACTTCTTATCTTCTCTAAAGAAAGCCAAAATGATCTTGTATATATAAGAACATATAACACTAATACCTTATGAAATTTTTGACCGACAGGGTTAACCCAATTGACCTAGTACTAATATGGATAAAAAATCATTAGGTCATAGGTTAGGTCAGCCAAGATTAGACCTAGACCCTAAATGAATTTTACCCATAAGAGTACAGGGTCGACCCAATTGACCTAGTACTATAAATTTTCAAAAAGGGTTTTAGGTTAAGAAAATGGTGATGGAAGATGAGAAATTACTGGAGGTGTGTACAAGAGAGAATAATAAGCTTAGAGATATGGTTTTTAAGAGATAAGGGTGTATATAACAAGTGGTAAAATGGACAACAATCTTGTAAAGCACCAATGGTCTACCCACCCCTTACTCAATGCACCCCTTAAGGCATGGACTCAAAAATATTGAGACTTATCAGGTAACTACTAGATAAAGATAATAAGTAAGTTATATTTTTTTTAAAATACTATGTATATAGATATGACCCACTCAAATCTCATCATGTGTCATGTAAGTGCAACACAAGATGGTGATTTAGGAATATAAAATGATGACATTTAATGATGATGCTAATTAAAGTGCAGTAAGGAGAAAATAAGATAAATGAAAGGATAAAATTGAAAATAAATACATTTAATTACCTTAGTTTTGTAGATAAATAAGTAGACTACAAGAGAAGTGAAGGCAGCCAATGTGAAGAACATTAGGCTAACCTATAGATATCAGTGAAATAAAAAGTGAAAGTCAATTTTTAAGAATATAGGCATATAGTAGTGGAAATGATTATCTATGATGTCATGATTCTATAAATTTTTTCATTTTAAAAAATGGGTTAGTAAAAATAAAGATATGATCTAAACAAAGAATCTAACGATAAATATTTGAAAGGTAAAGAATTGTGAATAGTAACTTTATAAAGAAAGTCATTTGTTATTGTTCGACTTATTTAAAGAGAAAAATAGAGCTCTTAGATACCAATTGAAATCAAAAAGAGAAAAGATGGTAAGGAGACAATAGATGAGATGAGGAGGATGCCTAACAACCATAGTGAGTGTAGCACAAGTAGGAAACTAAGAATTTCAAACTTATTTTGAGTAATTTAGTTGAAATTAAGTGTTTTATATACATTTGTAATTTAGACTAATTATAGAAATCAAAATTAACCCTAGTAAGTTTCTAAGGGCAATAGAAGACAAATATGGAAATGGTTTGAAAGGAATTAAAGTAATAAATGTCAAAGGCATTTTTTATAAGTAGGGGAAAGAGTCAGTAATCTAAACCAACTAGGTTGACCCAGTCGACTTAGTAGGTTGAAAAGCCTAATCTAATACTACCAACTTAGTAGGTATGTGTTGACTTAGTTGATTTGGGTAAATTGATGGATTATTTGATTTGGTTAAAGTGATGACTTAGTACCCCTATGCCAACTTAGTTGTTTAATCCACTCTACTAAATTAGTACTAAGCAAAAAATGAAAAGGTTGACTTAGTTTATTAAGTCCACAAGGTCAACCCAATACTATTTGGTTAACTTAGTTTGTGACTAAGTGTCCATTCTAAAATATAAGAATTTGGTCAAAATAATATGTGTAAGGCCATATTTAATTGAGTAAGTACCGAAATGGCCAATGAGACTAAGAATAGGTTAAATAAGTTAAAATGAATAGATTAACACAAATTAAGGTTTACTTTTGTTAAAATTTAAAAAAGAATGTATTTGATTATAAGTGACATGGAGGTATAAGACATCTTTTGTTATTTGGTTGTAGGGGAATCATAAATTCTATTGATTAGTGGATGCTTTTTTTTCTACCATACCTATTAGAGAGAGTGATAGTGGAACACTGAGCTAGGTTAGTCACACTAGGCCTAGGAGGTTTCATGGAGATATGTCAAGTGTTTTTAAGTGAAAATCTAGTAGTCATGTTACTAGGTTCCTCAGAGCACTTTATTAATATCTTTAGGTGGGTGGTAGATGGGGATACCATTGAGGTGGGTATCATGCTAAAGGATGCCAATGTTATAATTAGACTACCAACAAGAGGGACATCAGTGATCATGGGGATATCAGATGGGTAGGAAGAGAGATGAGCATTAGCCCAATGGGTGACTTACTCAGATAGGATATATCCAAGGTTGAGGGTGATCCTATTTGATGTCCATATAGCTTAGATTATAGATATCTAGAAGGTGGTAATAGGACTTCTAATATCATGAGTATTGTGTCACAAGTTGGATGGAAAGGTACCACTATATGAAATAGCCTTATGCAAGTTTATTTTAACCAAGGGGTAATTTATAACCTACATTATATAATTTGGGTTTATCTCATGAATGATATGTATGGGATGTTATCTAAAGAGCATAAGACTATAGGACCAAAGATATTAATAAGTGCCTAGATATACGAAAGATTCTTGATATATTGACTAGCTAGGTTACCCCATGTGGTTGATGATTAGTTACCTTAGGTGCAGAGATGGAGATAGGTTCAGGTGGCATGGGTTATTCCATAGATTATAGTGTTATAGATAGTAACATGAGCAGATATGATGTGGTAGATATATGGGTAAATTATGATAGTATGGCTGATTTTGAACATGGTGGTACCAAAGTTGGCACAAGCATAGATTATAGGCCAATACACCTTATGTGTAGAGTTGAATCTAATAGAATGTGTACTAGGATAGTTTATATTCCCTCATCCAAAAAATCTGATAGTGGTGCCCACATTTTGGGCTAGAAATGTGAGAGAGTTGAAGGGGAGAGGAGTAATAGGACCACCAATTATGAGACCAAAGATTAGATCATAGTAGGATATACCATGGATAGGCTGATTGTGATGGTTAGTAGATAAAGAGTATTTAATACCTTGATTACACAATCGATGGAGATGTCAGCAATGAGAGAGAGCACAAAGGGTGGTTATCTAGGATGACCCATCAATCAGCCCTGGATAGAGTTGGTCTATAGAGCTACCATTGAGGTAAGGCTTGAGATGGGCATGGGTGATAACCCCAAGGTTTACATTGGTTGGGAGGCATCCCATAGATGAGGTACTCAAGGGATGAGCTAATGGAGAGACCATGCTTAACAATCACACATAAGAGAAGATGGTGATAGGCTATATTTAGATATGTGATAAATGGCTGTAATTTTCTTAAGTGTTAAAAATAAAATACTAGTTATATAAGATTTTATAGATAGATTATGGATAGATATATATTTGACATATATCTATGATCTAACATCTATCTAGTTTTCATTATTGTATATTTTTTTAAGGAGGAAGACACCAAATGGGGATCCTTGGTGAGGGGAGCACTCCATGAGTCCTTGATAGATCACTAACACCATACAACCCTACCACACTGGATGATCCTATGGTACTATTTACCCTAGCTTAGGCAAGTTGGTTTAGACTAGAAAGAGAGGCCATGAGGTGATTATAGGCATGTGGAGATGAGAGACAACTATCGATAGGGGTGGGAATCAGAGATGCACATGCATGACAGGCATTGGTTCAGGAAAGAGCCACACATATGGCTATCATGATTCAGCTAGCATGGGTACAGGCCCATGTGGCCAACCTATAGGGATAGTTGATAGGTTTGAGATCTTAGACAACCTCTTTATAGTGTATTATTTAGAGGAAACTATTTGAGGAATGTTTGAGTAATGTGGCTAGGTGACAAGATAGATTGGATAAAGCCCGGCCTTATAGCTAGAGTGATGTATTATTGTAATTTATATCAGAAACACATGAGATATATATAGATATTTGATTTTAAAATTTGGATGTTGATCTTATGTGTTTATATGATGGTTGTAGTTGTGGATGCATGGATATATTTATTTGTAGCACATGCATTTAGCTTTTGTTGTATACGATATATGAAATATATGTGGTGTGGTTTATTTTTTAGCATTATGTAGGACACATGCATGGTTAAAAATAAATAGGGGAAAAGATTTGGTAAAATATAACCAATAAAAAAAAGTACTACACACTATTTCATGTTGGGAAATGTGTAATAATAAAGGATGACTAAGTATAAAAAACCAAAGAATGGTAAAAAGAGGGAAAAAAGTTTGTTTTTAAACCATTAAAAATATTTGACACCAAATTAAAATAAGTAAAATCATACTAAATAATGTTGGGAAGTAAGAAAAAAATGTAATAAAATGGAAAGCACATGAAAGAATAAATAGTATAAAATTAAATCAATCAGTCATACTTAATCATTTTGGGAAGTATAAAACAAAAACAAAATTGGCAAAATTTATCTTAAATTAATCACACTAATTCAAGTTGGGAAGTATTAAAAAACATAAGAAAAGTGGTTGGATTCTTACATACAAACAAAAAATAAGAAGATAAAAGTGAAAGAGTAACGAATTAAGCATAAAACATACTAATTAAATATGGGAAGCATGTCAATGACATGTAACTTCATAATAAATCACATATTATCTCATATTTGACACGTAATTTTGTTATGACTTGGATTCTTGGAAATTTTTATGAGGAAGGCCAAGTTCTATTTGTGATCTTACACTAAAACTCACAAAGGGAACACCATTGAGGTGGAAATAATGTGAAAATATGGTAAAAGGGGATGTTTGAAATGGTAAGTTAAATATTTGGTAATTTTTGAGGAAGGTTATGTCCTATCCATGGTCTTATAATGCAACTCATAAATGGAATTCCTAGGGAAGTGAACAATGAACAAAATAATATTTCTCAAGGGGAAATATTAGGATTGTAGGGAGTGAAAAAAATGGAAATTAAAAATCATAACTTAGATGTCTTATGAAAAGACCTTATAATACATGAGGCATACTAAGGACATGAAAATACACTAAGTGACTAGTGACCATTAATATATAGAGGATACATGTTTGCTATAGACACAGAGTTGTGTAGGTAAATAAGTGTGCTACTAAGATAAACTCACGAAGGTAGTTTTGAATAGGAAAAACAAAATGGACTTACCTTCTCATGACATGTTCCCCATTCCTCAGGACCACTTACAGAGTCATCAGTCTACTACAAAGATTGCATACTTGCATGAGAAAGTAGGTAGCACTAAAAGATTTTAATATTCTCTTTTTCTAATCTACTAGTCTATCATACCCAAATGGTACTTGGCTTTGTCATGAGGCCAAATGTAAAGTTTTATCTTCAATTAGAAAAGGATATGTGCTTAGAATCATGTCTTTTAGTGTGATTTGAATTTTGAGAATTTTGAATGTTATCTTTTGGATCATTACCTTTTGTTAAATGATTTGGATTTTGAATGTTTTATGGCTTTTTTTAAGATTCCTCCTTGATATCGACTTGGAAGGACCAATCATGATAACTAGAGTGATACACACGAATGATTTATAGGCTTATGATAAAGGAAGCTAAGTATCCAAACACAAGACTAACTAAAACACTTAGTATTATGATGAACCAAAATGTGATCTCAAGTCTCAACCATATATATGCCTATTTTTAAAAAGGGGATAAAGAGGAAGAAATGAGATCTAAAGTAGATTGCTAATAGAAGATTATAATGAGATGAACATTTTCCTAACTAATCACTTGGTAAATAAGGAATGACTAAAGGAAAGAAGGTTTATATAACTAAGTCATAATAACAATTATTCATGTTTATAGAGATAAGATATCAAACAATCAAGAAAAATAACAAAAGAGTCATAATAAAATAAACTCATGAAGAAAGATAGAAGGCAATAATAGAGAATAAATCCATAAGAGAATATAATGACATCATAAGCAATATAAAGTGTGAAACGAATTTCACCTTGTAAGAGAGATAAGAATTTGATACAATGTCAAATAACATAAAAAATAGATAAAGGTAAAATTGGAGCACATATCTAATCCAAATGAAAATGTCATATTACTATGCATATGCTCATAAGTAATGATATATTTGCCTACAGACATTATCCATAACATATGATAAGTATTTATGAAGTTGAATATGAACTACAACTAATGTCTTGTTAATCTTCATTGAAAGTTAGTCAAGTATTTAACATCCAATATCCTCAACATAAAAGGTATAAATGCTTAATGGATCATGTTGAGGAGGGATAACATTCAAGGGATGCTTAAGATAATGTATTAGTGTGGTTTCTATATGAGATGAAGGGATCACTAGTGGGGAAAGATCCATAGGTGAGGGACTCATAGGTTGAGAAGGATCCATGGGCAAGGGAAGGTTCATGGGTGAAGGATAACATATGAGGAATAGGAGGTGAAGAAGGGACTATAGGATGAGATGAAACCACTGGAGGTAGAACTATGGGAGAAGAAGGGGAAGCCTTCTTGTTAGAACAAACTATGGGAGGAATGGTAGAAGGTGAAATAATGGTTAAAAGGTGATCTTTAAGATTCTATTGAAGGATGTGGTAATGATCAATGTGATGTGTGCCACATTGATGCTAGAGATAACATACCTCTCTATACTTAGGAATATACTCATTTAGTACCTTTAGGGGAGGTATAGCCTTATCTAAGGACTAGGGAGTATTAGGATGTAAAGTGTTAATATATTGTTGTAGCTTGTGAAAATGTGTGGATGAATGGTTATATTTGTAGTGGAAGTAATAGATACACCTGTGAGTAGGATTGTGAGGTGTACTCATAAGAAGAAGTGTAATAAAGGATGAAAGAGCCTGGTATAAGGAATAATCTCTAGTTTAATGATTGAAAACTTTATGAATGTCACAATAAGGATGATTGACCCATTTAGTGGATGGAGTGTATTATGGTAAAGGAAGTAAACCATCACCAAAAGAAGGTGGGGTTGGTGGAGAGATTAGATGAGGCTCAATTGAGGGAGAAATAGGATTAGAAGTAAGAATAGTCTCAACTAGAGCAAGAATGGGAATGGGACTAAAATTAGGCTCTACTGAGGGAAGGGTGGGGTTCATATAATACTGAAGGATAATAATATGCATCTTAGGAATAAATAGGTTATAGGGGTCATGGTACCTAGAAAAGTGATAGGGCCTAATCGTAGCATGATCTATAAGCATACTCTTAAGAGATTCTTTATAAACTATAGGTGTTTACACCATCTCTACCCTATAATAAAGAGTAAAATACTAAAATTAAGAATGATATATGGTGGAATATGGAAAGATATAATAAAATACTAAATCAAAGAGGAATGATAATGAATAATCTCAGCATCACAAGCCCGAATAAGACCTCTTAAGAATGGATCATCTAAGGTATAATTATCATCATATTCAAGTATGCAAAGATCAATGATGTAGGTAGGGATGATGTTATCATCCGATGTAGAATGATGAATGGAATGTTGAGTCTTAGTTAAGACCACAAGAAATAATTTGGGTAACACTTTAGGTGAAAATTTGGGTGACGATTCTACCTCAATTGGTGGCAGAACATTTAGGAGACAGAAATTTTGAACCATAGCTCTGTTTGACTCCCCATTTGAACTGTTAGAAAGATCATAAGAAGGAGAATGTAATGAGATGGCATAGAGATATTATTAGTAGTTTTTAACCCTAAAATCCTAATGAAAGTGCCTAAAATTATAATTTTAATAGTGTTATCTAAAAATAGAAAGTTTCTAAAAATAGTAATTTATTGAATTCTATGTTGTTGTAAATCATGGAAGTCAAACCACTTCATCTCCCTCAAGATTGGTGCCCTTACACATCTTCCCCTTACCTTAACAATATGTATAAATAAATATGTATCCAAAGAATGGCATCAAACATCTCTTCCCACAAATAAGCATATGTTTGTATCTAAAATCTTGTGGGCAATAAAACATCTCTTCTAAGAGATAGAATTATTATGATAATTGTGTTATTAAAATATATATCAACCAAAACCCCTGAGTTTTGGATTAGTGGTATCAGATCTAGGTTTGAGATCAATTTTGGTGAATAACTTTGCACTATAGAACTGGTCCAGTAGGTTATCAATCCTAGGGAGGGGATAGTGATTCTTCATAATGATTTTGTTTATGGCTTGATAGTCAATGCAAAGCCTCCATGTTACATCCTTATTTGGCATCAGGACAATTGGGATTCCACAAGGTGAATATCTTGGCCTGATGTGACCCTTTTGGATCAATTTTTTAATGTACCTTTTTATCTCATCATTCTCTAGAATTTCTCTATAATACATAGGGTTGTTAGGCAAAGGTAATCCTAGAACCAAATCGATATAATGTTTTACTTGAAAGTGAAGTGGAACTCCCATGGGTGACTTGAATAAGTCATCATATTCTCTTATGATTTCACCCATTTACTTTTATTATTGTGTTGATTATGTAGTTAGGGATGAAACATCAACCTTCTTAGATTTATGTGCCTTGAACACCATGAGAACAAATTGCTTTGTATTCTACACCAAACTCTTAAATTTATTAGAAATAATTAGGGAGACAGATGTGGGAATTGGTACCTCTGGTACCTTGTAACACAACGTTTTGGTGATCCTTTAGGTTCCTGATTCAAAGATACCATGTTGATCATACATGAATGGCTAACCAAAGAGTACATTTCAAACATCCAAATTGGCCATATCACATAAGACCTCATCTTGGAAAGGTTGTGTTGCATATAAAAGAAGACACTAGTAGGTGATATGGAGGTCTCTCCCTGGGTTTAACAATCCAATATTGTATAAATTTTGGTGGGGCTTTATGGATAGATTTAGACTTTTAAAAACATTAGTAGAGATTAAATTCTTTTAAATCCCACTATCAAGAATGAAATGTAGAGGCTTACCTTTCACCAACAAATTAGAGTGAAATAATATTTACTTGTCATCTAGCCTTTCCTCATAGGTCTAAGATGAAATGATAATGGTGCCAGGCTTAGCATCTATAAGTTCTTCATCCTCTTCAACTATAGGGTGTTATTGGGGTAGAGCAGTAGATGTCAAAGATTATGACTTAGAAAGTAGGGACTTGATAGCTCAACATTATTATTTAGAGTGAGTTCTAGTTTTGTGGTAATCACATCATTTCCCAATCTTCCCCTTTTGGGTTTTCTTATCTTGTAACTCCTTTTGCTTCCAATTTTAGCCTCATGTTTGACCTTCTTTGTCACTTTTACATTTCAAATCTTAACTCCTCATGTTCTTTATTCCATGCTTCTTCTCAATCTTCATCATGAACTTGTACAACTCACTAAGGGTTTCCAAATTGAAGATTTCTATTTCCACCCATATATACCATTATATTCCACTATGATATTTGAGAACCGTATGTTTCTCACTTTCCTAGATGCCCAATCTCATAGATAAAGAATGAAAAATGTTAGTGTAATCTTAAATAGACTATTCCTTACCTTGGTAAAGTTATTTCCATTATATATACAGATCATCATATGCTCCAATGGGGTAGTATTCTTCCTTTACAACTTCCATGAAATCACCCTAGGTAAGTTCCACCTCAAGGCCAATGTCATCCATCTAAACCTCTTCTTGTACACTTCTCACCAATTTTTGATAGGCAATGATGCTTTTAAAATATCAAAATTAATCTTCTCTCCATTGGTGAATTTATTTATATAAAAATAGGAAGACAATTGATCTAACTAATTTTCTACTTTCTCAGCATTGATTTTGCCTTCAAATGTAGGGATATCAAAATTCACCTAAACCTTGAAGGGTTTTAGGGCACTAAAAGGATGTTATATGAATGGGGAGCTAGGGGGTGCAGATGAGGAGCCAAATTTTCCCATCAAGATTTGTTGAAGAATTTAGGTGATTTGTTATAACATGTATGCTTGTCATCATTGGAGGGATTCATTTTATAGAAAGATAAAAAGATAATTGATCCAACCAATTTTCTACTTTCTTAGAATTGATTTTTCCTTCAAATGTAGGGATATCAAAATTCACCTAAACCTTGAAGGGTGTTGGGGTACTAAAAAGTTGTTCCATGAATGGGGAGCTAGGGGGTACAGATGAGGAGCCAAAATTTACCACCAAGATTTGTTGAGAATTTGGGTGAATTGTTATAGAATTTATGCTTGCTATCGCTAGAGGGATTCATTCAAAATTTCCTTAAAGGTATAAGATTTCTTGGTGTTATCCACTATTTGAGGTCATTTAGAGTGAATAGGTGGATAGTTTATAGGATCTATTGTTTTTCACCCAAGCTTCTTATAGCCTGACCTCATCCTAAGGATCATATACTCTCAAGACAAACCAGATACCACTAATCCAAAACTCAAGGGTTTTAATTTAAATATATTTCAAGAACACAAAAATAACACAATTAACATAATAATGCTATCTCTAAGAAGAGATGTTTTATTGCTCACAAGATTATGGATATAAACATATGCTTATCTCTGAGAAGAGATGTATGATCCCCTTTTTGGGCTACATATTTTGAATCTAGGAGGAAGATGTGGAAGGTCACCAATCTCAAGGGAGATGAAGTGGTTCAAATTTCATGATTTAAAATAATAAAGAATTTGATAAATTCCTATTTTTATAAACTTTCTATTTTTAGACAACCATAAACTTTGAACCATAGATTCATTTGACTCCCCATTCTAACTATTATAAAGTTAAGAATGAGGAGAACGTGATGAGATATAATTGATCTATGTTTTATAGTTTTTGATGCCTAAAAACCCAATAGAAATGTGTAAAATTTTTATCACTAATTGGGGTAGAACTATTGCTTGAATTGTCACCTAAAGTGTTGCACAGATCAAGGATGTCATCACAAGGTGGTTGATGAGAACTAGGTTGCAAAGAAGTGGGAAGTTGAGAGATGAGATGAGGTGAGAGATAAAAAATTTTAATCTTGAGATTGATCTCATTAGGCTCATCATCATCATAATCTAAGAGGTTATGGGGAATATTTCTAATGAGTTTAGGTTGAACCTTGTAACCTTGAGTGTAATTAATAGGAAATTTAAATCATTGAGATTCATAAAATGGAATGCTTGGTAAGGTTCCAAGGGTAAGGATCTTGAATACATATTGGTCTTATATTAGTTTAAAATTACAAGGACTGGTGTCACCCTGAATCCTATAGATGGCTCCATTGTGAGGGAATTTGGTGCATTGGCAAGTGGAAGAGGCAATTGCCCTCATATGATGAGTCTATGTCCTACCAAGTAAAATTATATCATATATAGTAATGTTAAATATCCTCACTTTCATGTGAATGGTGATAAGTGGAATGGTAATGGGGAGTCACACATAACCTAAAGGAGGCATTTTCCATTGATTATAGCCTTGACATGTGCTACATATGGACTTGATATTAAACTTAGAATATTTAAGGGTTTTGATAAAATTAAAAGAGGTAACACAAGTGCTAGAACCATCGTTAATCAAGGCATGCTTGACTTGGATATCAAAAATTTAGACACTAATGAAAAGATAATGATCATCTACACAAAGTAGAATCTCATTGGGAATTATGGAAGAAATGGTAAATTAGAGGAAAAGAGAAGTGTCTATTATTTCATCAGCATGTATAGACATATCTTCATATTATTTCAATATGTTATCTTCAGATCCTGATAAGGTTGCTTTATGTCTTATTAGGGGAGGATGAGGGATGGTTATTTATAATAAAAGTTGCATAAGATGGTTACGATGACATGAAGAGGTCCTTATAAGATCAAGAAATAGAATTTGGGATGGGAGATTAATGAGTTTCATGATAGGATCCCACTCATCATAGCCCATAATAATATTTTTAGAAAGATGTGGATAGTGTTGAAGGAGGTCCTCAAAAGGAGGAGCCAAAATACATGTGAATTTATGTTGATAAAAGGTAGAAGGTTTAGTAGGAGGACAAGTTTGTATATTATGTTGAGAAGATGGAGTAATTGATGAAAGTGTGGGTTGAGAATTGATAAAAGAAGTGTTGATAGAAGTTTGAGTGTCATTGGTGTTAGGTAAAGAAGATGGAGGGATGGTAGAAATAAAATGGGAAGTGTTTTCTAAGTGAGGAGTTAGAATTGTTTCATCAAACTTTATAAGGTCATCTTTCCCCAACTCATTTAAGTGAGTTGGATAAGAATCTTGGATAACATGAAATGTGTGAGACAATAGAGGGGTGTAGATGGGTTGAGGATCAATGAAAGCAACCAACCTTCTCATGTAAGTCATATTAACCACATTCTCTTCAGGATTTAGTCAATAAAACTTTTAACATTATTGGTAGAAGGGGTATTTTTTTCTTGGTTATCTTAGTGATTTAGAAGAGGATATTTATAGATGGTCGAATGATCATTATCTTAATTTAAAGATTGAGATTTAGTATGTGTTTCATGGGATTTGAAATCAAGCCATAGGCTTGTTGGTGTTGATGAATGATAGAATCATGGTAAAAAATAGAACCAAGAAGAAAATCCATTACCAAATTATGAATCTACCTATAGGTATCATGAGAGTGACCCCAACTATCATGAAACAAACAAAATTTATTGGGATCATAACAATATTTCATGGGACAAGTGGGATCAAGTTCTTATGGGGGAGACCTAGGTAGACATTTTCATAATTCTAGTGAGGATAAAAGTTTTTGAACATTGATGTTATTAGGTGAAGATAAATGAGGATTGACAATTTGGTTGGAAGGGGAAGCTTGTTCCGAAGATTGATTAGGAACAATAACTCAAATAGTGTGAATGGTATCATAAGAGTTCATAACACCATGATTGGCATCATGATGATTCTTATTCTTGATTAACATATGAGTACCCATAAAAGGTTGGGATGGATTGAATTGATGCACAAGGAAATATTGACATTTAGCTTGGTTAATATCCTCTTCCAAATTACATGGAGAGAGATTATAGATCCGATATTGAAACTTGGAAAAAAGAGCATTGGTAAAGAGATGGAAAAGGTTACCATCTACCATAATATGTTCAGATTTGTTAGACAACTTTCTCCATAGTTTAACAAAATCTTAGGTTATTTTAGTTTCAAGTTGCTTACAGTTTTATAAAATGGACCTAGGTATTATTAGAAAGATCACTAGTTTGGAACTCTTTGACTAGAGCATTTATTAAATCTTCCAAACTAGTAATAGAATGAGTTTTAAGTTGGTTGTAATAATCTAAATCATCACCCATGAAAGTTTTGGCTAATACTTGGTAGTGGCAAAGGTATTTAATTTGACCTAATATTTATATAGATTTATGAATATTTTTAAATGAAGAGTAGGATCAGTTGACCCATTATAAAAATGGTAGGGGTGATACCTCCTATATCAATAGTAGCAATTTGAGTTGTAAGAGTCTCATTTTGAAGATGATTGATTATTTTTTTAATAAGAGGAGGTTAAGGAATAAGATTAACATAGGAATATTGAAGAGGAGGTGGGGGAACATTTTGATTATGCATACCATATGGCATCTATTGAGGGTGGGTTTGAAGATGGATAAGGTGGTTTTGCATTTGCATCATTTGATTTGAATTGTTAGGTTTGGAGATCATTCATTTAGTTAAGAGTTTGTAATAAGATTTGATGGGTTTTATTTGCATTGTTGGAATTGTTTGAAGCATTAGAATTGGAAGTAGTGGCTTGGGTACCACTATGGTTTTTATTAGGAGCTTTCATCTAAGAGAGGATCCAAAATATGCTTATGGGAGACCCTATAAGGGTTGGTAAGACTCATTATATCCATTGAATTCAACTCAATGTTGTCTTCAAACAAGAAGATCATGATGAGGGAGAAGGATTAGGAAAAGTAAAGGTGATGTAAAAGCAAGGAAATATAAAGAGGTAGATAAGAGTACATATTCAACTAGGTTAACCTAGTACTAGAAATGAGGTCTAAAAATTGGTAAAATAAGGATGCCAAGTTGATAGGGTCAACCTAGTACTCTCACCTAGGATAGAGAACTACCTGATAAGGATATAGAGTCAATAGGGTTGGATTATTACTATATCCTGAGAGGCAGAAAAGAATGTTGGGTCAACCAAGTTGACTCAATACTACACATAGGGAAAATAGATAGTTTGTAAGAGACTATATCAAACATAATGACAATGTACTGAAATAGGAAAAAAAATTCAAGTACTTTTGAAATAAATAAATGGAAGTAAACACACAATCAATTGGGTTAATGAGGATGATCCATTTGAGTCACACAACACAAAACCTTTCACCAATGCTAGCTAATGCAAGTTTTTGAAATACAACATCTAATGAGCAAAGAATAAGTAGTCAACTAAAAATCAAATGATAACTAAGTGGTCATCTTCAATGTTGTTAGATTATTATAAAATGTTATTTTAAATGTGATACAAAAGTTGGCTAAAATTAAGTAACTAAGAAAAGTAATCTATGGATGGTTTTCAAATGTTTAGGATGAAAAGGATATATGCTAGCAATGGTAGTAGCTTGGTATTGGGGCTTAACCTCTCACTTCACAATACTAAAGTGATACGGGTGTTAGGTATTTTAACAATATATACCATTAACCACATGTTTATGCTTGGCTAGAAAACCAAGTTGGATTCCCCCTTGGTGATGAAATCCAAGTAGGTAGACCTTGGGTAGATAATTATTTAAATGCATTTTCAAATTATGTGATTTGATAGTGTGGGAAAGAAGGAGAAAAATAGTGAAACTAAATAGTATATTAAAAAACCATTTAATTAGACTATGTGAGCTATTCTAAGCATGAAAATAATTGAAAGTGAAAGTGTGAGGTAATTAATAAAATGTAGATGTTAATTCCAAATTAAAACATAGTATAGTGTTAGTTTAGATAATAATGTATGCAAATATTACAAAACTGAGTTAACAATGTCACTATTTTACTATTGAAGCAAGGGTCCTTAAGAATTATGTCAATAGGATCGATCTAGTCATTCAGATAAAAGATAAAATATATAACTAGGTTGACCTAGTTTGATGTATAAGGGTAGTTTTAAATACTACAAACTTTGTAAAAATAAAAATATAAGGAATAACTAAAATCGAAGAGAAAGAGAAAAATAAAACTTGGTGGGTTGGATGATGAAGAGGAATGTGAGATTATTGTTGAAGTGGCTTGAATATTACTTATAAATTCTTCCAACTATGTCAACTAGGTTGACTTAGTTATGTAATTTCTTATTTTTTTAAGCCTTTGAATATGACTATATCAACCTGGTCAACCTAGTGTGTTTTCTATAAGCTATTTGGAATACTATACTAGCCTTGTTAACCTATTATGTTTTTGGAAACTTGTAAGTGTACTGTGTCAACCTATTTGACCTAGTAGCTTGTCTAGAAGTGAAAACCTATATTGTGTCCCCCTGTTTGATCTAGTAACATGTATTTGATGAAGACTTGTATAAATAAAACATAGTTGTTTTGATGCGACTGTGTGTTAAACCTACATACATAAGTTAGAAACTATATGGGCCCTATTGACCTATTATAAAAAATATATAAAAATAATAAATAAAATGATAAAATAATGATAAATGTTAAAGAAAAACTATAAGGGTTAGATTTATGTTGGGTTTACTAGAATGTATGCAATCATAAATGCATCATGTCTATAAATCAATCCTAACATGGAGAAGATAAATCATACTTATAGTTTTGATTGGGGATACATTAGATAATCAGGAACATGACCAATATGTTGATCCACTAGACCCAATCAGGGGATCTCTTATTTTAACAACAATACTAGGGAGGGTTCCAATGCCTCTAATCAAGCACAATAATGAAATAACCCTAACTAAGACCTATGTTTTCATATTCATTATATTAATAATAAGTAAAGCAAATAAATCTAATCTAGTGCTCACTAAATCTTGTGGCATAAAGTGGGGGTAATAAACAATAAAATTAAACATGCATAAGAGACATATACTCACCTCAATGTATACAAAGTCCTAATTCATGGAAGAGAAGTATAAATTCATATCTATCTACTCTTACAAAGGATGAATAAAGTTAGGAATACTTACATTTTGAAGACAAACCCATCGAGCCGTGATTTATCCCTTGGCCAAGGTGATTCATAAGAGGCTATTGTGGTATGTAAGGATGACAAGGATAAATCATATCTAGGCTACACAACCTATCAATGCATCCAAAAAACTTCTCCATAAGACACGATCCAAATCTCCAAAGAAAGTATGAAACCATAAGCTTGCTCCTCAAGTAGAATGGTGGATAAGTAGATACATAATAGCTCTTATTATTATCTTATCTAAATAATGGTGAAATGATATTGTATATATAAGTGGATTTAACCATAATCCCTTTCAAAATTTTACATCGATAGGGACGACCTAGTACTGATATGGACAAAAACTCACTAGGTCACGGGCTAGGTCAACCAAGAGTCAACCTAGACCCTAAATGAATTTCACCCATAAGAGTACATGGTCACCCTAGTTAACCTAGTAATATAAACTATCAAAAGGGGTTTAAAGTTAGGAAAAGGGAGATGAAATATGGGAAGTGATTGAAGGAGTGTACAAGAGAGAATAACAAGCTTAGGGATATGGTTTTTAGGAGATAAATGTGTAGATAACAAGTGGTAAAAGGGATAACAATTCTATGAAGAACCAATGGATTTCCCATCCCTTTCCTAGTGCACCCCTTAAGGTGTGCACTCAGAG
>JARHVA010001367.1:1572500-1625000 GCA_037957365.1 Torreya grandis
TTTGAAAAATGGCCTTCATTGGTTTGAACGTGATGGGTGCTTGGACCAAGAATATCTTTGACTAAATAAGGGCCCCACCATTTTTAGGAATATTTACCTTATTTATCATGAGTTTAGTCTAATTTAAAGATAAGATCACCAATATTAAATGTGTGATTCTAAACACATTTGTTATGTTCTTTGGTAATACAAGCCTTATATTGGTGATTGTGTTGCAAAGCAAAAAGATGATGTTCATCAAGGAGATCAAGGGCATGAATTCAAGATTCACGTAGTTATTAATTGATAATGATACCATGAAGAGATATATGAAGATATGGAATCTCAAATTCTAATGGAAGGATTAAATTAGAACCATAGACTAGAAAAAATAGCACTACCCCAGTGGGAGTCTGAATGCTAGTCCAATAAGCCCAAAGAATAGGGTAAAGATGAAGGTTCCAATCTATGTGGGTTTAATGGATTATATTTTAGAAGATTTTGTTAATAATTTTTTTAATGGCCTTGGCTTAGACATTACATTACAGATGATAAGGTGTGAAATTTTTTGATTAATTTGAATTTAGCATAGATTTGTTTGACATCTTTGTTTTTGAAATTACCACCATTGTTTGAAATGATAATATGGGGAACACCAAAGTGGAAAATGATTTTGTTAATGATAAATTTGGAGATGGTGGTGCCAATGACATTAACAAGGGCATTGCTTCAACCCAATTGGTAAAATATTCAATAACTATGATGATAAAAAAATGCCTATCTTGAGAGTAGGGCAATTTACCTATGAGATCCAATCCCCACATGGAGAGTGGCCAAGGAGATTCAATATTTTGAATCTTTATTGGAGGTGATTGAATTAAATCATCATAAATTTATAAAGGGGTGCACTTTTTAGTGAATTCAATTACATCCTTTTTAAGAATAAGCCAAAAGTATTCCATATATAGGCATTTTTGGGTTGTAGCATGTCCACTACAGTGGCCATCATAAATTCCCCCATGTGTTTGTTCGAGAAGAGGAGGGGATTCATCTTTCATAACATAATAGAGAAAGGTACCTTTATAATTGTGATAATAAAGGATTTTATATCAAAATACATACTTAAAATCTTGTTTATGGATGTGATTCTTTTCATGAGAGTCTAAGTTAGGAGGATAAGTTTTATGTTCTAAAAATTGAATGTTGTATTTATACCATAGGCTTTGTCAAATGGTGATAGCCTCAATGTGGAAAATAAGTGAATCTTCTGGTTGAGTAGAATATGGAGATTTTCATATTTATATAAGAGAAGTGGGATAAAAAAGAACTTGGTGGGGGATGAAAGAGGGATGTTGAATAAGCAAGGGAGTCAACAATATAATTTTGATCTTGAGGAATAGGATCAATAGTGAAAAAAATAAAAATTTTTGCAAGAGTGGTTACAATTTGATGATAAGTAATTATATTCTCACTTTTTCATTAGTAAACACAATTGAGTTGTTAAAAAATAAGCTAAAAATCACCTAAATCATGTAGATATTGGACGTTTAAATTGAGATCAACTCTCATGCCTAAGATTAGAGATTTGTATTTGGCCATATTATTAGTGACATAAACTATTAAACAAAAAGATAAAGGGATGATTTTTTCAAAGGGAATTGTAAGAATATAACCTACCCCATCTCCTTGAAGGCATTTATCACCATCAAAGTGAAGGGTTCAAGCATCTTCATGTAATTCGATATTAATTTCTAAAATTTCTTTGATAACTAATTTTGGTTTACAAGTATCAAGGGGAATAATAGATTCATCAAGATTACTTGCTTTAAGATAAATGTTAAAGTTATGAAATTAATCTTTGAGAGAAATAACTTGATTAAGACCTTTAATATAGAGAATATTGTCATCTAGACGACTATCTTGAAGGTGACTGGTAGCTGACACAGGGATGCGGTAAGCTAATCATCTATAACTTGCCATTTGACAAATTTTTGAGTTATAATGTGGAGATCAAATTTCATAAGGAGGACCATCAATTTTCCAATTCTATATTTAGGAAGAAAGGCTTTGGAGAATAATTTATAAACGGTATCAAAATGAATAATGACATAAGTGGTCTAGTAAAGCATGTAATGTTGAATCTTTTCAACTACAAAATAGATGGCGAGGCAATCACATTCAAATTTTGTGCAACATTTTTCATAATCGATGAGGCCTTAACTAATGTATTAATTTGTAACACTCTCTTCTAGTATCATCTTGTTATGAAAGCATTACCCAAACTAATATTGGTGTGGAAAAATTATATAGAATCAAGGGTCGATCATTAGAATGAGAATGAAGTGTAGGTGGGTGAAACAATGACTCTCTCATGTTATCAAAATATTTTTGATAGGGATCCATCCATTATAAATCATTACCTTTATTAATAAGAGAAGTGACAGAGTGGATGCAATAAGCCATTTTGGGGACAAATTGTCTAATTATCCCAAGTTTGCCTAAGTAAGAGTGAATGTCTAGAATGCAATGAGGAATGGTCATGTTGATGATAACATTAATTTTAGTTGGGTCAACATCAATGCCATGGATAGATACCATTAATCCTAATAATTTTATATATATGACACCAAAGACACATTTGTAAGGATTTAGTCTAACTTGGTATTTAATAAGATGGTGAAAGATGATAGGAAGGTCAAAGAGATGAGTCTTATGAATTTTAGATTTATAAATGAAGTAAAACACATAGGTTTTAAAAAATTTATGGATAAAATCATGAAATATATGAGTAATTTCTCACTGGTAAGTGGCTCTAGCATTTTTGTAGCTGAAAGGAATTTTTACATAGCAATGTGTGCCCCATTCCATGGTGAAAGTTGTCTTATGTTGGTCCTTGGGGGAAATGTGAATTTGACTATAGCTTGAGAATCCATCCATAAGAGATAACATTTCATAACCAGTGGTGGAATCAATGATGACATCTATCAAAGGTAAAAGGGATTTATCCTTGGGGTAAGTGAGATTAAGATTGTGGAAATCAATACAAATGTGAATGACCATAATGACCTTTTTCCAAATGAGAACAATGTTATAAAACCATTCAAAATAGTCCACTAGTTTGATAAATTTATCATCAAGTAATTTGATGATTTCTTTGTGACATAAGGTGGAAACCTTAGGTGGAAATTTCCTTTATTTTTGATGCATAAACTTGGCATCAAGATAAGTGATGATTTTATGCACCACAATGCTAGGTTAAATACCAGGCATGTCCTTATATGGACAAGAAAAAATAGAACAATATTTATCAAAATTTAAGCCAAAATTATCATAATCGGTAAGTGAGAGTTCATGAGAAATTATAATCATTTGAGAACATGATGGAGTACCATATTGAATGTGTGTGCTTTCTTCAATAAGTATAGCATTGACATATTAGAAATGGTATGGTGAATTAGGTAAAGAATAAATTAGATTAGCTTTAGGATAAATGGTAGCAATGAAATTATTGAAACAAGGGTCTTTGGTTTTAAAATTCCCAAGTATGTGATGTTATTGAGGAAGTTGAGGTTCTTAGGCATGAAGTATTTCAATAATAGCTTCATCACTAGGCAAGGTGGGAAGATGACCATAATACTCCACATCTACTTCAAGATCTAAAATTTTATTACCATGGTAATCATACTTAGAATGTATCTAAAAGATGTGAGTGGTCTTAGCATCACATGTAATCTCAAGAGTATGAGAAGTAGATAGAACAAATGGGATTAGAATGTTGTTGGTTTTTATGACAGGGGAAAGATCAGATGCAATGATGGGATCTATATGTGGTAAAGAAGATGTATAAATTTCTAAAGGTTTGGAAGGTATAATTTTCTCTACCACCCAAGGAGTATCAAGAAGTGAAAAATTATTAAGAGGCACATGACCTTCGGGTTCTAGTTTATAATCCATAGAAATGGTATGAACATCCTAGTTAAAAGCATAAATTCGAGCTAAGGTTTTTTGATAATGTTGAGCATCCAAGTCTCTATATTGAGCTTGTTCCATTACGTAATTATCACCATATGTTGGAAAAATTGTACATGTTTTAGATTTAGGGGGAGTTTTAGAAGGTGAATCCCAATATAATTAAATGTACATGGAGACATGATAAGAAGATCTTAAAATAATTTGGCCACTCCAAAGTCATTGTAAGTGAAGGCCTCTTCAGGTAAAGAAGTCTCTTAAGCATTACAAGGAGGGGCAAAATTAGTGATCTCATTAATAATAGGAATCATATAGTCTTGAGGTAATAAATAATGAGGAAACCACTCCAAAATAGAGGGAGGTAGCTTGGTAATATTGTAAGTATGTTGCAAATCATTAGGCTCATCATCATCTAAATCAGCAAGAGTGACTTATAAATCATGATTGATGTTGATGAACTAATTTAAAATAACACTATTGATATTAGGAATGGTAAGAATAGAATACTAAGATTTGGGATTAGGGAGTTGAATACTCCAAGGGTTGGGATCAACCTCATGCTTATATAATTTTCCATAACGTAATAATTTAATGCATTGGCTATGGGAAAAAATCAATGGCCCTCATTAGATAAGTCCAAAGTCAACTAATGAGTATGTTTTAACATAAGGACAAATTGAGTACCATAATCTTAGTTTGAATAGTCTTAGTTTTAATTATTTGGGGAAGCTAAATGAAACTAAGTGGCTTTTGAATAGTCTTACCAAAACCACAATAGGTGAGATGGGTTTTCTTGAGATGATCCTTGTTATACCCAAGTTGTTGGATAAGCCACAAAGATGTCACATTAATATTAGAGCCTTCATCAACTATAAATTTATGGATAAGGGTATTATTAATGGCTATTTTAATAAAAAATGGTGGATCATCTACATGAAAATTAATTTCATCATTAATCATATCCTATCCAATAAATTCAATATAAGGTTTGGAGGAAGGACACACAATTTCAGTAGTGTGTACGTTAGTAGGTTGATGTTCAATAGAAGGTGGTTCTTTGTCTATAGAGGATGGATCTTCAATTTCTTATAATTGTTGAATAAGGAACTTAAGATGATAAGGGGAAGTAAGAACTAAATTCGTAAGTGGAATATTTCAAGGCATAGATATAAGTTCTTCAAGAAAGTTCCAATGAGATTTAGAAGAAGAACTAGCATGATGTTTAGGAAGTAAGGTAGATTTTGAAGGAATAGAAGTGGTTAGTGGTTTGAAAGGAGGAAGTTTTTCCTTAGGAGATTCTAGAGTGAGATTAGTGGTGTTAGCATCTTTGATAATTTATTCTTCTAAAGATGTATTCTTAGGTTTAGTAACATGATATTTGTGATCCATCTTGCGATGATAATTAACTTTAGTAGTGTTAAAATATTGAGATTTATTGTAATAGTGCTCATAGTTGGCATCAATAACACAAAAATCCTTGGTATTGTTTTAATTATTAGTTTTGGAAAATAATTTTTGGTTATTTGAGGTAAAATATTTAGAAATATGTCATTTTTAAGAAGCCATAGTGTACTATTGATGATGAAGGTTGATCATGGCTTCATGATTAAATGAATCACCAAGCATATAAGAGATAACAAATTTAGTGAACCCTATACAATATTCATGGGAATGACCAATGTTGATATGGAACCAATAAAATTGATTTTGGTCATACCACTTAGGAATAATTTTAGGATAGGTGAAAGGTTTATAAGGTGGTAAAAAATATTTCATTTGTTGTACTATGAGTGGTGTGTGATAAGATGGAGGTATGTCAGCTTTGGAAACTCCTCATTTGGTTTTAGGAGTATTTTCTGTGATAGTATTGGTGGATGTTTGAAAATATCCTTTAAGAAGTTTAGGATTAGGTTTGAATTACTTCATGAGAAAGTATTAATGTTTAGTTTGGTCAAGAGCTTCATTAAGTGTTTGGGGAGCAAAAGTTCTAGCATTATATTGAAGAGAAGGATTCAAGGTGGCTATAAAGAGTTTAAACAATTTATCACCAGTCATGTTATGGTCAGATTTATGGGCCAATGATTTCCATCTTTTAATAAAGTCATGATCTGATTTAGTGGGAGATTGCTTAACATTGATGAAGTGGATAAGACAATTTTTAGGAAGATAATTCCATTGAAACTTTTTAACTAAAGTTTTGACAAAATCTTAAAGTTTACAAATGGAATGTTTTGGAAGTTGGTTGTACCATTCTAATACATCACCAGTGAAATTTTTGACTAAGAGTTTAGTCATGGTAAAAGTATTAGTTTGAATCCACTCTTTGTAAAGATTACCAAAGGCTTTGAGAAATAAGGTAGGGTCTTTAGTCTCATCATACTTGATAGTTGGAGATATGTTACCAATATAAATGGACATAATGAAGGGAGATAAAGGCTCATTTTTAATAGTTTGAAACATTATTTTATTCATTATGTATTGAGGAATAATATTTCCTAAAGTATCTCTAAGAGGTGGAGGAATATAATAAGGATTAACTTGAGGATGGATAGCGGGAGGTTAATTATTAATATTAGTCATATGATGTTGGATTTTCATCATTTTAGAGGTTTTGGAAGTTTTTATTATGTTAATTTCCTATATGAATTGTGTAAGAAGTTGATTTGTGTCAATAGGTGGGTTGGTATTGGTAGGAGCACTCCTCAAATTGGTATTAGGAGGAGGGTTATTAGCAGATGGATTATTAATGGGATTTTTTATTAAACTTGTGTCAATTACTCCCACATTAGTTTGAAGGTTTTGAAGATGAGAAGTATCTTGATAGGTATAAAAGGGTCATACCCATCAACTTCATCTTGATGTTTGATTTGTGCCATGTTACAATCTATGGATGAAGGAGGGGAAAACGTGACCCAAGAGTGATGGTTATCTTGAGAAGAAAAGAGAGGGAGAAAAGAACATCCCATATATTATCTAAAAAGATTTAGGTTATCCAAGAATATTCTGATAGGGGACTTCATGATGACTTTGAGAGAAGTGAATAAAATTCCAAGGAAGAGAAATAAAGAACTAAGTCAGATAAACTAGGAAAGAAGAGAACAAAGTCAATTGGGTTAACCTAGTATATAAAATAGGGTCTAAAAACTGAGGAAATAGGAATATAGAGTCAATAGGGTCAACCTAGTTATTTAACTTGGGCAAAAACAAATAGGTAAAAAAAGATACAAAGTTAATAGGGTCAACCTAGTACCATATTATGGGAAGCAAAAAAGAGTATTGTGTCGACAGGGTTGACCTAGTACTATAGGAAGGAGAACAGACAACTCATTAGATATTATGTCTAGTATAATGACTATGTACTGAAACAAGAAAAAAATTGCAAGCACTATTGAAAAAAAGAAGTGAAAGGAAACACATAATCAATTGGCTTAATTAGGATGATCTAATTGAGGCACACAACACAAAAACCTTACACTAACACTAGCCAATGTAATTTTTTTCAATACAACATACAATTGATCAAAGAGAAATTAGTCAAATTGAAAGTAAATACTAACTAAGTGGTCATCTTGATATTGTTAGATCATTAGAATATGTTTTGATATGTGATAGGATGTTGGCTATAAATAGGGAACTAGAAATCAATCTATGGATGGTTTTAGGATACTTAGGTTGAAAGGGATCTATGTTGGTAATGGTATTGGCTTGGTATTGGGTCCTAGCCTCTCACTTCACACACCATAGTGATAAGGATGTTGGGTGATTTACCAATATATACCATTAACCGCATGTCTATACTTGGCTAGAAAGCCAAGTTGGTTTCCCCCTTGGTGATGAAATCCAAGTAGGTAGGCCTTGGGTAGACAATTGTTTAAATGAATTTTAAGACTATGTTATTTGGTAGTGCATGTAAGAAAATAGAAAATAGTGAAACTAAATGGTATATTGAAAAACCACCTAATCAAACTATGTGATCTATTCTAAACATGCAAGCTACAAAAAGTGAAAGTGTGAGCTAATTACTAGCATAAAACTATTAATTATAACTTCAAAACACAATAAAACATTAGTTCAAATGATAGTGTATGTAGAGATTATAGAAAAAAGACAATAGTGTTGCTATTTTACTATTGAAGCAAGAGTATGTTAAAAAAAATATGTCGATAGTGTCCACCTAGTCTTCTAGATAAAAGACAAAATACAAAACTAGGTCAACAAAGTGGACCTAATTTATTATGTAGGGGTAGTTTTAAAGATAGAAAACTATGAAAAATAAAACTGTAATGAATAAAAAAAATGAAAGAGAAAGAGAGAAAGGAACATTGGTGGGTTGGAGGATATAGAGGAAAGTGAGATTGCTATTAAAGTGCCTTGATTTTTACTTACAAATTCTACCAACTGTGTCGATTAGGTCAACCAAGTTTTGTAGTTCCCTATTTATCAAAACCTATAAAGAATATTATGCTAGTAGTGTCAACCCAGTATGTTTTTTGGAGGTCTAGAAGTGTACTATGTTGACAAGGTTGACCTAATAGTTTATTTAGAAGTCTAAAAGTGTAATGTATTGAATGTATCAACCTAGTAGCCTATACCTAATGAAAATCCTACATAAATAGAATAGAGTCATATTGATGCAACTGTTTTTTAAACTTATTCATAAAAGTTAGAAATTATACAAGCAATATCAACCTAGTAATTAAAATATAGAAAAATAATAAATAAAATGATAGAATAATGAAAAATGTAAAATAAAACCTACAAGGGTTAGATTCACATCAGGTTCACTAGAATGTATGCAATCTTAAATGCATCATATCTATAAATCAATCATAACTTAGAGAAGATATATCATATTTACACTTCCAATTGGGGATACATTAGATAATTAGGAACATGACCAATATGTGGATCCACTAGACCCATTTAAGGGATCTCTTACGACAATACACAATGTTATGGAGGGTTTCAAAGCCTCCAGTCAAGCACAATCATATAATAACTCTAACTAAGCCTTATGTTTTCATATCTCACTAAACTAATAACAAGTAATGCAAATAAATATAATCTAGTGTTCACCAAAGCTTGTGGCAGAATATTGGGGTTAGTAAAAGAATAAACATGCATATGAGAATATAAATTAAGATATGTATGAGTAAGACCCTAATACATGAAGAAAGAGAGTAATATTATTTGAAGCCAATACTTATTCTACTTATATCTACTAAAGAGAGGAGCAATGTTAGAGAATACTTACCTGAAAGATGAACCCGTCGAGACTCAATCTCTCCCTTAGCCAAAGGGATTCATAATAGGTTGTTGTGGTTTGTAAGAATCACTAAGAAAGGCCAAAACATCCAAAACTTTGTCTCAAGACTAGATTCTCCAAGGAGAAACCTTAAATTAAGAATCCTCAAGTTTAATGGTGGAATATAGATTGTAAATTATCACAAGAGAATAATAACTCTTATTCATTTGTAAATAATGATAAAACGGTCTTGTATATATAGAAAAATTTAACCCTAATCCTTTTTAAAAGTTTCAGTTGATAGGGTTTACCCAATCAGCCTAGTACAGTGATGGACAAGAATTCACTAGGTTATGGGCTAGGTTAGCCAAGAGCCGACTTAGACCCTAAATGAATTTTACCCAAAATAGTATATGGTAGACCCAATCAACCTAGTAAAACATACCATCGAAATGGGCTTGATGTGAGGAAATGAGGGATGTAAAGTGGGAAAATACTAGAGGAGTATGAAAAGGAGGATTAATAGCTTAGGAAATGGTTTTTAAGAGCTAGTTGGATTGGTAATAAGTGGTAATAAGGGACAACAATCCTATGAAGCACCTATGGTATACCTACCCCTTTCTTGATATATCCCTTAAGGTGTGCACTTAGAGAGATTGAGACTCTATGGGTTCCTACAAGATGTAAACCATTAGTATTTGATAAAAGTTTGAAAATATTATGTCTATACACATATTATGTCAAAAGGGATGTATTTTGTTGTTTTCATAAAGTGGGGTTAATTAAAGTGAGATTGTAGGTAAAAATTCACACCTCACTCAAAACCCATGACCATTGACCCCATTCACCTCTTGTGCATGACATGGTATGCAATAATAATATAATGTTTATGGTAGAGATCATGCAACGTTTAATGACATTTCACATATATAAATGAAATTTATATCTTCCACCAAACTCGAAACCCATGAATGATGACCCCATATATCCTTTTGTGCATGAAATTTTATGAAATAATAATATGATATTTTGGTGGATGTGACAATGTAAAATGAGGTCGTGTATTTCTTGAAACAATGTGGCAATACACTATGTGGTAAGAGATGTTTTGTTTCACAATGAGATTGAGAAATTTAAAATTAGTGGGGAAGGGAAAGGATATACAAAACATAAAAGTGATGACATATTTTATGGTGATTTGGGCATTGATAGTGAGAGGAAATAATAGGGTATCTTAGTGATAAAATTGAAAAAGCCTTGGAAGATAGATGTGAAAAATTAAGTGACATGCCAAATTTGTCAATACAATCTATAACTTCAACCCAAATATTTAAATTACACAACGCATGATTAAAACAAGTATCATCTCAATGGAAACATGTGTTTGATATTGAATGGATCCTCTAAAATATAGAGAATGCACCATGTGTCAATTTAGATTACTCTAAAAGTAATTAAACAAATATGTTTACTATGTTAACCTTATAAAATAAATAATCTAATTGATCTATGCAAGATACCATATGAAAATAGATATTAATACATATATTTCCTCACTTTTCCCATTTTCATTTCCAATAAAAATAACACCACCTATTTTTATCATAACAATAGTGATATTTTATCTTCATCTAGTGAATGGAGGAAAGGTAAAATTGTCACCATGACCACAAACACTCCCAAATTTTTTTAGTGTGATGGACATGAGTTAAAATCCACACCAATATATACATAATCTCTCCAAATTCCATGACAATTTTATCTATCTAAAATTAGGAACCACATTATCTTTTATAGCTTCCTTCATGGAGGCTAGAATTGCAATGTACTAAATATTATAGGTTATGTTGAAAGGGATGCATTTTTATGTTTTATTAAAGCATAATTTTGTAAAGAAATATAGTGTAATTCAATAATTGTATATCACTCAAAACCCATCACCACTAACATAGTCTCACATTTTATGCACAAATTGTCAATCTATAATAAACTAACATTTATTTTAACAATCTTTCCAAAACATATTTTAATTGATTATTGCTCCATTAAATTTTATCTTTTTTCTAGTCACAAAAGATGAGATGGTTATAGAGATATGATCCAATTGTGGCCACATTTTATTCCAACGGTTAGATTATGGAAAATTTATGTATGTTTTTAAGCTTCATATAATTGATCTAAGTATAAATATATTGGTATCATGGATAAACAAAAGGTACAAGATAGACTTTGGGATCTTAGTGTCTTTTCCATACATTTTAGGCATTTCCTCATTAATTTGAGTTGCACATCAGACAAAGGTGCTTATTTTAATAAAATCTATCTCATGAACTCCTCATCCACCCTTAATAATAGAAAACTACCAATCAAGGATGTCACCACCATGTAAGTTTCACACCCTTCTTAAAGGGTGAAAATGATGTAAATCCAATATTTATCCTAAATTTGGGTATGTTTCACTATATGGGCCATATAGGGTATGAGAAAACATAAAATACCATGTCGTTGGTCATGAATATCACCACCCCACTCACCTTGATATCACCTAAAATACCTTGTAAATGCCCTTAATTTTCATCATACATGAATGCAAGATACAAGATAGACTCATTAACATTAATGTATTATCCTAGCATCAATAACATTACATAATTCATTCAAGCTACACATGACACATGGATCCATACCATAATTAAATCAGCTCTCATGTCATCCTCATCCTAGCTTGACAAAAGAAAATTTCCAATCAAATATGATGCCACCTTGATTTGACATAAATAACATATATCATTCTACATTGCTATTGCATTGACATTCCAATTTAAAATTTAGCATAGCTATGTGTGTAGGTGTAAATTATATGGGATAAGTGTTATCCATATGTCATTGTAAATAAGTATGCTTGTCTTCTAAAGGTCACATGTTCATCTAATCTAATATTATATTGTATTATTATATTATTTATTTTATTATATTGTTATACAAGCCCCTTGGTGTATTGTATCTCATGAATTATATAGGTATAAGTGTTAATATATTATAAACATGTATGAATGGAATCTACAAGATAGACACTAGGATGTCAATGTATCATTAATGGCAATGCAACACTAATTCAAACCATACATCAAACATGGATATGTATCATAATTTAATCAATAAATTGGTTGTAATATTTTAAATTTGTAAAACGAAGTTTTAAATCATTATAACCATTGATCTCATATACTATTATAATCATGTATACTATATTATTATATTATATAGTATTATAGTTAAATAATTATATAATAATAATAATAATAATAATAATAATAATAATAATAATAATAATAATAATAATAATATGATATATTTTTCATAATACTATATTTTTTAAATATTATATACCTAGATATATAATAATAATAAAAATAACAAAAAAAACAATAATATTGGATTAATATATATTTAGAATATAATATTTATTTATGTTGTAAACCTCTATGGTGTATTACAGCTTTTAGTCATAATATATGATATAAAACCTAAAACAAAATGCTACATATGGTCAATTTCTAGGCCTTCTTTCTTGCTTAGCTTAAGTGATCCACCTTTCTTCGACATTTGTGAAAAAATAATATGTGGTATATCCATAAAATATATCAATCTACATATAATAATCAATACAAAATAAAAATGAAATCCTTAGGATGTTAGCTCTACATTGATGATATTTTAGGTCTCTACCACATTGTAGATCATTACAGATCTAATCTAGATGTTGCTTTATTTGAATTAATTACTAATTTTGATTGGTGATTCACCCTCTAGGTGTTAAGGGGTTACCCTTTATTTAATGACTTCCACCTCCATCTACAAATCTATCAATGTATATAAAGTTAGAGCGAGTGAGCATAACCATGTCCCCAAAACAAGCAAGGAAATTTATTCTAAAGGTCTTCCATGAGGTAATGCTGATGACCATGACTTTCTATTACCTAATTTTGACAAAGCTTGTCATTTCTTCAAGAATTTTAATTTAATTTCTTATTTTGTTAGCCAAATCCCCCTGAACATCCTTTTAAAGCAATGGGTTCACAACCACTGGCAAGGCCATGGTGTGAAACTTGAGGGAGTCCAAAATGTTATAAAGGGATTTTTTGTTTCATTTTTCTAACCTAGAACAGTGAAAAGCTATTGTTAATCATGGGACTTGGTTCATCCACAACACTTTAATTTTTTTTCTCACTATAGTTGAGGCATTCAAGTTTGTAAGCACACAAAATTGAAAGTACCTATCTATGTTGAATTTGATAGCTTATCACTCCCCCTCTAAGGTTTTATAAGCCATCTCATAAAACCCATAGGGATCTTCATCTTCCATGAGGAGACTAAATTATCTATGGTTCATCCTCAGAAGAGGGTTTATGTGTAAGTTAATTTATCTTATATGATTTCAAAGATTCTATTGATATATAAATTGACTCTAACTATTTTTTATAGTGTGTTTTGTATATCAAGCTCCTGAACACTTGATTGTGGTGCCAATCCTCAAACCACATAATCCAAGAGTTCCCTTTGATGGTTGACACTCCCTTGCTCCTTAGGAAAAAGGTAGATCTGAAGCCAAAGCTCAGAATGTAAATAATTATGGTTGGACTACCATCACCAACAAGAAAAATGAAAACTCTTATAAAGGTGGTAGAAGTCCAAAAAATTGTCATTCCAACCTACTAGAAATAATTTTATGTCAACTTATATTGGTAAATCTTCCTTACCCACCAAAGCTTCACCTTTTCTTATGCATTTTTTGTATGCAGTGACCTTGATGGTTGAGATGAGACCCTTAATACCATGGACAAAACCCTTTCCTAGGGTGATTTACCTTGAGGAAGATAAGAGCTTGGTCTTTTTGGACCAAAAATTAGTATTACAATGCTCTTATAGTCCCTCTCCATCTCCTAAAGAGGAGGAATATATGACACATATGTGATAACTATTTATATTAAATGATTACATGCCCAAAAATCTTATGTATGACAAATTTGTTACACTAAGATGAATATCTAAGGAGAATGACATGCACCTTGATTATGTCTAATGATTGTGTACTTTTGGAATGTTTGAGGTCTTACTAATCTACCACATAAGTATGCAATCAAGAATAGTTGCCAATTATTTAGTAACATGAGAATTATTTATCTGAAAGAGGTCAAGATTTATCACTTCTTATTGTAGAATGCAACATAGATCATTTATCCTGGGGCCATTTTTCAAGCCACTAGGCATGACACTAGGTGTGGTGGGGCCATCACTTTTTTGGTTCTAGATCTTTCTCATAATATAATTTTTTAGGGTTCAAACCTAACCCATTGGGTGGTTTAGACCATTTTTGATTTTAATAACCATATCATTAGGTTGGTAAATTTATATGCCTCTAATGATGTTGTAGAATGGGTAGCCATGTGGATATGGTTGGCTAACTCTCTTCTGGATGCTCATTGGATCCTCTTTGGTAACTTTAACATGGTGGAGTTAGTCGAGGACAAAGAAGGGTGCCTTCTAAAGTGATGATGTGAAAGTGAGCATGAATCATAGTTCTCTAAGCATAATAAACTTAGGTTTTTTAATCCTAACCATCACTAGAGGAAGGATTTAGACTCTCCATTATTTACCTAGTCTAATTTTTTCTAGGGGGATGATAAGGTGCTTCAACATCTTGATAATGCTCTACTAGTTGATCAAGATCTTTTCTATTTTGCTTTGGTCAAGGATAGATCTTTTTCTGTCATTCGTACTACTTTTCTCTTAGATCATCACCACATTTAATTTAACTTTGAATGAAATTTTCCTCAAGTCAAGATAGCTTCCATGCAATTCTATCTCAATATTTCCCACCTCAAACATGAAAGAATGGTGGTGCGCATTGTTAAAATTTAAAACTTAGTTCCTTAACCAGAAGGAGATACTACATGGATTTAATGGTCATCTAAGGCTCTTGATCACACTTTCACATTTATTTGGATATATGATAAGAAGGTAGTTGTTTTTAAATGGCATCTGCATAATGCTACAAATTATGAGTTTATCTACACCTCATAATAACTAGAGCAGGCACTATTTAATTCCACTTTCAAACTCAAGTGGCATAATGGAGACACAATATCCAAATTAAGGAATCACATAAATCCATAGAATCTCATCTACCATATCATATCTCATCTAAAAATTGGTGACAAGGTGTCCAAGGACTTTTTTACCCTCCTCCACTCTAAGAGAGCTACTGATAGAATCAAATATATCAAGGAAGGAGATGCAAGACTGATCAAAATTCTTAATATTTTTTAAGCCTTTGTGCATCACTATCATGGTGATTTATTAGCATAATATACTTCTCCAAAAAGGGAGGAAACTCTCTGTTATTGTCTCTAGGTTTTTCCCTATAAAGTCTCCAATTCTCAAATAATTGATTGTGATAGGCCTTTATCTCTTACTGACCTTCATGAAGTTGTTAAATAGATGGTAGTAGATAGATCTATATGAATTTATGGTTTTCTATGTGAGTTTTATCAAACACTATGGGAGACTATTGGTCATGATCTGCACTGAGTGTATTGTGAAGGCATTTTAACCAATTCCTTGGGAACACTTATTAATCAGGATAATATCGAGTTCATCCCTAAGGCTAGTGATATTGAAATTATCACAAATTGGAGGCTTATTAATTTTTTCAATGTATCTTATAATATTATTACCAAAGATCTAGATATCAAGGTGAAGAACATTCTCCATTTAATTGTTCAGAGTGAACAAATACTATTCATGCAAAAGAGGTTCATCTTGGGCAACATCATCACTTTTTGGAAAGGTATGGAATGGGATAGGATTTCTAATCAAAAGGCCATATTTGTTAAGATTGATTGTAAAATGTCTTATGATTTCATTGAGTGGCTCTTGATTTTATCCATGCTATAGGCACTTAGGTTTGGCCTAAAGTTTGTTCAGACTGTTAATATTATTTTTTAAAGATGTAAGGACTTATATTAATATTAATGGCACCCATTATTCTTGGTTTGAACTAAATCACCATTAGGAAAAGTTGTACTTTAGACCCTTCCCTATATGTTCTTGCAACAGAAGAAAGTATATATCTTCTACATAATTATGATTATAGGGGTTTATTGAAAGGTATCTCTTTTCCATAGTTTTATAGATAACTTTTAAATGTTTATTGAATGGATGACTCCTTTATCACTCTCAAATAGGAAGAGCAACTCATTAAGAATTCCATGGAATATTTTCACATATTTTTTTGGCTTCAAGATCATCTATTTAATGAAGGAAGACCCAATGTTATAGGTAGGAATTAGAGGCCAAACTCCTTGGCTTGAATAATTTCAATGGTACTGGATTCTACCAGGAGTGTAGTTTACATTTATAGGCATTAATTTTTCCTTTAAAGCCTCTCCTTTTGACTTATGGTCATATGTGGTATAGAGACTTGAAAAAAATATTTTCTTTTGGATCACTAAGCCTCTTTCTTTATATGGAAAGTTTCAAATCTTCTCTAAATTTTTGGTATCCATGCATGTGTATTACTCCTCTTGATATTCCCCTTATAATTTTACCTATAGAAAATTAGAAAAACTTCCAAGGGATTTTATTTGGGATAATTTTGAGGGACACAAGGGCTTCTATAGAGTTGCTTGGAACATTTTTTGCTACCCCAAAGAAGTTGGGGGATTGGGTCTCCTTAATATTAAAATCCAAATACTTACCCTTGGGAAAAAATTAATATAAGCACAATGAATATATGGGGTGAATCAATCACTAAAAAAATTTCTTTCAATTCCTCCATATCATACATGAACCACCACATCAACATATAGATCAATCAATGCACAAACAATCAACCATACAAGCATGAGACAAGATTACACAAGATAACACATCATCTACATATGAATCCCCAAGAGGAATAAAACCTAATAATCCCTAAAAATGGAATACAGTATTATAAGTCAAAATATCAAAATTTAGTGAAGCACCAACTCTAACTAGTTAAGCACCAACCCAACTAGGCTTTAACAAGTACTAACTTGCAAGGAGGTACCAACCTCCTAGATGAATCAGCATGAAATCATCCACCTAAAACCTTTGATAACCTTCATAAAACCTTATTTCTCACACAATATATGATGATCACCTTATTTAGTTCGTCTCACTCTTCTATCTTTCTCAAAATTACCTTCTAGGCTTCTTCACTCAACCAAGTACCTTAAAGACATATTAGGTCATTTAAACTTCATATTTATATGCAGACACACTATCAATTTTTAATTATAGAGCCTATAAACCCATATTATTGTATAAAATACCTATTTTTAATTATTAATGTGTAATTTTATTTACATACATCTCTTCTTATAGAAATAGGCCAAAAATTGCCTTGTATATATACCATTCCTTGTTCATATTCGACTTACTCAGCTATTCATTCTTAAAATTTTATTTAAAACATGTAATAGGTTTTAGGACACCTCATAAACATTATTAAAATGAATATTGAGTCCATTTTGGTATATAATAACTCTATTAGACTTTATTTTACTCTTAGGTCTCAAGGAGACCTAATTCTATTAGGTCTACTTTAGGACATGTTACACTTTGACTTACTTGGAACACTTTAAAATTCCACAAATAGAAGGAATATATAATATAATATAAAATATATCCTCAATTATTTATTTTAGGCTCAACAATAAATTTTACAACAAATCACTATGTGAAACCCCTCATTAATAATCAGTCCTATTAGGTTTGTGTACACCAAAATTTTTCCTTTCAATACTAAGGCTAAAAATCACTTATTCGACTCATAAATGATCAAAAAATTATATATAATTATTTAAATATGGCCTCAAGATCATCACCATATTATTGAAACACTTCAAATCAATAAAAAAAGGCTTAAACTCATCTCTTTAGTATGCTCACTCAGAACTGCTAGGACTATAAAAACCTAGTCATGAAACTACTTGACATACAAAACCTAAAAGAAAACTTTAAACATTTATAAATATATTAAATAAATTATATAACATATTTATAACATCCTGAATCACAAAAACCATAATTTATAATATCAAACATTGATCTTACAGACCAATTCCTTGACCTTATATCACATAATCTTGATTGAACTACACAAGACATTTTGGATTCAATTTTTAAACCTCTTAAAATTATTTAATTTTTTTTTTAAATAATGAAAAAAATTAAATTCACAAAAAATATCACCATATTCATTAGATACTGCAATTCAAAGCATAGAGCCTCAAAAACACCTTTGCAACTCATTTACTCAGAACTACTAGTTTTCCTCAAAGACTAGTCATGGTGACTCAGACCTCCAACACTTGTATATAAATTTTAAATGAATTATTATGTATGTATATTAAACTATGAAATATCTATCCCATATTAAAATATAAACATAATATGGTCTAGTGGCAACTATTAGTCTTACAGACCAATTTGTTGACCTCACTACACACAAATCTTAATGACTTAGACAAGCCATTTTGGCTTCTTAATTTTCACCACTATACCTAACTTCCAAGATTTATACCAAGAATTAATAGGACATAATATTGTAAAAATACATATCCATGTACTTTTTTTCATCACTTTATCATTATAACATATTCCTAACACCTTCTCACTGTTGTTTGGGTTTTTCATTGTTTCTACCATTAGGCCTATTAGTGATTGGCTAACTTGGATGAATAGTTTAAAATAATTAAGGGATAAAATATATCCATAAAAATTTATTAAAATTAAACATGAGTATCAAGTTTAATCCTCCATCCATTATCATACTTTGACTTGGTCAACTCTAACTACTACAATAAATCTCTAAGAAATTAACACTTTACTGTAGGGTCTACTCACACACCTAAAAACTCAATCACACATATAGGTGTTTTGAATATTTTAATACAACCTTAAATATCTTATCTAATCATATCAATCCATTTTGGGCACTTTTAATCAATATATTGAACATCGAGTCCTTAGTAGGGTTTTAAGAGGATTTAAACATGTTTCCATTCTTAACAATAGTTTATAAAGCATAGCCCCTCAATCCAAATAATGATGCCTATAATTTTTATCTAGGAACATTCCACATATATCATGAATATATTAGGTTCACATGAAAAAAATTTATGAGCTAATAAGCACAAAAAAATCCTTCTTGGGTTGAGAACCCTTCATTCTGAGCACTCAAGAGACCTCAAAACAAATTTTCATGCCTTGTCCTTCATAATATGACCTAAAACTATATTAAAACACTTTAAAAAACATAAATTACATATTAAAATTATTAAATTATCTAAAATTCCTTGAAATCTAATCATGACCACTCATTAGCCCCCCCACACACACACTCTTTTTCTCTCTTTATGTTCTAGAACTTGACCTACAAACCACATTAGGCCTTGAAAATAATATTCATGACTATTTACATGTGATTTACACATCACTCACATACTCGAAAAAAAATTCTCATTCTTGAAAAAATTCATACATCCTTGATGTTCCTTGATAATAGATCATGATGCCTCATTAGGCCAAGTAATGTCTAGGTGCAAACTTGGTCTGAAGGTCTTACCCCTATAGGATCACCATAATAAAATCATGAGTGATTTAATGCCTCTCATACATGATCAATAGATATTATACAACCACTTGTGCATATGTGCACTCATCTCACCAAGCCATCATGCTCATACCTTCTTACAAGGACTTTATGTGCCATAACTAGTGTTATGACTATGATTCTTAAGCACTTAAAACTTGAAAAATGACCTTGAAAAACTTTTAAAATCATATATACTTTACTTAAATGATCACATAATTTTAAACAACCTATCACATGCTTGTGCTTGCTTGCTTCTGCAAACTTCACTATGCACACCTTCTTATAGTTTCTATACTATGTTTCTCAAGACACCTTGTACTCAAGAACTAGTACAAAACATGTTTACCTCAATGATATAAAAAAAATACTAAAAACTTCAAGCTGACCTAAACCTTGACATTAACAAACAAAAGAGACATGGGTTCCTTCAAATTTTCTCTTGCCTTCAAATTCTCTCTTACCTTTAAATTCACTCTTTCCACATGGCTTCATTATCACATAAATTACATCAACCTTGACATAAATTTCAACACTTCTCAACACAAATGGATAATCATAAGTATTTTTAGGGATGAAGCTTGGAAGATTATTCTTTGCCATTATATCTCTCAAGGTCTCCCTTATGGCAGGAAAGTATGGCAAACCCTAGGGTTTCACTCCTTATCACCACAATGCCAATAAAAACTAAGGGTTAATTTGTAATTCAATTCTTAGAGAAGGATTGAGATAAGCTTAAGGCTCACCTCATCTATGCTACTGAAGGGTTCAAAAATGGCCTCTCCATTAAACTTAGTCCGTTTAGTGGTCACCTTGTCTTAATTTTCACAATGTTCCCTTTGCATTGGTCCCTTAGATTAAAGGGTTATGACTTTTTAGAAAAGGTGTAAAGGTTATCAGTGATATTTTATGTAAGGAGAGAAGGGTTTGGCTCATTTGTTATAAACTTCAAGATATATATCAATTAATAAATTCAAATTTAGAGACTGTTGTATAAATTCAAGGCTCCATACCTAATTAATATGTGCATAAGATTGGAGTTAATTACCTTATTACTTGATGGAGGGATTAGAATTATCCTATATTCACCCCCTTCACCCACTATTCTCCATGACTAGGATATCAATTACTTTCCCCTCAACATGTTCTAGTTGATATGCTAAATATCAGATGGAATCTTAATTCTTGTGAAGGGATATGGACTTGGTGTTTTAGAATAGTATGGTCTACTTCTATTGAGCCTAAAAAACTCATTTTATGGTCCCTTCTTTACCAAGGCTTGCCTATGGGTGATTAGCTCAAGCATCCAGGTGTGCCTAACCCTATTTGCTTAGCTTATCAACAACTAAAGACTGTTAATAATCTCTTCTATTTTTTCACACATGCTCAGTCTATGTGGTTTTATATTCACTCCCTTTTTTAGCCTTTTTGTATACAATTATTCACATGGAATATGGTTCTCTTGGGGGACTCAACTTTGTTTCCTACAAATATATTTGATTTTGGTAGATCTTTTGAGCTAGCATTTTTTTAAATATGAAAAGTTAGGAATTATGCTTGCTTTAATCATAAAGAACTAGAATGTAATTTTTATGTTTCTAAAAAAATTATTATTCTCTCTCATGTAACTCTTCAGGTTCAAAGCCAAATAGACAAGGTTCATCTGGATCTAAACCACCTCTAGCATTTACTTGATCACTAGTGAAATTATCCATGTGTAGTCAATTAGGAACTTATTGAACCCCCATGACATCTTTTCCCCCCCAGGGATGAGGACATGGGACAAGATATAAGTGGTCCAAACCTAGATGTAGGAGTTACTCTCCACATTGGTCAACACCTCTCTAACCTTCTCCTCATCATGGTAGTTTACGTGGTTCTTCCTAATCTGGAGGTGATGGTTGGGGCTGTAGATATCCTCCCCCATACCAACATAGTGATAATAGAGGCTTGGGTATACCACCTCAAGGAAAATTCCCATGCCTAGCTTTATCTATTTCCCCTTAAATAAATTACAATGAGACTATGGAAGAGCAGGAAAATTCTGGTTGGGAGCCCTTACCTACTAAAGGATATCTCTTTTACCATAGGAGGATGAGGTGATAAGCCTTTGGATCTTCCATATCCTCCACCTCCCCTAACATCCATGTTTTTTTTTAATACCTAAATGTTCTCATTAATGTTATTTGTACTTTGGTTTCTTTGCTTTGTTGTTAACTAATGTGATGCAATTTTTTGGTGTGGCTACTTTGTGACCACTTTTTATGAATTTTATTGAGGTTTTTTATTTAACCCTTAGTGTGGATTCGATCATGTGGTGTGACTTTACACATTTTTTTTATGATTAACATTTTACCATATCTTGTTTATATTAATATATAGGTGTTTCTCAATTAAAAAAAAATCATTTAAAGCTACCTAATATGTGCACAAACCCTCATAAAAATGCCCAATGGCATCATATAAATAGCCTTTCACTTGATCAATCTTCAAATCATGATTTATACACCACTTTGATCTTAAAAAATTCTTCATTAGGGTTACACTTTAATGATACTTTTCTTATAAAATTGAAATTTAATAATGTTGTTGAGATTTGATGATAGTTCTAATTCATCATGGACAAGATTAAAATTATGGTTTCCAAAAGTGTCTTTGATGTGATTGGCATTTTAATGCCTGTAAAGAAAATCCTTGGAGGTTTCTTTTTGGTATAAATCCTTGTACATTTTATTATATGATCCATAGATAAATTGTGTTTCTTGGATCTCTCTCGACTTGTGATAGATGATTTCTTATGTTGTTTAGTTCAAATTGTTCTCTAATTTAATACATGAAAATTTGATACTAGAAAAAAAATCAATGATGAAATATTAAAATAATAAAATATTATAATATGATTAAATATTATTCTATTATATTATTATCTATAGTAAATATCTTGAATTCATATTATAATATTGTGATAATATAGATATATTTTAATATTATATATTATATATTATATATTTTATTTAATATAATATAATTGAAAATAGATAAATAGATAGATAGAGTAGGTATTATGTAATTACATAATAATTAAATAAATTGAGATTTTGTGAAACAAAATAATGTAAATCAAGAGTCACATATCATTTTAAACTTATAATCTCTAATCTTATTTTACCTTTTGTACATTAAGCATTAAGTAATGATAATTTGATATTTTTGGTGAATATGATGGTGGAAAATGAGGTAGTGTGTCAATTAATTAGAATTGGAAACTAGATATATTTGGAGGGGATGTTTTGTTTCATGGTGAACTTTAATAATGGTGAAGTTGTGGGCAAGTGCAAAGCAATATTGAACATGAATGTAGTAAAAGTGTTTAAGGGCCATTGGGTGGTGTAGGTTAGAGGTAATGAAATTATGAGATAAATAACTTTTCATATCTAAAAATAATAATAAAATTATGTCAAATAGAGAGTAAACAACACATGACTTATTCTAAATAGCAAAGAATTCATAAATAATAATATATGTTATTAATAATATTTTTTATATCATATATATTCTTAATAATGGAGAGGAAAGTATGTGGAGGAGTTGTAAAAAATGGTTGAGAAGCTAAAGATTCAAATGCAGACTCAGAAAGGGAGAAGGGTGACAGAGATGGGTCCAAATTAGATGCATTGTCAAGCTCTTCCTAGATAAAAGGAATATTTCATGATAAATGTAATCAATCTGACTCTTTGTCTCATGGGTCCTTTTTAAACTCTACATCCTAGTGTGATATATTAAAGGGATCTATGGTTTAAAAAAACTCAAACCCAATGGAGCTCTTGAAAAATATAAAGGAGGGTAAGAATTTTCATGTTGAAATTACTCCCAATCTCATAAAAATAGCCTCCTCAAGGATGAACCAAGCATTGGTGGGAAAATTTTAGTGATCGAGATCCAATATTGATACATTTAGATCATAGGCTAAAATAAAATGGAATATAAAGGGACACATTGAAATTTTATCAATGGTCAATGGCTTCTTCATGATTAGATTCAAAAATCTAAAAGATAGTGCCATGATATTGGTAGGAAGCCCATGGTTCTTTAGCAAATCTAAGATATTCCTCAAAAAATGAGAACTAGGCTTCGATCAAGAAAAAGAAAATATAAATATGATACCCATATGGGTGAGACTCTTAGGTTTACCTATAGAATTTTGGGAAGAGGAATTATTTACAAGTATAGTTAAATATTTTGGCTATCTAATATCACTTGACTCAGCAACTAGGGTAAGGTTTAGACTAGTACATGTTATTTTCTACATCAATACTTTTGTGAATCAAGATCTACCAAACTCAATAGTCCTTCACATGCCTTATAGAACTGAAACATAGAGGATTGAATTTAAAATATCAACATTATTATGCAAAAAATGTCACAAACTAGGCCATTTAGTAAAGGTGTGCCATTCAGAATCCAATAATGCAACATGGTAGAGAAAATGAGGGATATATTTTAAGGATAATGAAAAGGAAAACCTATCTTCAATGCAAAACAAATTAGGGCAGAGTTCCCATATAATTAAAGTGAAAAATGAAAATAGAGACACGTTAGAACAATTGCCATAGATCCACAAGATATCCCAAGGAGGGAGAGCTTAAATCAACTTGAAGGTAAAGGAAATATGCCTAAAACGAATGAAATAGTAAAACCATATCAAACTAAGAAAATGGAAACTTTAGATAAGTTGAAACAACTAGTTATAGAAAGTGCCAACACTATGCAGGAGGATGAAGAAATAGGTTATAAATTATCCAATTGGAAACGCATGGCCAAAATCAATATTTCAATACCAATAAACCACTACTATATAATAAATTTCAAATTCTAGGATAATATTTAGATAGTGGGGATTGGAAGGATCAATATTTAGATGTAGATGAAAATGGATAGACTGAAGGGGAATTAGAAGAAAGAGTAAAAGAGATGATTAGTGAGGAGTGGGTGGGAAAAAAGAACTCACCAAAAAATAATTCTCAAGTGAAGGCCTCATCTTCCAGAGTCACCAGAAGAAGTAAAAAAGTACCAGACTTTAGAACTCCCTCGATGAAAGGTAGACCATCTAAGAAGAATTTGTTTCAAAACTTAAAACATGCAAAAATAGTATATGGACATCAAAAAATCTCCTTTTTAAGGGGGATACACCCTATAAATAAGTTATACTCTTGATTCTTTCTTGTAATATTAGGGGGATACATAGTGTAGGAAAGTAGAAAGTATTTAGAGAATTTGGAAGGAATAAAAAAGTAGTTATTTTAGAAATATAATAATCCAAAATTGAGGAGAAATATTTCCACCAACACAAAAAAGTGTATTGGAAAGAGTAGAAGTAAGTTGTGTAAGTACATCAGGGGATTTGGGTGGTCTTATCACTTTTTAGGATCCTAAATACCTCATAGGAGATCCCATCTTCGAATCGTATAATCATCTTGTAATCCTATTCATATACATTAATGAAAATAAACAATGGATATTCTCAAATATTTATGCTTTGAATACCAGATCAGCACACAAAAAAATAATGGGAAAACATCATAAATTTTAGAAGTAACTATAAACAACTCCTTTGGATCTTAGCTAGTGACTTTAACTCATCCCTTCATCCTAGAGATTAAAAAGGGGGGATATTTTGGGCATGTGGATAACATGGAGGATTTTGCTTTGCTTATTTTAGACATGGGAATTATATACCTTGAGATCTATGGTCTAAAATACACCTGAACTAATAGAAGAATTGAAGAGAATCTCATCCAAAGTAGATTAGATAGAATATTCATTTCTTTAGAGTGGCTACAATAGAAAGATTTTATCTTGAGTTTTCTCCCAAAAATTGGGTTAGATCATTCTCCTTTAGAGTTAATCATAAAAGATAAAAAAAACTAAGATTATTAATCACCCTTTCCACATGAAGCACATGTGGTTTTCCCACCCAAACATAGATAAAAAAAAATGTCTGAATGGTGGACTAAGAATAACAGACAGACAAGTATGCTTAATCTTATGCAGAACTTCAAAAAAATCAAAATTAAACTCAAATAATGGAATAAATAGGTCTTTGGCAACATTTTTTAGCAAAAAAATTTATAAAATAAGAGTTGATTAAAATATAAGAGGAAATTGAGAATAAGGGGTATGACCTCCAAATATAAAATAGGGAAAACAAATATTGTGTAAATATCACACTATAATAACTAGAGAAGAATCTTTGTGGAGGCTAAAATCAAGAAATATTTAGCTCAAACAAGGAGTTAGAAACACAAAATTATTTCACCTTTCAACCCTCAAGCACATGAAACAAAACACCATTAGGGAGACTACTAATAGAGAAGGGCAGATCATTTAAGATCAAAAAGGTATGTGTGCAACTCTATAAAAAACATGTATAAAAATGATTTCAAAAAAACCATTGGTTTTGAGCAGGAATTTTTTAGTGTTATCTCGAAACTAATAAAATAAGAGGATAACTCTATGCTTTTAAAACCCACATCAAAGGGGGATCTTGAGTTCATCATTTATAGAATGAACCTAGACAAAGCCTTGAGACTTGATAGAATTCCCATTCCCTTTTTTAAAACCTTTTAGGACATTATAGAATAAGATGTCATTGTTGTGATCAATGAATTCCTTAAATCAAGGTAGCTAATTAAAGAGTTTAATCATACCTTTATTGTGCTCATTCCCAAAAAAGAAGGGACAGTGAACTTGATTAATTTTAGACCTATAAGTTTTTGCAATTCTTTCTATAAAATCATTACCAAACTCATATACATGAGAAGGAAACCTATAATGGAAAAAAATCATATAGGTGAAGCAAGGAGGATTAGTTACAGGAAGACAAATCCAAGATGGATTAATTATGGTACATGAGTCTATTCATTCCATGGAGATGAGTAAAAAGGTAGCCATGATCCTCAAACTTGATATGTCTAAAGCCTGTGATAGATTGGATTGGAATTTCTTTGATAAAGTCTTAAATCAATTTGGTTTCAATGAAAAATTCAAGAAAATCATAAGAACTTACTTATCAACATGTATATTCTCTATTCTTGTGAATGGAATAGCTCAAGGATACTTTAGCAGTGCTAAAGGTGTAAGGCAAGGAGACCTTTTGTCTCCCTTCTAATTTATTATAATGGTTGAGTCTTTAAGGAGGTACATTTTTAAGGCTTTAGTGGATGGTCAACTTAGAGGTTTAAAACTAGAAATACAAGTTGAACCCATCACCCCTCATTATTTTTATGATGACACCATCTTACTATTTGAAGCTTCTATCTAGGAAGCATGGATTTTGAAGAAAATTTTGGTCATATATGAGAAAGCCACAAACAAAAAAAATAATTTTGACAAGAGCTATGTTTACTTCTTCAACACTATGGAAGTGAGATAAAATAGAATTACTAATATATTATTCTATCAAATCAAATACTTACCATCCACCTACCTCAATATGCCTCTATTCAACAATTAATTACAAGCAAGTGCCTGTAATCCACTAATCAAAAGATTCCAAAAAAAATTTGAAGGGTGGAAAGGGAAACTCCTTTTTCAAGTAGGTAAAGTGGTCTTAATTAAATCATGATTCCAATTTATTTAATTTATCTATTAAAATTACCTAAAGGAGTAGAAGAAATTCTCAACAAAAACTACATAAATTTATTATGGAATGACTATGAAGGTAGGAGCAAATTTCATCTAGTCTCTTGGAATATAATTTGCAACAACAGAAGATGTGGAGGCCTAAGCATAAGAAATATTCATATGATCAACAAGTTATGATCTCCAAGTTTTTTGTGAAAATTCATTAATATTTATTCAAACTGGAGTAAGATATTATCCCATAAATATCTTCAATGGAGGAATCTTGGCATCATTGTAAAAGAGGAATAGATCACTAGAGGATCACATATTTGGAACTTCCTATTTGAAAATATGGAGATCATTCTCAAAGGATCTATATGGTAAATGGGAAATGGTAGGAACATAAAATTCTAAAATGAAAATTAGAATACAGAAGTAGCTCAGATATAGAGAACTTTGGAACAACATACTAAAGGTCATATAACATAGAATTATGGAGAGAATGTTATAGACTACTGGAAAATGAGGAATGGGTATAAAAAATATATTAAAATAATCTTGGAGGTAATTAACCAAGATGAATAAAATAAAATAAAAGACTTGAACAAGATCATCAAAACCATTCATATTTTTGAAATAGATAGGGAAGGCAAGCTGATGTGGATTGATTCCTTTGATGGGAACTATAATGTCAAAGCTAGATATGAAATAATCTCCCAAAACCAAGACATCAAGGTGAGTTAGAAGGGTATATGAAACAAACAAATCATTCTAAAGATAGGTTTTTTTGCCTGGGTTGCCATTCAAGATAAGATTTTGATGGTTGACAATTTAAAAGAAAAAGGTTACTTCATAACTAACAGATGTGTCCTATGCAAAGAAGAGAATGAAATTGTCTCACATCTCCTCATTAAATATAAGTATACTAAAAAAATATGGAACTTATTCTTGAGGAAATTTAACATATCATGGACTAATCCATGAATCTTAATTGAATTTAAGTTGTTTTGGAGTTTTCCCTTTAAAAATCCACATCTTAATCAGATATATAACATTACCCTTCGACAAATTTGGTGGGGGATATGGGTAAATAGAAACAATGTCATATTTAGGGATAAGAAGTATTCTATCAAGGTGACCTTAAAAAGGATTTTCTCATCCATTAAGGAAAATTAAAACTCTAGCAAAACCAAAAAAATTAAGGAACTCCTCTCATTCAAAAGATCACCTACACAAAATTGGAAAATTGATTTATCAAGCATAGGAAAACTAGACTCTAAAGAGGAAATTCATAAGAGAATCAAATGGAAAGATCCAACTGAAGGATGGATGAAATTAAATTTTGACTATGTATCTAAAGGAAATCCAATAATTACAGGAGGAGGAATCATCAAATATGTTGAAGGAAAGCTAATTGGGGCTTATGCAAGAGATATGGGCACTAAGACTAATCACTTAGTAGAGGCTCTAGCTGTGCTTTGTAGTCTCAGACTCACTAAATAACTCAGTATCCATAAATTGGAAGTGGAAGGTGACTTCATGAATATAGTCAATTATTTAATTGGAAAATATACCCCAAGTTAGACTATAAAAAATATCATTGATGAAGTTAAAACACTCCTAAACTCCTTGCAATAGGTTCACATTATACATACTTATAGGGAGGGAAATAGAATAGCTGATTGGTTTGTTAATAAGGGAATAATAAATGTGGATCTAAAAACATGTGTTGATCATGAGAATATTCCTAGAGAGACACTAACAAAAATAGCTAATGAAGGGAAAAACTCTTTTACCAATTTATAGTTTTATGGTCCTCTACCTCATGTCTAGGGGAGACTATAGTATACCAATAAATATGTGGGATATTAAACCCATTATCCCCAATTGAACTTGGAATAATCATCTAAAAGTCAAGAAATAATGTGATGGGTTTTATCATTCGCCCCATGACATCATCAATGATGTTTATAAGTGGTGTTTTAGATGGGATGTTAAAAGTGGACTAGTACCCTACATGAGTAGAAAAAACAAAATGGGATTACCTAATAGAATTGATCCAAAGCTCTAGGTAGAGGTAAAATATAATATAAGGCTATGGAATTCCCTATAGGTGGGGGGACTTGTTATATTTATGGAAAGAGTAGAGGGTTTGACAGGCATTTCTCTATCTAGTTCACTAGGGCTTGGGAGGAAAGGGTTGTGAATATCAATGGTGTCATGTTATAAATCACCAAGGATCTAATTTCACATGTGATGGGACTAAGCATAGAAGAAACTAAGAGATACTACAATCTTAGAGATTATAATTTAGACAAAGAGGCTTTCCTAGAGGAGGGTGAGCACTAGGAAAAAATACACAATGGCTGCAATAGGAAATCTCTCCCCAAACCCTTTGTTGAGGTAGCTTTTCATCTAATTCAATATGTTACTCTTGAAGGTCTTTATAATTTTGTTAGGTGGTCTATGTTTAGGATGCTAAATTAATTTATACATGGAGTTGGTTTCAACCTTCCATTCTTCAATCTTAAATCTATGGAAAAATCCATACAGAGATATAAAAATGGAAGTTACACAACCCCTAGACATGAGGGTGTAATTTTTCTCATATATAAATTTTTCAAGGGGATGAACCAATTCATGCCTAAAATTCCCCAAAAAAAGGAAGTACAAATGAATTCAGGTCTGGTGGATATGAGAAATATCAAGAAAATCACCATCAAATACCTAAGAAAATAGAGAAGGGATGCTAGTAACAAATCAATTGAAATTGAGAAAGTCAAAACTAATGCAGGAAAGGAATATAATATAAAATCAAATCATATCAAGAAATGGCTAAGAGGAGCTTCCAAAGGAAATATTGAAGCCAAAGATAAAATTGAACCCAAGGAAACCAAAAATAAACATACCCCACTTCACAAAAAGGGGGCTAGGAAATTTGTTATTGTGGATAGTGATAGTGAAGAAATGGATGAGGAATGTAATAAGAAGGATGACTCTAATTGTCAGAGGAACACTAGAAAAAATTTAGAAAACCAAAAGAAAAATAATATTACTAATAACATTGAGAAAGAAGTAGAGAATCATTGTCAAAAAGATTTAAAAAAAGTATTTTGATCAAATTGAGAATTCACTCAAGAATAGGGAGAACATTGACATGGTGACTGAAGAACTTGAGTTACAAAAGTACCTCATGAGATGTTTCATGAGGGAAATGTCAAGCATCAAAAACAAGATGAACAACCTACAATAGGAAAATGAAAAGATATCTAAAGCTTGGATGGATAAAGAAGAGAACTTGCAAATCCAAAGAATTAGTTTTAAAGCTAATCTACTCGAGCATGCCAATGAGGACCTCTAGAACAAACTCAATTTAATTATAAATTATAGTAAATTTTTTATGAATGAAGGTCTAAAAAACATAGAAAACCTTCATGAGCACTTCAAAGAGTAATTTGATCCTAGCTATGTAGGTAAGGGAAAGGGGACAAAGGGCCAATGCAAAAGTGAACTCCACAACTCAAAGTTAGACTATGAAAATATCATCAAGAAATTAGACACAAATCTTAACGACATGAAGGCCTATTGGGAAGACATCTTGGGAAGTATGGCCTAATATTTGTTGTATGGCAATGTGAGAGTAGTTTTTTAGCTATTTTTTGGATGTGTTTATGTTTTTGATTGTGTTTCCTATTTGGGATGCTTCTTTTGTTCTTAGCTATTCTTTGTTTTTGATGTATTCCTAGGGTTTGGGGACCCTAACTTTAAAAATCCCCCCTTTAACCTCAATTAAAAAAATTATATCATATTATATGTAATAATATAATAATATTTATTTATTTACATGTAATATAATGTTTATATTAATATTATATAAATTTTATATTAATATACATATATATATATATATATATATTAATAAACAATATAAATATATTTTCAATATAATTATATAATAGTCTAATATAATTATATCATAATATATTATAATAGATTATTATATAATATATTAATTATTATAATAAGTTATAATATTATTATTATTTTCATAGATGATATGAGGGTTGAAGGGTCCCTCACCTTTTTATTATTCAAAATAGATAAATTTTATAGAGAATGAGGAAAAACCAAGGAAAACAAAACACTAAGATAAATGAATAGCTATGTAAAATAAGCCTCAAAGATTACATACCATTTGAAGTTCAAAACATCATAGGGGGTAGCACAAGAGGGAAATGGGGAAAAATAGAAAATGGGGGAAAATGGGACAGATTATGGACCAATCGTGACCTTCAACAAAGCACCACTACTAAAAGAGTTAGGGTCTCCATCAACCACCAGGGTGGTGAGTGCCTTGTATTCATCACATCCTCCTAGGCTCACTTCTATCTCAGTTATGCTATTATTTTTAGCACACCTAGATCCATTCACACATGGAGCAGTCACCTTCCATAATTAGAGTGTTAACATACCTACCTTTCTCTTGATTATGTCATCCTAATCATGTTGATGCCTACAAGCTATCCAAGCAAACCTTCATATGAGTTAACATGACCCATCGAGGTGTTGAGTGGCTACCATCCATTCTTGGGGGATATGGATGTGGTTGTTGGAGTGGGCCACAAAACAACCTCAAAAGGGATTTGACTATAGCTACCACCCTGTAATAATTTCTCTAGTTGAGGGTTACCATCACCAAAGCCACAAGAGCATGCATGTCACATAGGTCTAATTATTTGATAAAATGCCCTTCCTAGTCAAGATGCTTCAAGGAGGTCTGTAAGTAGTCCAAATGTTCCACCATTACAAATAAAATAACATCAATATTGTAGAAATTCTAAAGGGTTTTTAACCCTAAATAACTTTTTGTAGAAAAAGGATTTTAATGTTGGTTTCCCCATTCGAAACCTTACACTTCCTCTACTAGACCAACCTAAAAATTAGGTCAAATAATTTGGATTGCCATCACCAAGGTTTGTCATTTATCTTTTGATATAAGAAGAAAGTTCCTAATGAAAACCAAATCCACCAAGGAGTTTACTTTCACCCTATAGCATGTATCTAGATCCACCTAACAAATCACCTCTTTAATGGCTTGCATAACACTTCTAGTTTGAACTAGGAAAATTCATTTTAACTTGAAATCAATAATTATCCTACCAAATGTCATTTCCCTCCTAGAATATTTGACACACAATAATGGTTTTCTAAGTGACACCTAAAGCATGCAATCCATGGTTGAAAAAACTAGCTCAGAGCTACCTAAATAAATAATGATAAAGGCATGGCAGAAGTGGAGAGCCTGTAGTGAATGCACTCTCCACTTTTGGCAAATATATATAAAGATGGTGCGAGGAGGGCATGATTATGGAATGAGTTTTCTACATACAATTCAAATCCAATGTAAGGTGACATCCTCATTATGAGTAGATATAACTCCCAAGTCCCCTCATTAATATAATGTCCTTTAAAACCTCCACCCACTCCAATCATTATCAATAATGATTTATTCAATTTAATCAACTCCTTTATTTACCAATTTGTCAGCCATATATTTTACTTTATAGTAACAGTGCTACACCTCCTAGTAACTAATTTTGTCCAATAATCCCCATCCATAATTTAGGATGTTGTTGATATTCTAAGATCTAGATATCCTATTCCTTAAGGCTTGGATAATCACCGTGGAGTCAACCTCAATAATAACATGCTCAATTCTAAAATGAATCAGAATGTCCAAGTCCAAGACCAAACTTGTGCTTCCACTTTATTTTTGGTATCATCAACTAGTTTATTTAAGGAAGCTTGAATAAGGTAACCTGCACAATCATGGATAACACATCCTACTCTAGATGTCCTTAGGTATCCTCTAGTAACCTTGTTAAAATTCATTTTGAATAGCCCAAGTTAGGGAGGCACCCTCTCTACCTTACCTTCACACATTAATGCCTTCAATCATATAATAGATATATTAATATAAGGCACCTTTAACTAATTCTAATATGAGATAATGTATGAGTACTAGGTGGAAAGAGCTCCGTTATGTCACATGGCATGGGTAGAATCTAGTTCAGAAATTACACACTTAGATTAGTCTAAAACTACCTCAATGGAGCTACTTTTATATTTAGATATTTTTTGATTGGGTTCCTTCCAAATATTCCATATTATAATGGTTGGGGTATCTTTTCATAATCAAGTGAATGTGTCTTTGAATCACCCCATAGGCTATGTTACAAAGGATTGTAATAAATATTCTATCATATCCCAATTATAACATAATTTGTTGTATAGCCAATTCCATGCCATTTCCAAAAATGAGTAGGTGTAGAGAAAATGATATGCATCTTCTTCACTATCCAATCATAAGACATGCCTTGAATGGATTGTAACTCTTATCTTGTTTAGTTGATCCTGAGTTAAAATTTTATTTTATGTAGCTAGCCAAGTAAAGGCTCCAGCCTTGGGCAAGTTTTCATTGTTTCAACATAAGTGCTTAGCCCATACACATGATGGCTCCATCTACTCCACCATTTTTTAACCTTGGTATACTAAGTATAGCCCATTATTTGTGCCCATCTACTAAATATATTCCTTAATATTAATAATAAATATTTTCCTCTTGGAAAAGATCTTTGTAAACAAAAGTTTTTGATTGACCCTTATTTGTAGTCCATTATAACTTTTCCATTTCCATTGTTCCAAACTAGTTAAGATGATAGGTTCTATGTAATCTATAACTTTCCCACCCCACAACTCTTTCAAAAGGTTATAACTATATCCAACTCTTGAATATCCATCAGGGGCATATGACTATTCCAAGAACCACTCCAAAAATCCACCAAGTGTCCATCATTTATCACCCATGAGACACGGTCTTTAATTATGAAATGCCACTTTAAAATGAAATTAATAGATGATATAATTGGGTTTGTAATTTTTATAATTTTTTTGGATGACCAATCGGCAAATTATTTGATTTCTAGGATTCTATTCCATAAATCTTTTTTGGATTGTGTAACCATCCCCTAGACTAGTTTAGCTCCAAGCACCAAGTTATGGTATGCTAACCTCCTATTTTAAGCAGCTATTATAGATGGGGAAGATGCATCTTGTCCCATTTTTCTAAGGGATTTTTTTAATTCCTAAGTACTTGTTGATGATTTAAAATTGTGCTTTGTAATAAACATCAACAATGGCAAGTTTCAAGATGTAGGACTTGCGACTTGAAACAACCTCCAGATTTTAGAGAAGTTGGTTCTTCTTTAAATTAAGTGTATACTGGGAAAAGGGATAGGAATTTTAATAGAAACACAAATTCAAGAAATAAAATATAACTATGGTGATGCGCCTGAATGTAATTCAACCTTAATCCTGAGCACAGTGAAACTATATGTGGGATTCATTTACATTTAAAATAAAACAAGTGCATGATCAATGTAAAAGATAGAAACAATAGAAATAGAGGCTCATAGCATAGACTACTTTTGAAGTGATACAAAAAATGTCAACAAAGGCATAGGGTTTAATATTCTTATTTGAATCTTCCAATCACATAAGAGGCAGAAAAATACATATAGTTATATAAACTTTTCAACTCAAGAAAATGAGACAAAAGCAAATGACATTCCTAATCACATCTTTAGAAAGTCTAAACTCTTGACAACAAATCCTAGACTACTTTTTCAATAACATAGAAAATATCAACAAAGGCATAGGTTTCAATCTTCTCATTAATCTTCCAATCACATAAGAGGCACAAAAACACACACAATTACATAAAACTTCCAACTTAAGAAGATAGAACAAAAGCAAATGATATTCCTAGTCACAGCTCCAGAAAGTCTAAACTCTTTTCAATAATTCTCTCAAAAAATTCTCTCTTTGGTCTCCTCCCCTTCCCTTCTGGGGATCTTTGCACCCTTATTTATAGCCTTGGATTCACTTCGAATTGTCTGCTTGTTCCCAATCTAAAGGCCTAACTAAAATCTAAATGAACTGGAAGTGTCTAACAGAAGATATTTTATAGATTTTGAAACGCTTTGTCTTCTGGTAGTTCATTAGCTGAAACAAATTGTAGGGCGCTCCCTTCTCTTAACACTATATAACACTTAACCAATTCCTTAAAAACCTTCTTATTACTTTAGAAGACACTAGAGGCTGACACTTGGTGATTTCTGCAGCACTTAGCGAAGTCACGTGACATTTTCCGCATAACTTATACTCCTTTTTTGTCTTTACTTATGAGCATTCCACCTTTGACACCTGTTGCAATCCACTTCCTCGAAACCTTAACAATTTAATAGAAATAAGACCCATAGCATTTCTTACCTGAGTAACTTTAAAAGGGGCACAAGGATAGGTGGCAATCTCCGCTTTACTTATCTAGGGTTACGTGGTGGTCTCTGCTACTTTTAGATATCCTTTTAGAAACCTGTGGAAGGTGACACATGGCAGTCTCTACTTTACTTTATTTATACCATAGAAATAATTGGGTCTCATTTCATATTTACATAGATAGTGACACTTGGTAGCTTTCACTTACTTTAGAAACAACACTTAAGACCCACCACAGTCTTTGTTATATCAGTGAAGCAAAATGAAGATAATTTGGATCTCAACACATGGTGGCTTCTACTCTCTTTTGCTGGGATACGTGGCATCTTCCATCACTTTTAGAAAATCAAAATTGAGACCTTTCACAATTGCCACTTGGTACTTTTTGCCTGATCCTGATACTTAGCTTTTGAAACCTTTCACTGAAAAGAGATTTGGAATGTGGATGCTGATATAAAATGTGGATGTTGACACTTGTCACGCTCTGCTGAGTTGTTATGAGGTACATGGCAATCTCTACTAATTTACTAAAATTATGAAAAGTGCCTCAGATGATGACACTTGGTAGCTTCTACTTAACTTTGACACTTAGACAAAAATGCAAAATTTTACAGCGTGCAACTGAAAATCAAAATGAAACGTAGAGTAATTTTTTGCTCTATAGTTATTGGTAACCCCAAGGACTTTTGAGCCTGCTTAAAAAGAAACCACAATTTCCAGCATATAAAAATGTGGCAACAATCACAAATTTAGTAAGGCCATCTAATAAATAGACCATTCATCATCAAATATCCCCTACTTATTTTGAAACTCCTAGAAATCTAAATCAAGGTTAATGATGTCCTTGTGCGAAAACTCTACAAAATATGAACTACAACCTTCAATTGGAATTCAAGTTGGATCAAAACAACTTCCACTTTTGGCACTTATGAATTAGACACATCTGGGGAATTATGGAGATTTGAGAGAGACTTAATGTGTCCAGAGTCTTGAAAATTTTGAAAAGATTCTGAGCTGTGGCCACGTGCTCAAAGAACACTTATTTAAAAGAGAGAGTGGGAAAGAAAAAATGGGAAAATAGAGCAACACAACTGAAAGAAAACTACTATATATAGCTAATCAGGCATATTTGCCTCCCTATTAGATCAAAAGGAAAAATTTTGAAGTTTCCTTCATGGTGAGAAGACTTATGGTGCCAGGCAAATGGCTGAATGGGATGGAATTCTGGTGACTTGCTCATCCTGCTTGCCACCTTGATTGGCCTGCATCTGATTGAATCAGAGTCAAACATGCTTTCACTATATACATATTCTTCTTGTTCTTTAAAGCTTGTCAAATGTTGGTTCTTCATATTGGCGTGTCTCATCAAGAAATCAATGGTTGTTGGCTCATCACCATAAGCCCTTGGATATACCTTATTGATTGGCTTATCTCCTTCTGCTTCATTCTCAGGTTTCATTGCATGATCATCCTCCTTGATGACTTTAACCTCTTGAAAGGATAAGTTTGAAAGCTTGCATCCCCTCTACATACTTATTTGATCCTCAATGTTGTCTTCTCCACATATGGCTAGCTCATGGCCTTCTTGAAGAATAGTGTAACCTGCCCCAATGACTTGATCAAGGAAGTGTCCATGCTCCTCCATATCTTCTGGCAAAGTGAAAAGAAAGTTAGAAATTATCTCTTCCTCATTAGAGATTAAGGTAAAAGCTTGTGACTTGTCCTCTTGTTCATCAAAGAATGTACCTATGGTGATTTCCTCCTCATCTGCACTCATGAAATCTTCTTGACTAGCCATGAACTGAGTATACTCCTCTTTACTTGCTTCTTCCAAAATATATTCCTCTTTGAAAAGGGATAAAGAAGTAGACTGATGAATATACATATGCAAAAGAGGAGATAATTATTGAGCTATAATCAAATGATTCTCTTCTTTCCATTTGTACATCACTTCATCTATATCAGATGTAGCTTGATAGCTCTCTTCGAGGGATGTAGATGAGGTGTGTTCAGATGTAGGATATTTTGCTTGATCATCATCATGAGTGAGAGTAGCCTCAACCTCTTCAAGGATTTGATCAAAACCTTTATCCTCCTTTCTACCCCATGATTCCATTGTTTGTTTCCAACTCATGACATTATGACCAAAACTTTTCCCTTGGGAAGAGGTAGCAATTTTATCTTCTTCAAGATCCCTAACTGGTTCATGATTTTCCCTCTTCGAACTCAGAATTTGGACATCATGTTGAGAGATCTGAGGATTGGTAGAAGAGGTATTTTTTGGCATAGGCTCCTCTCTAAGGTTTGAAATCTCTATCTCTCTTTCTCTAAGCAATTACATCTTTGCCTCTAATGCCTCAATTTGCTTAGCTAGATTTTCTTGAAAGAGTCTTTCTTGGATCTCATAGGAATCATCATAGAAGTGGGGAGTGCATGAAGGTTGTGATGAAAAACAAGAAGCTTCTTGAGGAAGGGTGGGAGGGACTTGAGGGGGAAGTGAGGCTTTGGATTACAGTTCCCTTGCTACCAACATAGACTCAACATTATTGGGGAAAGGACCTTGATAGGTTTGACTTGGCTCATGAGTAGGGGCTACGTATATCTAATATGAAACTTGTGGCAGTGGATATGTAGGTTGATAGACTTGGTAAGGCTGTCTCTCATGAATACTCAGCTTCTCTACTAAAAATGCAATCAAGCCATACACATCCAACATCTCATTTGTAAGCCTTTGCCAATTGGCTCTTTTAATGGGAGCCCATTCACTCTTAACCAAATCTAGTGCATTTCTCACTTGATGGATGACATGATCAGGGATTTCTTGGCCGCATCCCCTTTTGGCGTCAAGCTCTACTACATTCTTTTTATATCCCAACAATGCTTGTTTAAAGGTGGAAATGGGTCAATTGGCAAAGAGATTAGGTTGATCAAAAATATATGGAGCATAAGAGCCATAGTTCTGAGTAATGAAATTGTACACACTGAATGGTGATTTCTTGATGATACTAGGACTGCTTAACTGGCTAATTTAACTTAGAGTCACTATTGGTTTTGATAAAATAAAAACCTCCAAATGCTGGTTGGCTGAAGAACACACCAAAAATTCTTCAACTCCTTGAAAGATTCATCCCACCGGCCGTGCCAAAAACTATTGATGATTTAAAATTATGCTTTGTAATAAACACCAACAATGGGAAGTTTCAAGATGTGGGACTTGCGACTTGAAACAACCTCCATATTTTAGAGAAGCTGGTTCTTTAAATGAAGTGTATACTGGGAAAAGGGACAGGAATTTTAATAGAAAGACAAATGTAAGAAAGAAAATCTAACTATGGTGATGCGCCTGAATGTAATTCAACCTTAATCTTGAGCACAATGAAACTATATGTAGGATTCATTTACATTTAAGAGCAAACAAGTGCATGATCAATGTAAAAGATAGAAACAATAGAAACAGAGGCTCACATCATAGACTACTTTTGCAGTGATACATAAAATGTCAACAAAGGCATAGGGTTCAAACTTATTATTTGAATCTTCTAGTCACATAAGAGGCACAAAAACACACATAGTTATATAAACATTTTAAGTCAAGAAAATGAGACAAAAGCAAATGACATTCCTAATCATAGCTTTAGCAAGTTAAACTCTTGACAACACAACCTAGACTACTTTTGCAATAACATAGAAAATATCAACAAAGGCATAGGGTTCGATCTTCTCATTAATCTTCCAGATACATAAGAGTCATAGAAACATGCACAGTTACATAAACCTTCCAACTTAAGAAGATAGAACAAAAGCAAATGATATTCCTAGTCACAGCTCCAGAAAGTTTAAACTCTTTACAATAATTCTCTCAAAAAATTATCTCTCTAGTCTCCTCTCCCTCCCTTCTGGTGATCTTTACACCCTTATTTATAGCCTTGGATTCACTCTAGATTTTCTATTTGTTCCCAATCTAATGGCCTAACTGAAATCTAAAGAACTAGAAGTGTCTAACAGAAGATATTCTATAGATTCTAAAATGTTTTGTCTTCTATCAGTTCATTGGCTGAAACAAATTATAGGATGCTCCCTTCTCTTAACGCTAGATAACACTTAGCCAATTCCTTGAAAACCTTCTTATTACTTTAGGAGACACTAGAGGATGACACTTGGTGATTTCCACAACACTTATCGAAGATACGTGGCATTTTCTGCACAACTTATACTCCTTTTATGTCTTTACTTATGAGCATTATGCCTTTGACACCTGTGGCAATCTGCTTCCTTGAAACCTTAACAATTTGACAGAAATAAGACCCATATCATTTCTTACCTGAGTAACTTTAAAAGGGGCACAAGGATAGGTGGCAATCTTTGCTACTTCATTAAAGGACACATGGCAATCTCTGCTTTACTTATCAGGGGTTACATGGTGGTCTCCACTGCTTTTAGCTATCCTTTTAGAAACCTATGGAAGGTGACATGTGGTATTCTCTACTTTACTCTATTTATACCATAGAAACAATCAAGTCTCATTTCATATTTACATAGATAACAACACCTGGCAGCTTTCACTTGCTTCAGAAACAACACTTAAGACCCACCATAGTCTTTGTTATATTAGTGAAGCAAAATGAAGATAATTTAGAACTCGACACGTGGTGGCTTCCGCTCTCTTCTTCTGGGATAAGTGGCATCTTCCATCACTTTTATAAAAGCAAAATTGAGACCTTCCATGATTGCCACTTGGCACTTTCTGCTTGATCTTGATACTTAGCTTTTGAAACCTTTTACTGAAAAGTGATTTGGAACGTGGATGCCGATATGAAACATAGATGCTGACACTTGTCACGCTCCACTAATTTTCTATGAGGTACATGGCAATCTTCACTACTTTACTGGAATTATGAAAAGTGCCTCGGATGATGACATTGGTAGCTTCCACTTGAATTTGACACTTAGACAAAAATGCAAAATTTTGTAGTGCGCAACTAAAAATTAGAATGAAAAGTAGAGTAATTTTTTGTTCTACAGTACCTTAACATAAAAAATTCCTCATGATTCAATTAATTTATTTTAAGACCTTGGAGTAGGGTGTAGGATAGAGAAGGAATATATGGTAAGGGCATTGAGGACAAACTTGATGAGGTTGATCCTCCAAACCAAGGAAATATATTTTCCTTTCCAATCCACAACTCTATATTTGAAAGCCTTAACTAGCTGATCCCAAAGGGAGGCTCTATCCACTCCCATAAAGAGGGGGGTCCATAGATATTTAGTTGGTAGCTTCCCAATTTTAAAATCTAGAATGAAATAAATTACAAGTTACGATGGTCTAGGGGTGTTAGGGAAATAGATTTATGACTTACATAAATTGACTCTTTATCCTGATGTTTTATCATAATCAACTAGGAGAAGTTTATAGGATCTAGATTCCCCTTATGATAGGCTCCTAAAAATGACCATGTCATCAACAAAATGTTGATTATTTTTTAAGTTGATACTTTTTTCCACCCTTAATCCTTTAATTTTTCCAATAGAAATCACTCCCTAAATTGACCCTCCCAAATCCTCAAGCTTCAGCCATAAGAATGAAGAATAAGGGGGAAAGAGGGTCATCATAGCATAGAACTTGAGAGGATTTTAAGAAATTAATAGGTTTAACATTCTTAATGATTGAAAATCTATTAGCAGAGATAAAAATAAAGATCCATGAACACCAATCTTTAGATAAGCCAAGATTCTCCAATGTTTTCAAAAAGAATCTTCAAATTAACCCAATCCTACACCTTGTTGATATCACACTTGACCAAATAATGAATGGTTTCATGGGTGACAACAACCCCATCATGAAAGTTACATCATAGGACAAATCTCTCACATTCATAAAAAAATAACCTCCTTAAAATACCTTTAAACCTAAAAGATATGGCTTTTGAGATTATCTTATACACTATGTTTCATAGTGAGTTGGGTTTATAGTCAGTAAAATAACTTTGATTCATGACTTTTAGAATCAAATAAATAAAGGTGTAGTTGATGTCCTCTCCAATCCTCAACCATTTACACAATGTCTTTCCCCACAATATCCCAAAAAAATTGGAAAAAGGTATTTGGAAAGCCATCTAGTCTTAGGGATTTGTATTCTCCCTTGGAGAAAACCACCTTAAAAATATCCTCATGTTAAAATAGGGCCATGATCATGATATTTTGGATATCAATTAATATTATATGAAAATAATCTAATCTCTTATGTTGGGCCTCTAAATTTGAAGCTTTAGGATTAGCAAGCAACTCCTGAAAAAAGGACACTACTTCCAATCTTATCTTTAACATTGTTTCAATATTAATACCATCTCTAGCCCCTATTAAGGTGATGTAGTTTGAGTTTCTTCTTAACCTTATTGATTGGTGAAATCAATTGGTGTTCCCATCCCCTTTATTGACCCATTATTCTTTATATTTTTGCTTCTATAAAACTTCTTCCCTAATAAGTAACTCCTCCATCTCTTCCATAAGATCCTTTTCTTTGATATAGGAGACAACATCCATTCCCATATTCAATACAACCTAGTTTAGCACTTCCAACTCTTATTCTACGCTTAGAATTTTCTTGAAGATGTTTTTGGAAACAAGATTATTCCATACTCTAAGGTAGAGATTGATGTATCATAATTTCTTACTTACCATACACATCTTTGAATCATCCTCCACTGGGGCATTATTACACTGCATCTAAACAGTTAAAAATAATATGTTATCCCTAAGCCACATTAGTTAAAATGTAATGGTACATTTAGGGGGATCCCCATCTTTACTAATTTTGAGCTCAATAAAACCATGATCAGAGCTAAAAATAGGAAAAATACAACTATCTAAGATCTAATCTAAAGCAAAATAGGTAGGGGTGACCAAGAAATAGTTCCATATTTCCATTATGTTTTTAAAACCATGATGCCTATTAGTATACGATAAAATCCCATGCTTTAGTACAATATCAATTAATCCCACATCTTCCATAAAGCAAATAAAATCTTTCTGAGTTTAGGTCTCTTTAACAGCCCCACCTCCCTTTTCCTCACTAGATAGGATGGCATTAAATTCAACCCATAAAACACACTGATGCCTAGGTAGTAGATCAATACATTATTTTAACTCTTCATATAATTTATATTTAGTAGCTATCATGTTTGGACCATAAATATTGAATATAAAAAAGATCATTCTTTATGCAAAATAGTAATCTTATTGGCTTGCCAATGCATCCCTAAACTATGAGCTTAAAATTTCACACACGAAGGGTCCCCAAGGGTTTCTAAGCCACCTAAATATCCCACATAGTCTCAAAATCAGCCAATCTATATCTTCCAACTATTTTTCAATAGACTCTCACCTTCCATCTTAGAAAGATTAATTTCCTACAAAATAAAAACATTAAAAAATTAAAAATGCAATAGTCGCCTAACTAGGCAGTCCTTATTAGGGGTGTTTAGTCCCCTAAGTAGGATACGATCTTCATTTTAAGGGTGAGGGGACTTTCATCCATCAATTCACCTTAAACATATTTTTTATTTCCTTTCGATACTTATGCCTCAATACAGGTTAGAGGATGACTTCTTACCTTGCTCATTAGATCCTCTTAGATTAGGATGATAGAGTTTGCATTCTTTTTTAAATAGAGAGAGAAGATATAAGGAGTATATTTCCTCATATTACTCTTCTTCAAATTCTTATACTAAGGGGGATAGTTTTATGTCAACTACTAATTCTTTAGCCACCAAAATAGATCCATGGTCTTGTGAATGTTCTACTCCTGCTTTGCCACCAATAATGATAGAAGAGATTTTCTGAGACTACTTATAAATGAAGTTGCACTATTTAATAAAAGTGTTAAGAGATAATACCTTACCATTTTCTATATTATTTTGAGGGAAATAATTTCCTCAGTATTGATGGGACTCCTAGATTGATCCCACATTTTGTCATCAGGTGTTGAATCTAGGTCAACCAAATGGGGGGATCAAGAGGTGATTTCCCAACCTAGGGGGATCAAAAGTGGAATTATAGTATGGGACCAAGGGTTCTCTCCTAGCCTTCCTAGGATATCCCTTCTAAAATTTATTAATGCTCAAAATTTGTAGCACCTAAAAGGGATTCATTCAACATCAATTTTGTATTCCCAAAGGCCTTCACAAGTTTTGATATATATGGTCTATGGAATCTCTTCATCTAATTCTAAAAGTATAGAAATATGAGCATAAGTGGTCATAAGTCCATCTAATGTTTTTGGGTCCATTTTTATATAAAAACACATTGAGGAACAAATATACCTAAGGCAATGCTCACTCTAATACTCTGTGGGAGCCCATAAAGACAAACCTAGATTGGGAATTTACCTTTATTTTTCATTTAGAGGGTTGAAATTGGGAGACTAATTTTGTATCCATAATCCCATACCATCCAATATCCATGGGTTTCCACAAAAAAATTTATGATTCCTTTCTTCTAAGGTGAAAATCACCATAAAATACCCTATAGGTAAAAAATAGGTGATACAACTAGGGCCCCAATTGCTCTCAACCCATTTTTCCATTGATCCTATTGCCGACCATTTCCTCATAAATTTTCCAATCAATCCTCTACATTTGAAAATATCCACACTTTCTTGGAAGTCACCATTCTTATATAAAACTATTCAATCCAAGTGTGTCTCTTTCAAATTTATCTTCGATGTTTGGACTAGAAGGAACCCCCTTAAAATGAGTATCTATGGATTCCTTAGAAGGTTGGTTGGAGCCAAATTAAGCCAAATCTTCTACCAAAGTCTAAGTCATGTGATTACATGGGTGGATTCTAATAAAACATCATCATCATTTTCCTCCTATATAGGCTCCTCAAAGAAAGTATGAGCATCTTGTATCTCTTACTACAACTAACATTTTTGAATCTTGAAACCCAATTGTTACCTATACAAATCCCACTCCTTGGCCATTTTTTGACTTAATAAGTTCTATTTGGCATGATAATAAGAAGATTCAAGAGAATGTTAAAGTCCCTATTTCTCACTCTACATGTCACATATCACACACTTAGAGGAATTATTCATTACTTTTGGAATTTTATTTATTTCCATGCACAATAAAATATTTGAAAAAAATGGAGTTATAAATATTCAGTCTACCTATAAAAATAAAGAAACACTAAAATTTATTCCTTTTAAAAAACCCCATTACTATAGAGATATAAGCAATGAATTTAATTAGGTTGAGAAAATTAAAAATGAGTGTTGAGAATCATGATGAAATTGACTGCATCAATTATTTTGAGCTAATTAATAAAATGGATGAGAAACAATAAAGTGGCAATTTCAAAAATATGAATTAAAATTTGTTGGAATTATCAACACCCTTCTATGCGGTCAAATTTGATAAGCTTATGGTCATTATGGTAAAACTAGCTTTATTCATATATTTTTCAAAGTTTTTTTTGGCAGTGATCAAGTGTAAAATCTTATCCCTAAAATCCATTATGGCCCCTAGGATGATTTTTTGAGAATGATTTGAACAACCATAAAATAACTTATGTGGTGGCATCTAAAATAAAAAAATTATTAATAACCTTGAGTTGTAGCTCAAGGGAGTTACACTTTATGGGAATCAGGATGGATACATTACAACTATTATATGCAATGACACATTGGCATCCTATTCTCTTGAATCCTCACTTGGGAACTGTAAGAGAGTTTTCTCTATGATGAGGATTCTATTGGAGATTATGACTAGGATATAAATTAATGGGTTGCCCTTAGAGGTATTTGACTATTGGTTCATTTTTAAAAATGATATGAGATACCTATGGGATATTTAAAAATATTTGTTTGTTTTATAATCCCATTACTACTCAATAGGAATGAGTACATGGTACCCATAAAAACCACTAAAGGGTGTCTAGTATCCGCCAAAAATAAAAGTTGCATGGCCATCATTATGTATGTTAGAGTTACAAGTGTTATTCTAAGAGATGGAATGACTAGGGATGCTATGGTTAGGTTTTAAAGTGCCAAGATAGATTCAATTCTCAAGTCCTATATTGATGATATCATAAAATCTTACAATTTATGACATATTTAATAAGGAGGTTTTTTTCCCACCCCCTATTTTTCATACATCATTGATCATATAGCTTTATATTTATTGGTTATTTAAACTAAGCTAATCTTCCAAGATAGTTGATAATAAGTTTGCTACCTATTAATTCAATTATATATTAATATTTTCTAGGATATAGGGCATAAAATGTGTAATATTAACAAGGATTTTGTATATGATATTATCTTGATTCAAAAGGGATGCAATTAAGATGGATATGGTCTCCAAGGGTGTTTAAAATGTCTTAAAATATCTTCACATCATGTTCCTTAACATGTATCTTATTAGTGTTTATCATAGTTCAAGTCCTGTAGTATGGATATTATCTTGATATCATGTTCCTTGACATGAATCTTATCAATTTTCTTTTTAATATGCCAATATCATACAAAAAATATGGATATCTCTAAATATATGACCAAGATGGATGTTTCTAATAGGGAAAACTATTTTCACATCTTAGCGACCATGTCATGAATAAAATTGAAAATAATGGGAGAAGAGACCCAATTGGAGTCATAGGTATCATGCTTGAATATTATTGGAGTAAGAGGAACAAATGCTACATGCCCTAGTGACAATGCTCAAAATTTTGATATAATAATGGAAATTACGTATTTGGCTAGAGAATTATCTCTCATGTCTTCTCTTATTGTTGGATAGCTCATCAAAATCCATGTGAAGTATAAAAGATCAACTAAGGATGCCAATGCATCCTAAATGCTTTATCTCACTATAAATATATAGAAAAGGAAGATAGAAATCAACTTAGACTGAGTTTAAACTTATATTAGTTAAGGTATGATAGAATAGTAAGAAAGCATCTCTCATAAAGTATCATGCAATGACACCACCCATTTATTGATTCCCTCCTTAGAACATGCACTAAGGTATATTAAATGACCAATAAAAAGATGAAAAATATAAGGTTTATAAATAATATTTATTTTATGTTACTTCATATATGATATTTTTAAAAATAATTATGTAGACATTGTTTTAACTAAAAGGCACATAATAAAGAATACACTATGAAAAAAACATTAAAACTATTGCACAAGGGAGATCGTTAATTATATAGTCTAAAAGTCACCAAATCTACCTATCTATGATATTTTCAACATGTATTGATCCACTTTGGAATCCTAAAATATATTATTTCTAATAGGGATATAATATTCCTAAGCAATTTTTATAAAGCACTTTGGTCATTGTTATACATAAAGTCAAATAAATCTATCAAATTTCATATTTAGAGTTGCGTAGAGACATAATTTGTAAACATAATGATAATGAATATTTTGAAAATGTGCAATTCAAATAAGAAACATGAATGGGATGAAATCCTTACTTTCATTCATGACTATACAATAAAACTGTAAACATGTCTACCACATACATCCCTTTTTATGTATATTTTTGTTTCCAAACTATGGCACTAATTAATGATTTTTATATTATATAGTCATCAACATAAACTATTAATTCAACTCAAAATTAAATTTTTAATTTGTTATGTTCATTCAACACATTTAGTGGAAAGTGTCAACTATTATGTAGTAGGAATATAAGCTACATACAAGCAATGCATGACCAACATCAAAAATACACTCTCAAAATTGCTTTTTGATTATGGATTCAATTACATAAAGACAGAGTGGCATGAATTTATCACATTATTAGTAAAATTTGGTATGTTACCTAATCCATCACCAAACAAGTATGATAAATTGATTCCAAATTGAGTCTTCCTCTTATGTTGGGTTATATCTAGACTTTAATGCATAACTCTTCCACCATTATTTTCCACCTTGGTAGAAAGTTCATATATTTCAAAGACACTTCAAAAAAAAAGATCAATCCTAAGTGTTGTGTACTAATATAATGAGATAAAATGATTGATCCCATGGTCAAATGAACACATCAAGAAGATATCCCTATTGTTTATATTTTCAAGTTAAATCAAATGCCTTCCTAAGAAAAATAGTTTAAAGAAGTAAAGGTTTCCAACCTCTTTCCACATATTTTAATAAAATTAAATTAAATGAGGGACACTTATGTTAAAATAGGGGTGATTAATCTAGGAGGATCTAAGGTTTTAATTAACTCACATTACATGGTGGTTGTTATGTGGAATGCTTTATCTTCACCAAAATATTCAACATCATTCAAAGAAAATGTGTACATAAATAGAAACCCCAACTCTTCTTCTGGGATGTTGCACAACTCCTACCATGTCAATATTCAATTATGCAACATTGTAGTGGTGTTACCAAAATATGAGAAACTAATGATTGGTCATGAAATGGTTCTTACTAACTCTTGTTATAAGTCAATGAATGATTCATATTCATCTTTTATATATTATTATATGATTTTATTCTTTGTAGTTATAATTAATCTAGGGAGTATGTAAACAACAAACATCCAAACTCTCAAATTTTTTAAATAACTTTTCCTAATACATCTTGGAAATTATAGTTCTATTTTGGCATCACTCATATTTTGTATTCTTCCATTTTTCTTACCTAGCTCTAATATATCCTTTACCCTTTGTTAGATAATATATGATTCCACACCAATGAATTTAATATATTAGGTGTATTTTTCCACCAAGTATCCTCTTAGACCTTAGATCAAGAGGTAAATAAATAAAAAAAATTATGAAATAAGGAAAGATGTAACATATATAATTATAAGTATAAGAAATTGATAATAAAATATAACAAATAATAGAGTAGTGGTCTAAATACACATAATAATTATAAAACTAAATGTAAGATAAATCATTAGAATAATTAGATGCAAATATATAATGTTGGGGAATCCAAGAATTGAGCCATACTAATCCACCTTCTGAAGACTATATTCTTCAATGAGATTATCTAGTTAATGACCTTCTATAATCACCCAAAAGTGGTATTTGAGTGATAAGAGTGCTAATTGAGATTACATATCCCTAGCTTCACCTTATACCTATCTTAGATCCTATTGTCACACTTATCTATCCTTTGTGTGGGCCATAGGAATCATAGTCAGTCCCAAAGCAATCTTAGACCCTCATTTCTTGATCTTGGCCCTTCATGCCTAATGTTATGCCAACTGGACACTAGCACCATAATAATGAATATAGTATCACAGAGTGATAGCATTCCCAAAATGATGCTAATGTATTTTGCCTTATATTTCCCTAGATGGATATATTTTCAAAACTAAACCCTCCTAGGGTCAGCCTAGACATCTTTTATCATCCACACAAGTAAGAAAATTATATAATATATGATTTTCAAACCTATAAAAACTAGATGGAACTTATATGAAAAATACACATTCAAACACAAAAAAATTGAGAATAATTAAGATTATAAATCCCTATTCTACCCTACTACTACATACTACCATATATAACAAATCTGAGCTTAGATTTTCTAGATTTCCAATCTCAATCACACTCAAGGAACTGAAGGCCAACATTATAATAAAATCACTTGCACTTAGACTAGAACTTAATTGGGTAGAAATAAATAGGGATTTATCCTTACTTGAAGGATTTATATGTAGGAAAATCTCTTCATAATGGGGTGTTGAAGATGTCCAGCCTACCCTACTAATGAACACACTTTTCAACTCATGCCCTAGTTGTATGAAGGATTAGGGTTTGAAAAATAAATCAATTATTATAGGAAAAATAAAAGAGGGACTATTTTAGATAATATGGACTTATCAAGAGTCCAAATTTTCAAAAACTATCAAGAAAATTAGACTATATCAAGATTAAGTTGGATTTATTACAAATAAATCACATCTATCTAATATATTCATAATAAGTCCAAATTATTTAAAATGATAAGAAATAATTAATAGTTGAAAAATATCATAAATAAATTGGACTTCATCAAGAATTACTTGGGCTTATTACAAATAAATAACATTTATCTGATATATTTATAATAAGTCTGAATGATTTAAAATAATCTTAAACAATTAAATACTAGTTGAACATATTACAAATAAATCACATCTCTCTAAATGTGAAAAAAAATGAGAAGGCTTGTGGTCTTTCTAATATCTTCAATCAAATTTATATGGCCATTCAAATTGGTTCATAGACTATGCATTTAAAGATAATAAGCCTAGGTGCTTTATTTCTTAAGGAAAAATAATTCATACATCAATCAGGTGCCCAGACGATATGTGCTTTAAATCACCTAGGATGATTGGGATGCCATGTGTCAGTAGTTGATTAGATCATGAACTATCTATTTAATTTGAATCAGGTGATGTACCCATAACCATAAATGTTTATCTCATATTTTTGTACACACCACATGTCAATCACATATATTATTATATTATTAACATGCCATGTTTCGATCATAAGTATTATTATATTATTAATATAATCTCCCACATAATTGAGTTATCGAGATTGTGATGCATGTTGCAATCTTGGGTGCTCACACTATTCAAGACTTTTATTTAGACTAGTCATCCTTATACACACTTGAGTCACTGATATTGTGCCACATGTCCCAATCTCAGGTGCTTCTCTAAAGTGTAATTTGAAAAACTAAAAAATCGAAGACCATTTGTTGATACACAAATTCCAAATAACAAATCTTTACATATAAGTGGGACATTCTGAGGCATAAACCCTGAATACCTTTTCAAAAACATTAGAATGTTAAAATGCATTTTACAATGCATAAAAGTATAAGTATAAATTATAATGTGAAAATTATGAATACCATTTACCGAAGACCAATTTGAAGGATGCAAAATGTGAACTTCAATTTGAAAATGCAAAAATTCTAAGAGGTTTTCATAATGTGATCTGGCTATTTGGAATACATAAAAGTTGAAGACCATTTTGAAACACAAAAATGTGAAATGGCATTCCAATAGTCAAATGCCATTAAATAGATGCATAGTTATTAAAATACTAAATTGTCATAGTAAAAAATATAAAACTCAAATGCCAAAGTGTATTTTTCAAGACCCAAAATGTGAAGTGCCACTATAAATAAATAAAAAAATAATACATTATACATTTCCAAAAAATGGATTGATTTTTGAAAAAAATCATTCATATTTCTCATTCCAAAATTAAGGAATGCCATTTCAAATTTATCAATTCTTTTATCACTATTTTTATAGTGCCTAGTGGGATGATGCATTCAAATAGTCTATTACAACGCCTTTCAAAAAATCATTTAGAACAAGTGTATGACCTCTTCAAATTTTATTTGGTTTAAAAACATAGATGATACTATCTATGACTAGGGATGGTAAAGATGTGTCAGTTGGGTTGGGATTCCATTTCTTGTCCAAAAAGCCTAAATAAATTTATGCTTCTTTTGCATCTTTTTTCCCTGCATGAACTAGGATGAACCAAGATACATTGACCCTTTGTTCTATATCTCCATTTATTTGTATTATCTCAATATTGCTTTTAGCTCTAGTAACCCATACTATGTAGTTCACTCCTAGAGAATCATCAAATTTGACAAATAACATATATTCAATTTTCACATCTTGAGTTGGATCAAATGCAATTTTTTTATTTTGCTTCTTGGACCAACATATGTATCTATAGATGCCACTCCAAAATCAAGAGTCCTATCATGAACCATTTTATCTAGATCTATATGCACGCATATGCCATGGTGATTTTTATGCCAAAAATCTCATGTACATTCAACATCAGAAGGGAGAATGCCTTCTTTCATTATGTCATGGATGTTTTGGAATTAATATGCTATATCATTCCTCTTACTATTTTTAGTCAAACCAAATTAATTGAATTTATTTACATAATCAGGTTATATTTAATTTCTTTATCACTCTTTTTTATAATTCTATCTGAGACTTTTTCAATAATGGAATATTGAGACATTTATCTATTTTTCAAGTCTTCGAAATGTATTTTTTTCATATTACCTTTTGGAACATTTGTCTCACCATTTTATTTTTTCCCCATAATGTAATAGGGGGACCAATTTTTATCTCTTATAGATTTTTTGTAATGCATAATGGGGTGACCTTGCTCCATACATAGAATAAAGTATTGACCTTATATCAAGCCTACTATTTCATTTCTTCCCTTCAACTATTAACTATTAACATAGTCTTTGAAATCCATTACCTCTTGAATCAAATATGGCATGAATTTTTCTTGTATTTTCACATGTCCTATAACTATCCATCATCTCTACCATACTCCATATATATTTCCTATTTATACATCCAGATAGGTTTCCAAATGTGCCATCGATGTCCTCATGGGTATGTCTTAGAGGGAGAAATTTGATCTCAACATTGAGGAAAACACCTTTGTAGACAAGGAGAGATAAATATTGCAACACATATTGGTACAAAAAACATGATTTTGTGAATTTGTAAATGTAATACTAGTTCCATATAAGGTTTGACATTTTTAAAATATAATTATAGATGGAAGTACCTATTCTTATTGTCCCCATAATAGTTGTCTAGTTGAAGGTATAGCCTAGAAGAAAGTTTCTTGA
>JARHVA010001367.1:1630000-1730000 GCA_037957365.1 Torreya grandis
GCACCATAATTAGGATAGAGGGCACCAGAACCTACCCTATGTATATATCTAGGTTAGTCTCAAACAAAGTTAAAAAATAATAAATTACTACCCAATTAACTGACTCAATGGATGTTTAGCTAAGAAATAAGAGGTAGGTAATTATGCACCTAAATCACCTTAGTATTGGTATGATTCAATACACCAAATGGGAACACTTCCATCTAGTGAGAAAAAATCAAACCCATTATGATTTTAAGTGGTACCCTATAAAGAATGGGACCCCAAGGAGAACATGAGGAAATACCTAAATAGACTCAGAGGAAGGGTAAATATCAAGTACAAGCACATCCACACTTGGCATGATGAGGTATTTATGAGTAACCTATATGATGTAAAGGTCCATGCTAGGATGAAGGTCTCTATGTCAATGGTGGGTCCAAGCACATATATTATAATACTAAAACCATCAAAGAGAAGGATAAGAATATTAAAAATGAGTGTTAGGTTATGGATCCTCCAAAGGGGGCCCTTTTAGAAATTAGAACATAATAGAAATCACCCCTTCAATCATCTCTTTATGCCTCACAACCCTCCCTTTCCATTGTAGCAACTAATATAGTGGTAATTATCCTTTATCCACCCTCTGCATCACAAGTTACCACAAATGCCTTGGGTAGTGGTGGATTTTTTCCTATGTTAGTTTTTCCTCCAATCACCATAGTTAAAGAATTTTGTTTTCTTTCCTTCCTCTCCATCATCAATTATCTTCTCCCACTTTCACCTACAATCATGCAGTAGCCACTATTATGGGGACTGATGGATCCTTCTTTATGTTGCCCTTTCTTCCACTCACCGTACCATAGGAGGTTTATCCTTCCTTCCTTACTCACCTTAGCTATTGGTTTGAATCCATCCACTCTCCCCTCATTTCCACCCAATATCACATGTGTTTCATTAGTTTATTCTCCACAACTCTCCACACAAAGTTCCACCTCCACTATGGAGCCTATTGTATATAAAAGGAAACCTAAGACTCCTTTGACCTCACCATAGTGTGAACCTATCCAAGAGGAAGATAATGAGGGATCAAGGGGATGATTAAAGGGAGGGAAGGTTTCTAAAATAATATACCCTATATAATTATTGGATAGTGATGAAGAATTGAATAAATTTCCCTTAGATGATGGAGAATGGGAAAGTGAATATGAGATATAACTCGCAGTATCTATTAGTGAGACTAATGGGAGTGATCTTGAGAATTAATAGATTGAAGAAAAAAAATTATTCAGGGGGTATAGGGAGTTTGGGGACTAGTTTAGTTTCCATTGAGATACTTACAAAAAAGGGAGACACTAAGGGTGAAGTAGATTTGAGATCCCTAGCTTTCACAAGTGAGAAATTAGTGAGAGTGTCTTTAGGACCTTCATTCCCATAGACAATAATGATAACTACCACAATAGTTTCCCCAATTACTTATGTGTAATGTGTAAGTACCTTATCCCACTATTATTTGTCTTCATCTTTTATAATTTCTACTATAGTGGTAACTAGTATTGTTGCTGCTTCTCATTCTTTAAATTCTTTGAATGAGATTTAGGTTAGTACATGCCATAATTCACCTACTACCACTACTATTGGGCTCACATTTGCCTTAACCACTAAGTACTTACCAAATTTCCTCAGTACTCCTTCCACATACTTATACTTTAGCAAAACTAACCCTCCCCAACTGTAAAAATGAGTCTCATTTGAGACTTGAGTCTCAGCCTCCATTTTCACTTCACCTATTACCTCATATCAAATACCCACACAAATTAGGATTCCACTAACCCATCCTACTCATTCCTATAATGTTGTGATGACCATCCAAAATGAGGTGGAAAGGGGAAAGTTGGTTTTGGATACAACAACCCCTAAAAAGGTCAATAGTTTGAGGCAAGAAATCCCACCTTTCCCACAATAGGACCCTCTTCCCCCAAGCCCATGATCCCTTTGAGAAAGCCTCAATCCTACACTCCATTAGGGCCTAAAAATCCCACTGATCAATCAATAACATTGAACATACCATAATGTCTACAAAATCTGTAATATGTAGAAGAGGGTAGGGGCAACCTAGTAATCATTAAGCAACCAATGGTCAAATTCCATTTTGACAAAGAGATGAAGACCATGAGGAGGGTAAAAAGGAAGAAACTCATTTCAGAAGGGTAGGATGTGGAATTAGAAAAAAGGGAATATATCTTATCTCTATCTAAAAGGAGAAAAGTACATACCTCTGATGTGAGTTCTCTACCTCAGGAGGACCCCTATACCTTTATAGATTATATAGGGGGTGTTCAAGGAAATGTTCAAAGGATATGATCAAGCCATCAAATAATTACAATAAATAACCACCATAAAAACCTTGATGGACATCATTAAAAATGTATAGGGAGTGGTCAGGAAGCTATAAAGTATCATCTAATTAATCAGAGCTGTAAAAGGGAAGTCATAGTCATGATGGGGAGATATATATCTAGAGGTAGAGAAGATGAAGAAAATGGAGGCTAAAATACATTTTTTGAGTAGAGTAGATAGTAACGAAGCTTATGCCCATTTTGAACCTAATATTAACCCCTAATACTACCTAGGTGTAGACCTATGTAGATATGAGGAGAGATGCCTTATTTGAATGGCACCAAGACATGAAGTTTTTGGTCCTACAGTTGACTAGTCAAGAGTGGCAAGCTATGTCTATTTCTATTAAAATAAGGATCAATAATGTAGTCACTCAAAAAAGATATTTGGTATATGGATCTAATTTTTAAGACCTTATTTTCATATCTACCAATAGTTTTAGAGTATAGGTTGAGTGCACTATCTATAGAATAGTCGATGAAGTGTAAAAACTAGTGAGTTTTTCTAGAAGAAAGTTTTTTAATGTAGAAAACCTTTATGTAGATCTTGGGGAATCACTAAAGATACATAGAAAGTTTATTGATAAGATTCCTCAAATTTTGAAAAGACCCATGTTGGACTTTGAGGTAATAGAAATTGACTTCCAAACTAGTCATAGTATCTACCTTCAAATTTAGGCAAGCAAGCGGGCCATGACATCTATGGTCACCCCACTGATAATTGCAATTGGAACCATGGATCCAACTATGGCTCATATTATAGTTACAATGGCCCCTTTAATGAAATTCCACACTATGAAAATAACTTCATATATAGTGGTAATGATTTCAATTACATGTGCAACATCTACATTAGATACTAATGTATAAGTTCCACCATTTATAACTTCCACCTCATAGGTAGCCCCTCCAATAACTACAAGCTTTATTTGGGAATCTTTCCTATTTTAACTTTTTTTTGTCTCTAATGAGATGTTGAGTGTTATTCAAATTCTATTGAGAGATTAGGCTTTACCCATCCTAAGCCTATAAAAAGTGCATCACCCTCTCTAATCATAGAGGAGAAATTTTGACATAAAATATAAATACAAAATTCTTTGGGTTATTCTACAAGGTTATGTTGTATGGTGGTCTCTTCCATTTCTTGTCATTGATATGATATCTTAGCTATTTTATATATTCAAGAAAAGTTTTAAAAGATATGTTGTGAGTTACTAAATTTATGTTAATGTATAATTTGTCATAATAGTTCTAGTTGATAGATCTTAGTGACTATTTATGAAATAAGATCTTGTTAAGATGACTTAGAATTTGGGAGATACCTTGAAGTGCATTGTAATACATTTAAGGGTACCCTAGGAGATACATTGAACATGCTTATGATTGGAATTTTATTTCAAGCTATCTCCTATGATATACCTTACAGGGCCTTGTATTACCTTTAAGGGGTCTCCTAGTATCTACCTCAAACGTGTACATGATTGGAATTTTCTTTCAAAGTATCTCCTAGGAGAAACCTTAAAGGGCATTATAATACCTTCAAGGTAACCTTATGCATGTTTAAAATGTATCTCCTAGGATATAATTTTAATGTACCCTTGAAGGTAATATAATTCCCTTCAAGGTATCTTCTAGGAGATACTTTGAAGGTTCTTGTAGTACCTTCAAGGGTTATCTTAGTAGATACCTTAAACATACACATGATTGGAATTTTCTTTCAAGGTATATCCTATGGGATACCTTGAAGGGCATTGTAATACCCTCAATGTTTATTTCAAAGGTTATTTCAAGTAATTTGATGTAACCATGGCATGTGGGGGATAATCAAGTTATGTCTATATGAGTTAATGTCGAGAGATATTCAAAAATAATAAACAAAACACTTTGTAAAGTGGAAATGCATTTTGTATTCATTAATGGTGAATCGATCATTTTGAGACTTATTTGAACATCAATTCACAAGGCATGCCATGATCACAACTTGTGATCTAAAGATTTTAATCTAGAACAAGCAGTGTTATTATATGATATTAGGTTCAAATCATTTATAGGGAAGATATGCACTAGATTGAAAGGACCTTACATTATTCAAAAAGTCTCATAATAGGGTACCATTATGCTAAAATATTTGTAGGTAACCATATTGCTAAGATGTATAAATGTTTGTAGGCTTAAAACTTAGCATCTTTAATCTCACATCATACCATCTAATAAGAGGTTGTGATCATAGGGTGTGTTCACATTCCAGTGATATATCATCAAGGATAGTTGGCCACAACCACATCGAGCTCAAATTAAGTCTGAGAAAGTGATGGTGACAAGATAGGTATGGTACAAGGACCACTAATTGTCATGTAATATCATTAATGATAAGGAATTTCAAAATATTTCATCTTGTTTGAGGCAAATTAAGTTGGAACATGATAGGTGGATTTATTAAACAAACTAGCTACATGAAGTGACATAGGGTCACATCAAACACACACTATGGGGTAAATTAAAGATTTGGGAGAAAAAAGGGTCACTATCAAAGCCAAAATATTAAAGATGAGGAAGATCACAAATGCACAGGGAGTTAGTGCATTTAAATAGGTTAGAAAGAGAAAATTGGATGTTGAAATCCATAAAATGAAGAGGATGAATAATGCCAAAACATTACATACTTTAGAGAATAAGATTATTCTACTATGTGCTCTTGATATACTCTCGTGTGAAAAAATTGAGACCCATATTTTGGTAAAACAAAGTAATCAAGTAGCATAGATTATAGGTTTAGTCATAGATAGGAATAAGTTATTTATCTCACTCAAAGATACACAAAAGGAAGAAGTGGGGATTGGGATAGGTATCAAATAAACCAAATTCAATGACCTAGATCCCTTTAACTTTATGGAAATGGATGAAGTTACTCTCTTCACCCCATTAAAACAACTAGGTGCACAAGTAGGAGCTCTTAAAACTCAACATCTACTTTGGGGTTTTGATGAAAAGAAGATAATAAAGTTACTTACATTTTTACAATTGTATGAAGTCATGCATACCTTGTTAAGTAGATATAATTAGGGGGATATTCATTTGTCTTAAGATATCATCATCTAGATCAATGCACAGACCATGGTGAGAGCCACATGCCTCCTGAATCATGGAAATCCTTATTTCCATACAAGTCCATCATACTATCAATTATTTATTTTGTTTAGGAGAAACTTCTCACTAAGGTAGGTAGAGGAACCCCAATTAACTCTATAGAGAAAATTATAATGCACATTCTGATAGAGTGTATAATAAAGAGGTTTTGGTAGATAATAAAGAAAATAACAAAAGGAGTAATTGATATTATGTATCACATGATACACCTAAATAAGAACATTAATTGGCCCAAGTTTATCATATCTGAGCTTACCATTAATATCAACAAGTTACTTTTAGGTAGCTCACAAAATTTACAATATCATTTTTTGGTTTTATTGTTATGCTTCACCCAATGGAAGTCCTTGCTAGGCCAAATCAATGTTATTGTAGACTTTTGGCCTTCTAATTCCCTCACATCATCACTTAGAATAAGACATGGCAACATTATGATCAATTAGGGTAGTTTAACACATGGTGGTTTGAGGCTCTAGCTTTTATCAGATCACACCCTCAAATTTTATAGGAAGTCATGCAATATTTAGGGCAACATGTATTGGTAATTAAGTAATACGATGATCTTCAAATCAAGGTGCATGAGTTGGCCATGCCAATTATGACTCCAATGCCCTTTTCATCATAATGGTTTAATCACAATCTAAAGTATAAAGGCAGAGAGCCCTTATCATGAGGTCAATATAACATATTCTAACTATCCCTCTGGGTGCATAACAACTTGGGCAATAGAAATAAAAATTATAGCTAGCTGCAAAGCTAGAGGCCTCACCATAGATGTCCATAGCTCCTCCATAGCAATAAAAGTGCAAAAAAAAAGGACTTACATAGAGAGCCTCACCACAACTAACCAAAAATAGATCAAGGCAAACCAAGAATTAGTTGGACAACCCACATATGCCAAGGATAGCTTGTGAGTGTAATATCACAACGTTAGGGGTTGATGAATATGAATTTATTCAATGCATGATTGAATACATTAGATAAGAGGTCTAGGATAAGGAGGAGGAGAAGGAATTATTTTTTTAGAAAGTAGTGCACACTCATAAAAAGGAGAATAGTAAATAGTGACTTTTTGTCAACATCATGTAACCCCTTCCCTCTATTATTATGGATATTGTAGATCAAGAAGAAGCTCATCACAAACTTGCATAAAAAAATTTCCAAAAAGATCCAACAGATGGTTAATCATTTACACAAATTATAGATCTACTAGAGAAAGGGAACCTGGTATGGCCACTATTTAATAAACAACATACTCATCATTGGGCCAAGCTTTCAACCATAATATAATAATGTATGGTATATTTCAAAGAGAAAAGCATAAAAATTAGTTCCCATTAGGTGAAGTCTAGGGTCATGAGGAGACACAAGGATACACTTGTCCCTCTAACTAAGTCAAGAAATATTTTCATGAGCCGAGGTGTGGTTATGAAATCTTAATCTTAGGAGCACTCACAATCTAATATGGAAATAGATGATGTATATCTAATGGAGAGACCTCCAGATACCACTATGATGGATCCAATAGAATAAATGGATGTTACATAGGATACCCTAGATCTTGAGGAGGAGGCTATGAAGAAAGAAGAGAGAAAAAAGAGAAAAGTATAGAAGAACAAAAAGAAAAAAGAGGCAACCTAATAAATAACTATGTAGGAATCCTAATGTGCATAAAAGGAACAAGACAAATAGCATGCTAAAGAGGAAGAACAACAAAATAAGTCTAAATAAGTTGTGGTTGCGAAAAATAAATCTAAATAATCTCAGGCCAAGAGAAAGAAATCTAATGAAGAAGAAGCCAAAAGGAAAATAAGGGAACACAAAGAGGTAGTATGCAAGTATGAATAGGTGCAACCTACATAGAGATAAAAGCAAACAAAATAGAGGCATGAGAGAAAGATGCAAAAGAATAAAAATAAAAAGATGAGGAAGACAAGCATGAGGTAGAGGCACAAGATGCCAAGGAAAAATTTGAGGTTGATACCTAAGCTAAAGTGGAGGTTGATTCCAAAGCTAAGGCTAAGGCAAATGCCAATCTCAAAATTGTGTCCAAAGTAAAGGATGATGAGGTAGCCTTAATCCATGTTGAGGCCAAAACCAAAGATCATGCTGAAGTTGAGGCATAAAATATGAAATAAAATGAAGTTAAGGAAAAGGTAGAATCAAAACATGTAGCACTCCATAAGGATGTGACCCAATCAAGTTCACTAGAGGAGACTTCACTGTCAAAGTCTCTCCCCTCTACCCAATGGTTGTGGGATGTCCATACCACATCATCTCATCACAACACTTTATTACTTCTATTTTCTCAATTTATGCTATCTCCTACCATAATTAGAGCTACATCTACTTCATATTCTTCCATTTTTATGGAGACATCTTTGGATGCTTTGTAGTTGTCATTATCCAATCAAATTATACGAACAGCTACATTCCAAGAATTCATTATGAAAAAGGCTTCAGAATTGGAACATATTATTTTTTAATTGCACAAGGAGAAATTAAAAGCATAAAATTAAATTGCTAAGGCTAAGTAGCTCATCAATGACACTTTTCCTTCTCTAGTTGTGCAAGTCCTTGATGATCAAGCAATATTTAAGGATAAATAACTCACTACATTGCTAACTTAGATAACAAAGGATTGGGTGAGAATATAGAAAATGCACACCCAAAGGTAGGTTATCTATATCAAAACATAAGGCATTTGCAAACTACTTGAGGAATATATATAGGTCCCAAATATTGTTATGCATTAAACTAAGAAAATAGTGTAAATAATGTTTGATTAGAGGCAATACCTTGACAAATACTTGGATACTACAAAACTAGAGTTTGTAACAGTGGATAAATATAAAGCTATAATGAGTGATTAAATGGATACTAGAGAAAAATAGATTGATGCATTTCAATGGTTAGTAGACACTACAGACACCATGATGAAAAATCTCTGGGTTTGGAATAATGAGATAATGTGCAACACATTTGTGGTTATTCAAGCCCAAAGGACCATAGATAAGTTAGATGATATTATGTTAGATATCCACCTTAAGCTGCTAAATTCTAGAGACTTCCTTATCATCATATAAAAATAAGATGTGCACAATTTGATGGTCATTCAGATTCTACTATGTGTTTTGATTACCATGGTGTAGGAAGTATTTGATAATTGGAAAATGCTTAAGCATGAACTATCATAGGTTGAGCCAACTATTTTTCATATCATAGATGAACCTAATCTCATTCCACCATATGAAATCCAAGTAATTTTTCAGAAGATAAACGTGGATACAAAGGTGTATTCTGGGTATCCATGACTTACACATCCTCCTATCCAAACTTTGGTACCACCTCCATGGTAGGTAAATGTATAATTTAATTTTTTTAGTTTAAGGAAAAAAATTTGCCTTATAACATAGTTATAAGCATCCTAAGTGGTGATAGGTTGGTTTAGAACCCCTAACTAGGATGGCCACCTAGTTAAGCTAGTCTATGGAAAATCAAAAAAGGTGGTAGGCAAATATGCTACTTAGTTGTAAACCTAAAAGGGTAGCTATGTAGTGCACAAAGTGTTTAAACTAGAAAATGACACTTGGAGAGATTACTACCACTTTTTTGAAAGGCTGATCTTTTATAGCTTTAGCTAAGATTAGAGTTCATATTTTGTCTTGGGATAAAATAATAGTTTGAGTCTAGGAAAGTATTAGATGTGGAGTAGGGCCTCATAATATCACAAGTGTATAATTGATGGACACATGTGCATAGGGTATAATTTTATCATCAATATGATTGATGTGGGAAACAATTCAGATGACAATTCGGGTGATGGGTCCACCCCAATTGATGGCAAAACTTTCAGGAGCCATAACTTTTGCACCGTAGCTCCAATTGACTCACCGTTTGAACTGTTGGAAAGATAATAATGAGGGGAAAATCATGAGATGGAATTTATATCTTATAAATAAGTTTTTATATATGAATTTTTACCCCATAAAACCCAACAAAAGTTCCCCAAATTTTAATTTTAGTAGTGCAGTCTAAAAATAGTAAGTTTTTAAAAATAGTAATTCCTCAAATTTTGTATTGTTGTAAATCATGGAATTCAAACCACTTAATATCCATCTAGATTGGTGACCTTACACATCATCCTCACCCCTTAAAAACATGTATAAATGAATATGTAACCCAAAATATAAATTAGACATCTCTTCTTAGAGATAGGCATATGTTTGGGTCTACAATTTTGATAAATAAAACATCTCTTTTCAGAGATAGCATTATTTGAATTGTGTTGTTCTTATTTATGAATTATATTTCAACCAAATATTTAAATTTTTAGATCAGTGGTATCAGAGTGTTTTTTCTTTAGAGTGTATGATCCCAAGAACGAAGTCAAATTATAGGAAGCTTGGGTGGAAAATTGAACCAACAGACTATCCACCTATTCACTCCAAATGACTTCAAATGGCGGACAACACTAAGACATCTGATCCTTTCAATGAAATGGTGAATGAAGCCCTCCAACAAAAACAAGCATAGATGCTATAACAATTCACTCAAATTCTCCAAGAAATCTCGATGGGAAATTCTGGCTCCTCATTTGCACCTGCACATCCTTTCAGTGCCTTAACACCCTTCAAGGTTTAGGTGAATTTTGATATCCCTACATTTGAAGGAAAAATCAATGCTGATGTAGTAGAAAATTGGTTGGATCAATTTTCATCTTATTTTTCTATAAATAAATTCACCAATAATGTGAAGATTACTTTTGCTCTTCTGAAAGCATCATTTCCTATAAAAAAATTGGTGGAAAGTGTACAAAAAGAGATTCAGTGTAGATGATATTAGCCTTGAGATGGAGCCTACATGGGATGATTTCATAGAAGCTATAAAGGAAGAATACTACCCCATTAGAGCATATGATGATCTATATATAGAGTGACAACAACTTCAACAAGGTAAGGAATAGTTTGTTCAAGATTACATTGACATTTTTCATTCTCTATCTTCGAGATTGGGCATCTAAGAAAGTGAGAAACATAAGGTTCTCAAATATTGTGGTGGACTACAATGGTACATATGGGGAGAAATGGAATTCTTCAATTTGGAAACCATCGGTGAGGCATACAAGTTCATAGTGAAGATTGAGTAGAAGCATGGAAGAATGAATATAAAGAATCAGCATTCAAAATGGAAAAGTGACAAAGAAGGTCAAACACAAGGCCAAAATTGGAGGCAAAAGGAATGAAAGACTAGGAAGTGGTGTGATTATCACAAATATGGAACTCATTCCAAAGAAGAATGTCAAGCCATTAAGTACCTACTTTTTGAGTCACAATCCTCAACATCTACTACTCTACCTCATATAGACCCTATATTCAAAGAGGTTGAAGAAGAAATTGTATATGCTAATCCTGAAGCCATTGTTGCTTCATCATAGACCCATGAGGAGAGGCTAGATGACAAAGAAAGATTGTTTCACTCTAAGTTATGGGTGAAAGGTAAGCCTCTACATTTCATTATTGATAGTAGAAGTCAAAAGAATTTAATCTCCACTAATGTTGTGAAAAGCCTAAATCTATCCATGAAGCCTCACCCAAATCCATAAAGTATTAGATGGTTGAGTTTAGGGAGAAACCTCCGTGTCACCCACCAATGTCTTCTCTCATATGCAATAAAACCTTGCTAAGATGAGGTCTTATGTGATGTGGTCAATCTATATGTTTATGATGTACTCTTTGGTTAGCCATTCATGTATGATCAACATGGAATCTATTAATCAAGAACTCAAAGGATCACTCTCACTCCTAGAACATAGTGCTACAGGGTACCAGAGGTACCACTTTCTACATCTGTCTCTCTGATTAGTGTAAAGAAATTTGTTCTCATGGTGGTCAAGCCACAAGAATCAAAAAGGGCTAATGTTACAGCCATGAATACACAAAAAACACAATAATAGAAGAAAATAGATACTGAGATAAAGAATTTTATAACCTTCCATCCATAGACTGATGGTCAGACAGAAATGGTGAACAATCGGGCCCTGCACAGTTCTATAAATCACAGTCCCTTCCAAGTATGCATTAGGAATAAAATTAAAGTACAACTACCACACCTGATGACAAATATTGATGAAATGGTGACCATTGCTTCTCAATGAGGTAGGAATTATCTATGCAACAATTTAGAGGACAATTCGAGTGATGGGTCCACACCAATTGATGGCAAAACTTCTAGGAGCCATAACTTTTTTACTGTAGCTCCAATTGACTCACCATTTGAACCATTGGAAAGATAATAATGAGGGGAACGTCATGATATGGAATTTATATCTAATTTATGAGCTATAATTGATGAATTTTGACCCCCAAAAACTCAATAGAAGTGCCCCAAATTTTAATTTTAGTAGTGCAGTCTAAAAATACTAATTCCTCAAATTCTATATTGTTGTAAATCATGGAAGATGAACCAATTAATCTCACTTGACATTGGTGACCTTCCACATCCTCCTCATACCTTAAAAACATGTATAAATGAATATGTAACATGAAATGCAAATCAGACATCTCTTCTTAGAGATAGGCATATGTTTGGGTTTGCAATTTTGATAAATAAAACATCTCTTTTCAAAGATAGCATTATTTGAATTGTGTTGTCCTTATTTTTGAATTATCTTTCAACCAAAGCTTTCAAGTTTTGGATCAATGATATTATATATTTATTCACCCTTGTTATATAAGAAATAGATATAATAATTCCAAGAGTCTTTCTTTTTGTATGCCAAAAAGTTATAATGTGAGGAAACAGCCATGTAAAAAACTATATATAGTGCTTTTATATAATTTAATATGGTTCCAATGTGTGGTAGAGATTAATAGATTAGATTTATTATGATTTTCCTAGGATTATTTTATATATGCCTAGTGTCAGTGTTTACTCTATTTTGTTTTAGCTTGTTATATCTTGTATTATATTGTTTTTGTACATTAATTCTTAATCTCATGTTAGTTTATTTTTATATTTATTATTGTGTATAAAATTAAAGATTATATAAATTCACTCATGCTATTGTGATTCTTTTCCACTTCATTTTGTGAAAGTTATCCATTTAATTAACATGTTCTATAAATTTTTTTAGAAACTCTACTAACATTTCCTCAACATGCACATGATTGGAATTTTATTTTAAGGTATCTCCAAGGAGATACCTTAAAGGGATTTGTAGTACCTTCAAGTGTAACCTAATGAATGTTTTAAAGGTATAAGGTATCTCCTAGGAGATACCTTTGAAACATGCATTAGAGTAACCTTGAAGGTACTATAAGGTCCTTCAAGGTATCTTCTAAGATATACCTTAAAAGATATTATAGTACCTTCAATGGGTATCCTAGTAGATACCTTAAAAAATTCACATGATTGGAATTATCTTTCAAGATATCTCTTACATGATACCTTAGAGGGCCTTGTAACACCTTCAAGGGTACCTTTATGCATGTTTGAAAGGTATCTCTTAAGAGATACCTTCAAGGTAGCATTGAAAGTAATGCAATTCCTTTCAAGGTATATTCTAGGATATACTTTGAAGGGTATTATACTACCTTCAAGGGTTTTCCTAATAGATGAAAATACTGTGGAGGACCTTATAATACCTTAAGGTTATCTTTATGCATGTTTGAAAGGTATCTTTTAGGAGATACCTTCAAGGTAGCCTTGAAGTTACTATATTTCCCTTAAGGTATTTTATAGGAGATACCTTGAAGGGTCTTGTAGTAAATTCAAGGGCTATCCTATTAGATACCTTAAACATGCACACAATTAAAATTTTCTTTCAAAATATCTCCTAGGGGATTACCTTGAAGGGCCTTGTATTACTTTCAAAGGGTCTCCTCATAGATACATTAAACATGAAAACAATTAGAATTTTATTTCAAGGTACTTCCTAAAAGATACCTCAAACATGCACATGATTGGAATTTTTAATTTGAGGTATCTACTAAGAGATACATTGAACATGCACATGATTAGAATTTTCTTTCGAGGTATCTCCTAGGAGATACCTTGAACATACACACGATTGAAATTTTATTTCAAGGTATCTCCTAAGAGATACTTTGAAGGGCCTTGAAATAACTTTCATGTTGATTAAAATTATCCTTGTAAGGGATTTCATATAACTATGGCACCTTTTTATTTGGTAAGAACCTTTATGTCAGCTCCACTTTAAATGACATACGGTAGTGTCACATGCATTGGTGACTCAATAATGTAAATTTTGGACTCTCTCATATATTTTTACTTAGTTGAGTAACTTTTTCCACTAGGATTTTTCCACTTATCACCCATTCATGTTGTTCTAGCTTATGAACAAATTATAAAGTTTGTAACCCTGTGACTCAATCAGAACACTTCACGTGGCATCCATTTGCAACCTTTTGAGGCTTCTATTATTTTTTAATTATTCTAATAATATAATCATATTGCATCACTCCACTTGGAAATTTATCATGCCCCATAGTCAATATGAAATATTTCAATTTCATAATACAGAGATTGAATGATAAGATGACACTTGGTAGTAAGTCTCTTAATCTTATGTAACTAGATGTGACATGGAATCTACACAACATTTGGAAACAATGGGATGAAGAAACATGACCCCATATCTTATGGAAATAATATGATCAAAGGAATCCATGAAATATAATGACTATATGATCAAATTAAAATGTGATACTTGACAAAGTGGCATGACATTTGGGTCCATTAAAAAATTCATATAAATAATCCACATAATAATGTGAGCCAATAAGAACTTGCCACTTGGCAAGCCAACAAAATTTTTGAGGCCATGTCAGTCTAATAATGAAAGAGGTCAATTCATGAGATAATTGAAAATGATCAATCTAATGAGGCTAACACATGGTAAGGTATTATAATGGATGAGTCCATCAATATTTTCATATAATACAACCATAGGATAGTGCAAATGAATGAAATCCTACCACTTGGTAAGCTAACAAGGGTCCCAAAACCTTGTTGGCCCAAAACAAAATGGGTCAAGCTAGGCAACATTAAAATGAGGTGAAATGCAATATGAATATGCCATGTGCTAAAATACTATGCTACCAACCTAGATATCCCAATATCCAAATTAAAAGACTAGAATATATGAAGAGACACCAAGTGTCAAGCACATGTCAAGTATGACACTTAAAGGACATATTTATATCTATGAGTACCAGTTGTTGGTAAAAATTAAATGTTTATGGAGGTTCATTTTTGTGGTTATAAATCCAAGTCACCTCTATAAAAATTCAAGCCTATGATGAGAAGACACATGGATAAACCAAGAGCGATGATTGGTCAATTTCCAAAAGTGAATTTTCAAAGCCATTGGAATAAAACCAAAGAGCCACCTAGGATTTATGTCAAAACAAATGAAATATATTTAACATTTATGGTCCATATCTTGTAATTTAAAATTTTGAGAAAAATCCATGGTTTTAAACTCTAAAGCTTAGCATTCACCATTGTTATCTTTTGAAAACTCCAAAGTACTATGTATCATTTAATAATAAACTTTTACATATTTGTTCAACATCTAGGCAATCCATGGGCTCATCAATCAAAAATTATAAGTCATGGATAAAGAAGGATCATCTAAAGCCACTAAGACAAAACAAGTTCCATTCTTATATTCTTATGGAATAAACATAATCTTTTGAGACACCATCTTCAAAGCAATTCCATTGGCCATAGATGAAAAACAATTCAATGACTTATTTTACCATGTGGAGCTTAAGTATGTAATATTACAAAAAATTGCATCTAATCCAAAATTGTTCCCCTATGTGGACATATCTTCTAAAGCATTTGATAAAGCATGTGAAGATATGCTTTATCAAAGTTGGGCTCTAGGATGCAATTTTGGATTTGATCAGTTAGATTGATCAATTTAACTGATCAAATCTACATTAAAGAGCTTATACACAAAAACTTGAGTCTAATAGATGTTATAGATAGTCAAGAGACCTAAAATTATGGTGTATTTCATAAAATTGAGATATAGGAAACTTCTAGTCCAAGTCATAATGAACTATAGTCTAGAATTGGCATGATGTGTTATAGTCTGAGTATGAACACATAAAAGATATGAAACCCTAGATCATTTATTTATATATATGATATCTAGGATAGATAAAAATATAGGTTAGAATTTTTGCATTTGCTATTGAGCAAAGTTGAATACAAATAAAAGCAAAGAGAAAAAGCTAATGAGGTTTGTCAAATAGAAATTCATAAAGACACAAAACCATAGGGGGTAGAGAAGTTCAGAGTGATTGGTGAAGCTAATAAAGTTTGTCAAATAGAGACATATCTAGGCATATAATAAAGGAAAATGAAGGAGAAAAGGGGAAGAAAGGAACAAAGAGAATGTGCAAAGTATGATTAGTTGTAGATTAGACATATAACAAAGAATAAAGATTTAGATTCCTGTATGAATCTAATTTGTAAATTAGAGTTTTAGATCCATATAAAATTTTGATAGGTTGATACCATCAGATATGTTGAGTGGGTATTCAGATAAGGAGTGGGTTGTTTCCTTAGAGTTGGTTCTCTTAAATCAGGGGATTGGTGTCTCCTTAGGATTGGTGTCTTTAAACATTAGAACTAGTGAGGTTTGCCAATGAGGCTTTGAAATATGAGGCTAGATTAGAATAGTAGCTGCTAGCTGCTATTTTCACCATTATTTTTCCCTTTGGGTTTTTCATGAATAAATATTTTGTAATGTATATTTATGTTTGTATGATCTTTATATATTTGATTTGATTCAAATATATCTTTAACCATTTATAAAATGTATTTAGGGACTAATTCTAATTTATATACTAATTCACCCCCACTTAGTATTTAGTTGTGTTCCAAAAATTGGTATCAGAGCCTAGGATTCCTTGAAAGAAGCTTAATCAACTCAGTTGGATCTTAGAATAGTGAATACAATGGCTAGTCAAGAAGGATATTGAATAAACAAAGCACCTCTCTTGGATGGATCTAAATATGGATTATGGAGCATAAGAATGGAAGCATACTTATCCTCATCAGGGTTTGATGTATGGATGTCTATAGTAAATAGATATATAGCCCTTGATACAACTCCTACTGATCAAGCTACCATGAAGGCATATGAGAGCAATGCCAAGGCAAAGAATGCTATTCTTTATGGACTATCAAACTCAAAGTTTGTCAAAGTGATGCAGTGTCAAAATGCCTAAGATATCTAGAACAAACTGAAGAGCATTTATAAAAGAGAATTGGATCTAGAAAGTGAGCTCATCTATGATCTAGATGATATTTACAAGCAAAGAAAAGATAACTCAAAACAAAATAAGCTTGGACAAAAGGAATTTGAGAAAATGTCTAAAAACCTTAAGAAATCTGATCAGATAGTAATTATTTTAAAGACACAAGTTGAAGAGGCTAAAATAATAGAAGATGTAGTCAAAATTTAACTATAATTTAAATCTAATGAATGCGTGAAACTTGAAGCAAAGATAGTGGCCTTGAGAAAAGATCTTGAGAAATCCAAATGTCAACTAGACAAAAGTCTATAGTTGATAGGAGGATCAAACATTCTTGATGAACTGATCAAATCTCAAAAGCCCTCAAAAGAGAGATTAAGTATTTTTTATGAGAAGGGAAAAATTTACTCAACTAATACATCTACTAACTTATATGAAAACTTTAGATCAGAAGGAGAATCAAGAGCAAAAAAAGAGAGATCTTACAAGGACATAAAGATAGACTCCAACACAACTATTTTGAATAAATAAGAACCTAAAAATAAGCTTGAAGAAAAGAATAAGACAAAAGAAAATAATGCAAATGGATACACCAAAGTGAAAGACTTCAATAAGCCAAAGCATATAGTAACTCCTCATGCTACACCAGGAAATGCTATGACTAGGTATTCATCATCTTTATATGGTTATTTTTATAGCTGTAACTAGTTAGGTCATAGGGATATTGATTATAGAGTTGTATCTACAAGGAAAATAATTTTTTTAAGTATAAACTCATTTTCTCCTTCATTAGATAAAAATGTAATATTCTATAATTGTAATAATTTTGATCACATAGCTAAACATTTTAGAAATACATTTGTAATATAAAAATTACACAATGTAAAGAAAGGAATGTCTCCTAGTGGGAACAAAGGTTCACAAGTCCATGATAAAGAGAAGAAGAGAAAATATACGAAACCCTATGAAGTGTAGAAAGTGAAAAATCAATCCATGATTGCTTAAATCACATTCCATGCCAAAGAGTAAAATTTATGGGTGATAGATAGTGGCTACTCAAAGCATATGACTGGTGACAAGAGAAAGTTCACCAAATTAATAAAATGTAATGAATGATCTATTAGCTTGAAAGACAACACAATAGTAAATATCAAAAGTGAAAAAACCTTGAACATAAATAGTAAATTGCCTACATATGATTTGCTTTATGTTGAAGGATTGAAGCATAATCTGCTAAGTGGCAACCAAATGTGTGGCAATGGATATAAGGTCACATTTGGTGTAGAAGGTTCCAACTTAAAAAAATTGGAAGAATAGTTGTAGATGGGAAAAGGACTAAAAGCAATATCTATAATATTTTTGAAGTAAATAGAAATAGTTTCCTAATAGGAAAGGTTGATAAAATATGGTTATCGCATAGGAGAATGGATCATGTAAAATTTGATAACCTAGTCAAAGTAAGCTCAAATAAGTGTGTAAGACACATGCCCAAGATAACCAAACCTACAGATACTGCTTGCAAAGAATGTCAACTAGGTAAGCAGACAAAGGTTAGATTCTAAAAAAAGGAGTATGAAACTACAAAGCCTCTATAATTAGTTCATACTTCTCTTTGTGGTCCTACCAAGACAAGAAGATATAAAAGAGAGAGTTAATTCATGTTATTTGTAGATGACTACTCAAGAATGACATGGATGACCTTTTTGAAGGAAAAATATTAAGCCTTTGAGAGATTAAATATCTTTAGAACCATGGTTGAAAATGAGATTGGACAAAAAATCAAATGCTTAATATCTGATAAAGGTGGAAAATTCACCTCAAATGAGTTCATATAGTACTGTGATAATCATGAGATCAAAAGGCATTACTTTTTAGAAAGGACTCCACAATAGAATGGAGTTGTTGAAAGAAATAATAGGACAATCAAGGAGATGGTGGAAATAATGTTAAAAGAGGCCAAGTTACCTAATGGATACTAGAGATAAGTAGTCCCAATAATAGTCTATATTGAACAACTAGAAGGTTTTTAGTTGTCAAATGAAGAATATTATGTATTCAGACTGAATAAAGCACTGTATGGTCTAAAATAGTCACATAGAGCATGGTCTTTAAGATTGGACTGGTACTTACAACATTAAAGATTCAACAAAGGATGTGCAAATAATAATTTGTATTTTAAATTAGAAGATGAGCATATGTTGATTGTTGTTGGTTATGTAGATGACATCATCTTTGGTGGTAGAAATAACAAAATTGAAAGTAATTTTCCACACAAATACAAAGTGAATTTGAGATGTCTATTCTAGGATAACTTTATTTATTTCTTGGTCTACAAATATCACAATCTGATGAAGGGATATTCATATCCTAAACCAAGTATACAAAATATATGCTCAATAAATTTGGAATGAAAGATAGCAAACTAGTTAGTACTCCCATGACAACTAAATATAATCTAAGCAAAGAGGATGAGTCACTTGATGTAAATTAGACCATGTGTAGATCAATGATTGGTAGCTTGTTATACCTAACAACATCAATACTGGATATCATGCAAGTAACATGCATGGTTGCTATATTTCAATCTTATCCTAAAGAGTCACATGTCAATACAGTAAAAAGGATCTTAAGGTACATCAAGGGCACAATTGACTAAGGCCTATGGTACACTACAAGTGGAGATTTCAATTTGACAACATATATATATATATATATATATATATATATATATATATATATATATATATAGGGTAGGAAGTGTATATGATAGAATAAGCACTAGTTATGGTGAATTTTTTATTGGAAACAAACTTGTTTCATGGTTGAGAATAAAACATGAGTAATTTAATCTATCTAAAGTAGAAGCTAAGTATGTAATTGTAGTGACATGTTGGACTCAAGTCCTATGGATGAAGCAAATAGTCAAGGAAATCAAGGTTGAGTATACGTCACCTATCTCTATTATTTGGGATAATTCAAGTGTTATTAATATATCAAAGAATATAGTGATGCATTTAAGAACCAAGCACATATCAATCAAGTATCACTTCTTAAGAGAAAGGGTTATAGATCAAGAGGTCACAATGGAATATGTACCAACTAAGGACCAGATTGCAAACATATTCACCAAACCTCTTCCTAAGGAAAAAATTGAATATCTAAGATAGAAATTTGGAGTGGTGGCTCCTACACCACTTCACTAAATCACTAGTGATAGGGCATGAGTCCAGGGGGAATCTCATGAAATCTTTATTAATCCCTAGAAGAAGAGAGAAAATTTAACTCATGTATGTATGCTTCTAAAACTTACTAATGAGTTGAAATTTGTGGATTCTTGGATAAAATACTTTATATGATAAAGAGGGAGGAATATTTTTACAAACAATCAATAAGAGTTCCTTTTTCGTTGATGACAAAGGGGGAGAAAAAGGTGAAAATTCTCTAAAATGGTGCAAATGCTCTATGTAGGAGAAAGAGTAAAAAGAGCGAAATGTTCACTGCAAAAGTGCAAATGTCAAATAAGAAGTAGAGAAAGTGTCTAAGTTGAGTGTTACAAAAATTTATCATTATCTAAGGGGGAAAAAGCTTAGTATGAATAGCTTCAGTTTATACTTATTAGAAGCCAATGCAAGAAATGCCAGAGAAGGAGCTAAATAGTAGAAGATCATAGCATTTAGTTTTCCATCAATGACAAGGGGGGGAATTATTGGAAGTATGATTTTTATTGATGTCAAAAGGGACATTATGAGCATGTCATTGATGTTCAATACTGAATATGGTGATTAGCATATATTCTTTACAAAATTTGGGCTCTAGGATATTTTGACAATGTTTTTTGATATAGTCAAATTTGTATGTTGCAAGATAAAGATAAGTAGGAACTTTTAAATGCCATGTCTTGCACATAAGAATGTTTCAAGACAAAATGGATATATGGATTGAATATCCTATGAAAGAGGAACAAATGTGTCAATTTATAGGTCATGTAACTAAGTGAAACAAGAGTTATGTAGGTACAAATTTAGCCTTCTAGACAAAATGAATGGTCTCCATACTTAGACAAAATATACACAAGGTCATGCAAAGATGTCATGATTTTATAAATCTCATCTATAGAAATTCGAAAAAAAAACATATGGTAGATCTGTTATGGGTTTATCATGAACATCTTGAATATGTAGTCTGCAAGCTCAAAGGAAAAGGAATGAGCTTAGAATTGAATTATCTTTGCTCTCAGGCTAGATAGAGTTTCTCAATAAAACCCTAATGGTTTAAGTCATGGAATCGATAGGAAATTTATATTTTGATGGTGATTGGATATATCCAGGACCCAGTAGCTTAAGTTATAACTTAAGACTTTGTCATCATTTTGAAACTGGCCCCTTGACCTAGTAATTACCATCTCGAGTAGTGATCAAAGGACATAATATTTTCTAAGTCTTAGAATTTATATTATGTCCTTTCACAATCAATGGCTAGAACTTAATCAAACATTGGAGATCCAGTAAATCATGATGAATTAAATTTATCAAAAGGAGATTCAAGTGAGTATGTAATTGATAAGTGTCACATTCATAGAGTTTATTAGACAAATACAAAATGATAATAAGACTATTATAGTTAATTATCAATCCAATCAGAAGATCTGATGGTGAGTGGGTGATCATATAAAGTAGATCTAATTGAGTGAGTAGACTCAAATAGAACAAAGTGATTGATTTTTATCAACATAGTGGTAAGCTAAAAACCAAGCATATTTGAGAAGATTGATGGAGCGAAAGTGATCTAAAGATATAAGAAGCAACGAGATGGGATAAATATCTTGATGTTTAAAATCTTGATAGAGATAAAGAGTGTACATATTTGGAGATCCAATGGCACGTGGAAGCTTGGATCAAGAAGATTGATGGGAGCATTTTAAACATGACAAAGTTAAAGTTTGAAAGTGTACAAATATTTAATGGATAACATGACCCTGTCAAAAGGTGATAAAATGGATGAATTTTAAAGTTGAGCCATTTGAGTATGGACCATTAGATCGTGGCACCAAAGGCAAGATCAATGACCAAAATTTAAGGTCATGTCTAGATAAATGGTTAGTTATAGGAAAATGTAAGAACTTGTGTATAAGGTCTATATCTTGACACACATAATGAGATTAATGGATCTAACCAATAAAATCTACATTAAAGAGCTTATGCATCAAAATTTGAGTCTAATAGATGATATAAATATTAAAGAGACCCATAATTATGGTGTATTACATAGAATTGAGACATGGGAAACTTAAAATTTAATTCATAATGAACTAGAGTCTAGAATTGGCATGATGTGTTACAGTTTGAGTGTGACACATATAGGATAGGGAACCCTAGATCATTTGTTTATATATATGATATCTAAGACAAAGAAAAATATAGACTAGATTTTTTGCATTTTCTATTGATCCAAGTTAAATACAAATAGAGGTAGAGAGAAAAATCCAATGAAGTGTGTCAAATAGAAAATCATAAAGACATAGAACTAGAGGGGGTATAAAAGTGCATAGTGATTGGTGAAGCCAATAAAGTGTGTCAAATACAGACATATCTAGACACATAATAGAGGAAAAGAGAGGATCAAATAGCAAGAAAGGCACAAAGATAATGTGTAGAATATGATTAGTTATAGATTAGACCTATAATAGAGAATAAAGATCTAGATTCATGTATGAATGTAATTTGTAAATGGGAGTTATAGCTCCATAGAAAAGTCTGATAGGTTGGTGCCATCAGATAAGCTAAGTGGGTGCTTAGATTAGGGAGTGGGTGATTCCTTATATTTGGTGCTCTTCAATTAGGGTATTGGTGTTTCTTTAGGATTGGTGTCCATAAACATTATACCTAGTGAGGTTTGCTAGTGAAGATTTGAATTATGAGGCTATATTAGAATAATAGCTTCTATTAGCTATTATCACTATGGTTTTTCCCTTTTTTTTTCTATGTATAAATTTTTTGTTATGTATATTTATGTTTGTATGATCTCTACATATTTTATTGGATCCACACATATATTTAATTTATTTTAAAAAGTATTGAAGGACCCATTTTAATTCATATACTGATTCACCCCCTCTCAGTATATAGTTGTGTTCCAATAACTCAATAATAATTACTACCAAACATAGGTCCAATTTCAATCTAGAGAAAGATATTGATAGGAAATGGGACCCTATGCACTAGACATTCGATCATTTCATTAGACATAGGGAAACTCTTAGTATCACATATCATGATGAGCCTAAAGATGGAAACCAGTTCTACTTTAATCTAGCTGATAAAAAAGAAGTTACAAAAAGGTTAAAGGATATTAGGATCAAGAAGGTGAAATTAAAATTAGATGGTGCTAGTTTTTTTTAGGTATTTGAGCACTAAGATACTCAAGAAGAAACTTTGGCATCTCTTATCCATACTCCTAGTGTTGAAAAAGAAGGACCAACTGACCAAAAAATCAATGATAGAATAATACAAGAATTATCTCCTAATTTGGATAAAGGAGGGAATGACATAGGTAAACAAATTGGGAAGGCTTCCACCTTAAGGGTTCCATCTGGAAGCACATACTAGGTACAAAGTGCTATGACAATGCAGGTTGTACCTTCAATAAGAACAATAGTAGCTCCTACTCTGGTAACTTCAACATTAACATCACCTCCCTTTCCTCCTACTGATGAAGGACTAAGTTCTATAGGTCATAAACATATTGCCTTAGGCCCCTCTTTAAACCAAAGAAATTTTTTTGTGAATTAATGTAAAGAGAAAGTAAATTCTAGTAATTAACTCACTATTTCCATTAAATTCATATGTTCTTATTTTTCAACCTTTGTTAATAATATATGATCTCATTTATTTAATGGTTAAAATCTAGTATTAGTGTTTCAAATGCATATTTATAGTCTATGCTTTTAGCTAGGCCAATAAACTCTATTAAGTATGCCCTGTTTTCATCCTCCTCTGCTAGTGAATGTGTTTAAGTCAATTTACTATAGGTAGCATTTTAAAGCATCTTTTTAGATATGTGTATTATATTCACCTTAGAATCCTCACTGCACTTATGATATTTTGGGTCTAAGCACTAGGATTTTATGGATGTTAGTTTCATTTGCCTTACTATCAAAAGAAATCAAAGGAGATCTATTGGTCTTTGTTATTACAAGGGAACTTTCTTTTCTACCCAACCTTACTCCCTCTTTTTGAAAATTTTTAACATGAATCAATTTATATTAATGCTCATTATGTATACCTATTTTTTTGATTAAGGGTTTTGAGTTAAATTATAAAATACAAATAAATTTACATCAAAAAAAAGTTAGGTAGATTATGTCACTACCATATTCCTATTGTCCTTACAGTAGGGTCTACTTTTAGACTAGAAGGTGGTAACCACATAATCTCTCCAGTAAAACTAAGTGAATACCCAAGGATTTCTAGGACATACACCATAATTTGAGAAATTTTATTCTAATGTTTGCATTATGTCCTTGACATAGACACTTATTAACAATCTAAAAGGACTTGAGGACAAATCTAAATATTCTTAACCTACTATTTCCTATCATGCACTTTTCAGTATTAGTACTCTACCAAATATTAAGGTGGTGGGTTTCCTAAAGAAATAAAATTTAAATATATTTATTTATTCTATAAGTACACACAGATTCATCAAAATTAAGTTGGATACTTAATTAAACTATTTCATTTACCCAAATCCAAAATTTCAAATCCTAATTATAAGTGGGGGTATAGTCAATTGTTCTAGTAAATGTCATAGTATACAACTATGAGAGACTACCTATTATATTATCTTATGTTTTCTATTATTATGGATAGGTATAATAATTTTTTGGATTGTAATGGCTCACCACTTTATGCATAATTGAGATGAATTTTGAGTAACTATTCATGCTCAATCATTTAGAAGGAAGGACATTTGAACTACATGGTTTATTACATAAATATATGCAATTGGTTAGTTTTCACTAGATGATGAAGATGATCAAAAAAGGTGCAAAGTAATTATTGTGTGACTATTTTCCATAAAATTTAAATCAAACAAGGAGTCTACCCATATTAAATTACAACTGGTTGAGTCTACCCATTTTTTTCTTATACACCCACTTGACTCCTTTGACCTATTTTCTTTTTGGAATGTCAACCAACTCCCAAGTCTTATTTTTCTCTTTGGAATAAAAATAGAGTGTTTAGGCCTAGATGTGTATTAACCAACACGACTAAGTAAAATAAAAGACTGAGACTATGTGGATAGTCTAGAATAAACAATAGTATTGTAAATGCTCTAAATAAACATGAAAGAAGAGATGGAATAGGGGAGTGTAGAGTTATAGTAATAAAACATAGAATTTTTATATATTGAACTCACCTAAAATACCATTACAACTTATTTACAAAGCATAAACTTGTATAGTTAAATAGTTCAAGAGACTTGCAATATCAGAATTTCCATTTTCCATGCTTCAAATTTTCCATGTCAGGATTCAAAATTTCCATGTTGGGCTTCAAAATATGATTTTCATCATCAAAATTTTTATAATCCAATTTTACAATAGAAAAATTGTACAACTATAGTTGTTCAAAAGACTCACAATAGTAGAATTTCCATTTTCCATGCTTCAAATTTTCCATTCTAGGCTTTAAAATCTGATTTTCATCAAAAACAATTTAGCATCAAATTTTAAAATAGCATAATATTTGGATCCTCAATGATGTCATGACTATTATCACAATTTCCTAAAAATTAAGACTTTTTTGTATGAGAAAAAATATACTTCCTAAAAGAGTAAGTAATAAATATAAAATACAATCCCTCAAAAGAATAAATTTACCATTAATCCCATGGAGTGGAGGTTAATTTCAGCCAAAAGAACCCTACCATTATGGTAGGGTGATCTTCACATGTATTTTGATATTGATTTCCAAATAAGCTAGATTTGATTCAACGTTGATTTATATTTTATTTGATGTTTTGTTCTTTATAGTTGGATAATAAAATTAATGTTAAACCATGTCAAATGGTTTGTAGTCTATTTATATGTCATGTCCACCTTTTTAGGTGACATGTTCTGAGTTCATGGTTAGCCTATTATGCGACCTTCATAGGCTAATAGGATGGATAGAGGGTCATAATGGAGCTTGGCTCGACTTTGATTCACAAGATTTCTACATTTGATTTTCATTCAGGGTATTTCAGACACATTTGGCCTGAGCTCCTACTTTTTAGGGATATTTGATATGCAGCGGAGCGCCTTTATTGTGGTATGGTTATGTGCGGAATCACTCCCTGATTCACTAGCTTCGATCGGTTCGTCGATCTGACATGTATTGAGGGAGATATTAATATTTGATTGATTTAATCAAATATTAATTATTTAGCCTAATTTTAATTAGAAACCCTAATTCTAATTTAAGAAAACCCTAATTAGGGCAAGCACATCTTTTGAGGGTATAAGGGTTTATCATGGAGGCCATTGTTCATTTATGCTATTGAATATTGATATTGATTTTGAGAATTTCTTCTGTGAAGACTGAGCCTAGGGTTCAAGGATCCCATTTGCATTGGAGAACGTTCCCTCTTCAGTGTGTGCAATTAAGAGGCTGTGGAATATCAGCTGATCTATTGCCAAAGTGAGAGATAGCTTCATCCAGAAGTTATCACAGAATTTCAGGTTTGAGAGATAACTTCACACAAAAGTTATCACAGATATTCCAGGTATTTATTGCTTTATGTTTTGATTCAATAAATTATACAGCTAGAGATCTACTGTGCTAGAGACATATATCTTCAGATCAGGGGTTGAAAACAGGGAAGTTGTGCTTAACTTGCGGCCATACAGAATCCGTACGGGTTCGTACAGATCAGTGCAGGAACCGACCTCGGCAGACAGAGGGTTTCAGTTACCGACATCGGTCGACTGAAGACCGACGTCGGTAGAAATCCGACCGGCAGAGACCGACGTCGGCGAGATATCGACCGACGACGGCGACTGTGTGTTGACACATAAGGGCCGAGACTTTCCAGAACTCAATTTGCACTTCCAGATTTGCAAAGCCAGGGTTTTCAAGACTGTATTTCATATTTATATGCATATTAGAGGACTGCAATTGTAATAATTTAGAAGGACTAGTGATACAATCTGTAATTTGTTATTAAGAGACTATATTATTGTGATCTTTCTGAATTTATTCAACAACGATTATATCTTGGTTCAGATTTTTTGTGTTGCTATATTTCCTGTTTAGAAGGGGACATTACAGTGGTATCAGAGCTTTGGTCTTTGGTATCATAGTTTTGTGTCTTTCATATATCTCTATTGGTAGGGGATATTACAGCTAGAGATCTACTGTGCTAGAGACATATATCTTCAGATTAGGGGTTGAAAACAGGGAAGTTGTGCTTAACTTGCGGCCGTACAGAATCCGTACGGGTTCGTACAGATCAGTGCAGGAACCGACCTCGGCAGACAGAGGGTTTCAGTGACCGACATCGGTCGACTGAAGACCGACGTCGGCAGAAATCCAACCAGCAGAGACCGACGTCGGTGAGATATCGACCGATGACGGCGACTGTGTGTTGACACATAAGGGCCGAGACTTTCCAGAACTCAATTTGCACTTCCAGATTTGCAAAGCCAGGGTTTTCAAGACTGTATTTCATATTTATATGCATATTAGAGGACTGCAATTGTAATAATTTAGAAGGACTAGTGATACAATCTGTAATTTGTTATTAAGAGACTATATTATTGTGATCTTTCTGAATTTATTCAACAACGATTATATCTTGGTTCAGATTTTGTGTTGCTATATTTCCTGTTTAGAAGGGGACATTACAGTGGTATCAGAGCTTTGGTCTTTGGTATCATAGTTTTGTGTCTTTCATATATCTCTATTGGTAGGGGATATTACAGTGGTATCAGAGCTTTGGTCTTTGGTATCATAATTTTGTGTCTTTCATATATCTCTATTGGTAGGGGATATTACAGTGGTATCAGAGCTAAATTCCTGCCATCCTGTTGGGCATATCAGAGCTAAATCCTGCCAGCCTGAGGGTCTATAGATCTTATGCAGCCACAAGAGTTGGGACCACACAGGTATAACACACGCAGCCAAGCCTTGCTTCAAGGTATCCAGTTGTTAGATCAGAGACCGATCATCATGAGTGACAGACATGAGGGCAGCCCACCCAGGGGCCACAGGTATGATGTTGATCAGGCCACCAGAGAGTTTCAGCTTGCTATGATGATAAGCCAACAGCAGATGGCTCAGACACTACAGGGACTTATGACCATGATAGAGAGAATGAATGCACCTAATGGACAGAACAGGGACCAAAGAGATGATAGGAGTGCTACGGTTAATCAGAGACCACAACAGACTCACTCCAGGACAGTGGATAGACCTACACGCCCTTCATTTATTCAAGAAGAACTAGAGGTACCAGCAGATGAGGAGGCAGGGAATTCTCCATTTGCAGATGTTTACATGGCTGCAAACGATGAGTGGGACTTATTACCTCCTCATATCCAGGAGAGAACAACCTTTGATCATTTTGTCAATTTGAGGAGAGAGCACTATAAATTGGCTAGACAGGACAGGAGACCTAGAGTCCAATTCAGTGAGCTACAGAAGGCTACTGGTAAGCTTTCTTTGACTACTTTTGACGGCAGCGGTAAGATGACAGGTCAAGCTTGGGTTCATAAGCTTGACACCTTTTTGGCATTGAGACCAATGTCAGAGATAGATGCCATCAAATACACCACTTTGCACTTAGATGGAGTAGCACATGATTGGTGGTACCATGGTATGGTAACACTTCAGCATAATCAAGTGACAGAGTACCAGGACTTTGTGGATAGATTGGTTGAGCGGTTTGACAGGAGAGATCCCGAGGTTTACTTCTGAGATCTGGCACAGTTGAGACAAACAGGTAGCTTGGAGTCCTTCATTGGTGAGTTTCAGAGATTAGCAGTCATGGTACCCAATATTTCAGAGCGTAGATTGGTAGTTCTCTTCATAGAGGGATTGACAGAGCCATTGAGGGGTTGGATCAAAGCCTTTGATCCTCCTTCATTACAGGTAGCTATGAGGAAGGCTCGTGATATGGAGATGGCAGCCCCATCCAATAAATTTAACACCAAAGGCACTTCTTCTTCTAGAGACCATAAGCACTCCCACGGGGATACGGAGAGACCGGATTTTAACATAGATAAATCCGGAGTTAAAAATGATTCAAAGGCCAATCCAGCAGCACCACCTTTGGATCGTGAGGCGCTTAATGACCTACGCAGGAAGAAGCTTTGCTTCTACTGCAAAGGACCATATGATATCCATCACGATTGTCCTTTGAGGCCTAAGGGCAAGGCGAATCGTATGATGTGGATATATTATGAGGAGTCAGATTCTGAGGATTCCGAACATCATAATAGTGCTGAGGGGGCAGAGGTAGAGGCTTCAGGGCCTAATGTAGAGGCAGAGTTAGAGCTTCACCTACAGGAGGCCCGCATATCCAGCATACAGTCAGATGAGTCATTCAGATTCCGTGGAGTTTTGGCAGGGCGGAAGGTTATCACCCTTCTTGATACAGGAGCCACTCACAATTTCATAGATGCTAGATTTGTGGAGAAGCGTGGACTCACTACAGAAGGTTTTGAGGGCATCAGAGTTAAGGTAGCCGATGGTCACACTCTTAAGTGTGAGCGTATGATTAGAGACCTCCCATTGCGCTTGAACAACTATGAGTTCAACGCTGATTATTATGTGGTAAACATGGGGGATATAGACTTAGTCTTGGGTATGAAGTGGCTTCATTCATTTGAGGAAGTTACTCTTCGTCTCAAGGACATGGAGGTTCTCTTTAATGTTGATGGGACGACACATATTCTTAAGGCAATACGGGGCAGCAGCTTCAGATATATGTTTTTTCATCAGATGGAGGTACCTATACCACATAACATGATAGAGGGTGATGACAAGAGCACATTGGCACTAGTACAGGAGAGGTACGAGGATGAGCTTGGTCTTGAGGTGAGCTCAGTTCAGGAGTTGTCACATGTGGTGAGGACTCAACTTTCTGTTACAGCCGGATCACAGGTTGATGATGATATTACTATTTCTAGTCTTCACTATCTAGTTTCATATATTATTCAGGTAAGGAGTTTGCTTGCTGATTTTCATTTATGGATTGGATGTTGGAATGCTTATCTTAGTACTAGAGATGATGTGACACCATTACATGAGAGTTGGGATGGACATGGCATGGGGGTCGTGTTAATTGACAGTGGTGGAGGTCAAAATTATATTTGGGATCCAGGTGGATTGATTGATTTGTCATACAGTGATTGCTTGAGGGCAAGCAATTTCAAGAGGGGCGGATTGTCATGTCCCCCTTTTTAGGTGACATGTTCTGAGTTCATGGTTAGCCTATTATGCGACCTTCGTAGGCTAATAGGATGGATAGAGGGTCATAATGGAGCTTGGCTCGACTTTGATTCACAAGATTTCTACATTTGATTTTCATTCAGGGTATTTCAGACACATTTGGCCTGAGCTCCTACTTTTTAGGGATATTTGATATGCAGCGAAGCGCCTTTATTGTGGTATGGTTATGTGCGGAATCACTCCCTGATTCACTAGCTTCGATCGGTTCGTCGATCTGACATGTATTGAGGGAGATATTAATATTTGATTGATTTAATCAAATATTAATTATTTAGCCTAATTTTAATTAGAAACCCTAATTCTAATTTAAGAAAACCCTAATTAGGGCAAGCACATCTTTTGAGGGTATAAGGGTTTCTCATGGAGGCCATTGTTCATTTATGCTATTGAATATTGATATTGATTTTGAGAATTTCTTCTGTGAAGACTGAGCCTAGGGTTCAAGGATTCCATTTGCATTGGAGAACGTTCCCTCTTCAGTGTGTGCAATTAAGAGGCTGTGGAATATCAGCTGATCTATTGCCAAAGTGAGAGATAGCTTCATCCAGAAGTTATCACAAAATTTCAGGTTTGAGAGATAACTTCACACAGAAGTTATCACAGATATTCCAGGTATTTATTGCTTTATGTTTTGATTCAATAAATTATACAGCTAGAGATCTACTGTGCTAGAGACATATATCTTCAGATCAGGGGTTGAAACAGGGAAGTTGTGCTTAACTTGCGGCCGTAAAAAATCCGTACGGGTTCGTACAGATCAGTGCAGGAACCGACCTCGGCAGACAGAGGGTTTCAGTGACCGACATCGGTCGACTGAAGACCGACGTCGGCAGAAATCCGACCGGCAGAGACCGACGTCGGCGAGATATCGACCGACGACGGCGACTGTGTGTTGACACATAAGGGCCGAGACTTTCCAGAACTCAATTTGCACTTCCAGATTTGCAAAGCCAGGGTTTTCAAGACTGTATTTCATATTTATATGCATATTAGAGGACTGCAATTGTAATAATTTAGAAGGACTAGTGATACAATCTGTAATTTGTTATTAAGAGACTATATTATTGTGATCTTTCTGAATTTATTCAACAACGATTATATCTTGGTTCAGATTTTTTGTGTTGCTATATTTCCTGTTTAGAAGGGGACATTACAGTGGTATCAGAGCTTTGGTCTTTGGTATCATAGTTTTGTGTCTTTCATATATCTCTATTGGTAGGGGATATTACATTATATGTAAAAAATAGGTAACATTGTCACTCTTGAATGATGACATTCTAGTTAATAATGAACCCTTATTAAATTATAAAATATACCATCATTCACACCTTGGCACAATATGAATCATTTGAATGTCACCATTTTAATCTCTATCACATTAATTTAACACAATATTGATATTTGATAATGACACCTAAACACAAGATTAATTGTTCAAATAACACCATATTAATCTCACATTAATTTAACATGCTTGGAGAACACTTAAACAAGGATTTATTTCTTATGATGTGAGTACTGGGGTTTTTTTCCACCAATGAGGCTAGTCAAATAGGATTTTGACATCCAACAAGAACATAAACTATTACTTTTCCTAAAGTTTTAATTTATATGAACATGTAAATGGTGTCAAGTGAATCTCACCATATCTAATTTAATCTCACATATTAAACATATATATTTAAGTATTAATCAACGTTATAATTACTCTGTTTAAATTATCTAGTCTTAAATCTCACCATATTCCAAATGGAAATAATATTTAGACATCAATGGGTCATTATCGGGTAATAAGTTGGTCCTTTTGGTTGGTATAGGTGATTATCTATAATTTTTCAAATTTAAAACTATTAAATATATTAGTTACTAAGATTATTTGATTATAGTTATTAAAAAATATCAGCTTGAATCACCCTAACATTCATCATTTGGGTCCCTATTAGTTTTTCACACACAATAAAATAAATAATAATCAATAAAGATAAGTTATAAATAACCCTATTAATCTTAATTATTTCATTATTTAAGCCATTTCTTTACAATAATCCATGTAGGCTATCTAAATATTAGTGATTTCATAACATAAAGTGCTAACCAATAAATAAAACGGCTGAGTCAACACAAATAAATTACACATTTTACATAGATTAAAAAATATATATTAAACATTATTAAAATTAAATACCTAAAAATAAGGATCTATATAAATGATAGTAAAAAATATGGTCAAAGCTTCAAACACTCTACAACCAGCTTTGTTCTAATATGTGTGTGCTCTATAGTGTATGTTAAAAAAAACTAGGAATATATAGGAATAAGAATATATTTGGTCATACATATTCAACAGTTTTTGTTCCTCTTAAAAATGTGTTAAAATTATAGGACCCTATTTTAAAAAGTGAATTTGAATTTCAAATTCATTGAGGACTCCCACCAATTTATGAATGCAAATGCACCTCAGAAGTAGTCAAGTCAAATTGAAGGTAAGTGATATAATCAATATATTAAAATGATATATTTAAAATATATACTAGAAATATATATGTTAATATAGTTCATAAACTAAATTATAGTTATATGTTATATATTTCAGTATAATATACTTAAATTTATATTATACAAAATATATAATTTATACATGATATTAATCAATTTAATATATAAAAATATTATGATATGCACACACACACATACACACATTACACACACACACACATCATGATATATAATATATGTATATATGTATTGGTAAGAGGGGTTATGTAAAATGAAAGAGTGTAAAATTATAATTGACAGTTAAACCTAAAATTTCAAATCCTTGATAATGTCAGAATAATTTCATCTTTAAAGGTAATTGTGGGCATAGACCAATTAGGATCTAAATCACCATGGAATGATTTTGTCTATGATGGCTTGCATTCTTCATGTAAAGAGATAACCTCTTAGCATGTAATCTCTACATAAAAATTATAACTCCCTTGGTTTCAATCAAGGTGCATATATATTCTCTAGACAAGAATCTCAACTATGGCTGATCACATTTTATCTTGGTGATTTAAATGGAGAAATTACTTTTGTTACAATGTAACTAAGAAAATTGAAAGTGTCCAAGAAGAATTTTGGGTTTAGAAATTGGATAAAAATTGTAAGTGGACATATATGTTCCAAAGACACCATTTATTCCATGTATACCTATTGTGCCTAGTGATGATGCATTCTCAAGTATACCACCACCACTTGTTTCTCCTAAAGATACTATTAATGTTAAATCTTCAAAAAATGTGGATGAAACTCTACTTAATATTATGCAAGAGCCTATTTCTAAATCATTACCATTGGTTCCAAAGTGATATGATAATTTTAATTCTATTTTCATATTTGAACTTCTATAATTTTCATTGTAATATGGTCTTGCACATTTTTATTGAACATTTTATAATTCTTATGATCCCCTGGATGTGATCTGAAAGCCATGGTAGAAGACCCATCAAGTGTAATTTGTTGAGACTCGTATAAGTCTTGAAGCTTATATCACAAGGAAAACCATCTATTAGTAGAATGCATATGGTCCTAGTAGAAATCACATTATGCATTCTCATCATATTAATATCCCCATGGGAGAGGTTTACTCATATCAACATCTATACATGTGTAGGGAGAGATATGAGTTGACACTCGCTTAGATTCTTAATAAGAACCACTAGAGGCTTTGGGAATCTAATAATTTTTTTGTGTGGTGTATTTTGTAAACATCTTGATATGCAGCTGCCATATTCATTGTTTGATTGGTATCACAATTTGGTTTATTTGGATTAGCTTTTTAAGATGGATTGATCTTAAATTTTTGTATTGGATGAGTCCAATGTAGTGGCCACATACTTTAATATCTTCTTTAATTGAAGGAGTGCCATTTATCAATCATGCTTAGGGTTACCCTTCATGTTTCTCATAAGTAGGAAATATCAGTACCACAAAGTGTGTTGGCAAGGGTTGAAATGATACATCTAATGCAATAGGGTTATGCAATACATATTTTGAATCAAGATCATATTTGGATGATTTTTAGGTGTTCTTCTCAATGATAGAATTTTTTTCCTCTTGTGCTTTAATCATTTGTAATGAGGATTGTGAAAAAATCCCACCTTGGTTCAAAGTTTCATGTAAGTTGACATCAATGGGGATGAATATGTATTCCCACTCGATGTACACATAATGTTTGATGTGATTAATAGACCTAAAAGAGGAATATCCTCCGTATTAGTTCCTATCATGTTTGATATCTGACCACATTAGATGTTTATTGAGTTATAATTATTTAAATTAAGTGATAGAATCACATGTATAAATTCAATAAAGGTGACTCACTGTCATAGGTATTTGAATTGGTTAATTTTATCTCAAAGGTATTCCATGAAGACTAAAAATTAAAGATTAAAATCCCTATTAGATAATTTAATCGTATAAATTAACAAATATAAATAAACTTATTTAATAAGAATAATTACAATAAATGATAAAATTTTGTAATTATTTTTATATTTAAAAACTATGTTTATTATTTATTTTTATTTATCATGTTTATACCTTTAAATATTTTTACTAAATAATTTATGTTTAAATATTTTTTTTAGAGTGGTTAGTTTTTGCCTCCTCATAAAATGAAATATTTTTGAATTGAATGCTATTTTACTAAATTCCTTATTCATATTGAAGTGGTGATAAATAGAAAAAAGAAATCCATACTGATAAAAATATTTAAACACTATCACAAATCTATTGTAAATATTTTGACTATTTTCTACAAGTCTAAATCTCTCTGAATCTAGATAAGGTTCTATCCTCCAACCATAGGAATAAAAAGAATCCCTCTACCATTTACCAAAATGAACCATGCCAATTTTTATATAAAAGTCCACCTCTAAATAAATTTTAGTGACTTGGCATGCATGTTATAGTTATTTATATATTCCATTTAAACTATAATCAAATGTTCAGAAACACATTTCATACTTAATATAATTTTGACTACGTTATGTGCCCCTGATATTAAATTAAACAACTATAAATCATTAAAAGTGGTAGTTATATAGGTTTCATCCAATAATTCCTAAAAGTATACTCTAACTATGCTTGTAAATATGAGTTGTTTCATTTGACTAGGACTAAAAATAGCAAAAACTGCCAGATGGTTGTGTAACATTAGCTAATTATTTTTTTTGTAAAGCTCATTCATATGCATATTATAGTATAATGAGCTAATAAAGCACATAATATAACTATCATAGTGTCACTTCATGGTGCATCCATCTAATTTTTGTTGGTTGAATATTTTGTCACCAGCTAAGTGAGGACAAAATAGGTGCTTCAACCACAACATAAGGAGATTTAATCAGCTAAATGTGTAGGTCTACCACATCATAAAGAGATAAATCTCTCCTCTCAACAAGATTAAGTTCCCTATAGACTACTAAATGCTAATATAAACTGAAAATACACTTAGGGGTGAAATCATACCATCCATCTCTCCTTTTTTAGAGATGATGTTCACAGAATAGAGGAGGATTCTGGTGTAATTACTGAAAGGTAACTTATCTTCTTTTAGAAGTGATATTCAGGAAACAATAGGGCTCTCCCAGGGTAGAAATAAAAACCACAAGAAACCAACTAAAGCACAAAGCTTTAGTTGTCTCTCCTACTGATTGGGACAAAGGAACACAACAGGATTAAACACAACTCAAAGTTTACACCTAAAACTACACTATAGTATATAATTACAAAGGATAAAGAGAACACAAAGTCTCTCTAGTATCCTTTACATAAAAAGCACAGACTGAAAGCAATTATGGCAGCACAAAGTCTCCCACATTTGGTTTCAGGACATCTTCCAGCTTATTTTCACTAATTCTGCTTATTTGATTAAATGGACAAGACTGTATTTAGGAAATAGACATAAGAACAATTTGCTAAAACACACAAGATTATTCCAACACAAAGTCTAGAAGGTCACTTGATTTCTTATTCATTTAACAAAAATGATTAACAGTCTAAGCTCAAAATCTCCCTTATACAAAATCTCCCTTATACAAAATGAGAGTTTACAATATATAGCATCACAAGAAAGACTTGGGCACTTGTTTTCATAAAATCAGCCCATGCTGAATTGAATGCATTAAATATCTGTGAGAGAGCCATTCTAGAATAAGGCATCGGCCTTGACTTTAGGGTTTTGAATTAATTCAAAAGTCCCTTCCTCAGCATGGGTCCTTTGGTCTTCTCAATGACACTTACATGGATGTCCATTTGCCTTTACTTCATGTAGAAAAATAGGCCATGTCTTTAAATATTTGTGTTCCCTGATGTCCACTTGGTGGACTGTTCCACCTACTAGAAATAACTTTCTTGCAAATATTTCTAGTTTTCCTTACCACATTTTGCCTTTAATTAGCAATCTAAGCTCTTGGGGTTATCTTCTCACTTCCTCAATTTGCTTATTTAGCTCCTTCCTTGGTTGGTCACTGAGCTTATTCTCAAGGCTTTTGAAAATCAACAGTCATTCCATCACTTTAAAATTGACATTTGCAGGGACGTCACTGGTCCCTTTGAACCTCTTTAAGACTTTACCTTGAACTCTTTTGGTTCAAAGTTTAATGGTTCAAAGGTTCAACTATTTTGTGAAGGGCTACATTCACCCTCATTTTATTCTTTAGTTAAACCATCCCTTTGAACTTCTTTCTGGAATCTTTTGCTTTCTTCATTCGCTCAAAGCTTCCTTTCGAACTTATGAACTCTTTGAACCCATTGAACCTTTAAACCTTTGAACTATTCTAGTTCAAGGTTCAATGGTTTAATGATTCATTCTCTTTATTTTAAAGCCTTCTATTCTCTTAAGTCCACCAAAGTCATCAAATTCTTTGAACCTTTGAACCTCTGAACCATTTTGGTTCAAAGTTCAATGGTTCAATAAATTAATCTTAATTCTTTGATTTCTTTTAAAGCATCAAAATCTCTAGATTTTCCAAGTCTGTCTAAGTCATTGAACCTTTGAACTCATTGAACCTTTGAACTCTTTTTGGTTCAAGGTTCAACGATTCAATAGTTCAATCTTCATTCTTTAAAGCCTTCTTTTCTCTAAGTCTTTTAGACTTTATTGAACTCGTTGAACCTTGAACCTTTGAACTCTTTTTAAGTTCAAGGTTTAATGGTTCAAAGTTCAATCTTAACTCTTCAAAGCCTTCTTTTCTTTTAAGTCTGCTGAAGTCATTGAACCTTTGAACTCATTGAACCTTGAACTCTTTGAAGGTGAGGTTTAATGGTTCAATAGTTCAAAGTGGTTCATTCTATTTATTTTAAGCCCACCATTAAGTCTTTTGAATGAACCTTTGCATCGAACCACTCCCAAAACACTAAGGAAAAGCCTTCAGTGTTTTGAAATTCATTTGAAGAAGGCCTGCTTGTTGAACCTATGGCTTCCTTAGAAGAAAAGGCTTGAATATTTAGAAAACATAATTGCTCAGAACATTCTTGAGAAAGAGAAGAGAGAGTTTTGGCCTGCAGGACCAAACTAATTAGTAGGTTGTCCATAAAAACAAGTGATGGATTTTGGGAACAACAGCTAGCTCTAGTTGGGTAACTTCCATCAATTGAAAATAGAAACAATATAAGGGAGTAAAAACTAGAATCTCAGTGCCTTCATCTCTACCATTGGGCTACAGAGTCATGCTCACCCAAAAAGAAAGGCACCAAAAACCAAATGGCACCAAAAACAAATGAAAAACACAAGACAAAGAAAGAATATATAAATATACATATATATGAATGGACTTATTTGATGCTTCAAGGATTGAAGTGCTTTAGATACTACCCATTGTGAGGTAGAGAAAATGGCATCCCATCTTAGTATTCCAGCAAGAAACTATTTTCATCATTTAAATGATGAATGGTAAATGGGCCTCTCCAGAAGGAATCCAATTTTCCATGTATTCCTTTTGGTTATCTCCTCTTGTCGCATAATAAGACTCAATCTCTAATCTAAAAATCATGGATCTTTGTCTTCTAGTCAAAGAGTCTCTTCACCAGACTTTGATGCATAGCAATTCGGTCCACCACCATAGTTATTTGCTCATTAAGTTTAGTCAAGCACATAATCCTTTTTTCAATAGGACTTTCAAAGGTTGAATCTTCTACTACCTTTGCTAATTTTAATGCTGGTAATTCCAGGGTGATTGGTATCTCTGCATTCAGACTGTAAAGAAGTTGGAAAGGGGACATACCAATTTCTCTCTTGGGCATAATCCTGTCTACCCATAAAGTGTCAAATAATGATTTATGCTAGGTTCTTTGATTTTCATATACCAACTTCTTGATAATGGTCACCAAGTTCTTGTTGCTTGACTCTACTTGACCATTTCCTTGTAGATAATAGTCAAAAGAATGGGAGAGAATAATCCCATAAAAGTAATAGAACTGAGTAATCTCATGAGAAGAGAAACAAGATGCATTATCTATTACAATCTTGGTTGGGACTCCAAACCTAGAAATGATGTTTTCCTTAAGAAAATTACACACTACTTCTAAAGTAGCATGCTTGACTAGAATGGCCTCCACCCATTTGGTAAAGTAGTCTGTGGCTATAAGGACATAATCATGTCCAACACTTGAGGAAGGATTTATAACACCAATGAAATCAATTCCCTATTGCTAAAATGGTTCTTCTATCACCATTGGCTTGAGAGGTAACACAAACAACTTGGGTTTGTCAATGAATTGTTGACATAGTTCACATCTACGCACCCAGGCATATGAATCTTGAAATAGAGTAGGCCAATAATACCTAGCTCATAAAATCTTATGGGCAGTCACAAGGGTAAAAAAATTTCCTCCACAAGCCAAATTGTGGAATGAATCCAAAAGTTTCTTCTACTGTGCTTTATCCACACACTGGAGGAACACTTCATCAAGGTTGCTCTTACATAGGTCATTGTCCCACAAGACAAAATTGGTAGCTTTCAACTTAATAGTCCTCTTTTATTTATGAGACAAGTGAGTAAGACACTCACCATAAGTAAGGAAATGAGCAATATTTGGATACCACTCATTCATAGTGGTGACAAAGAGAACTATTAGTGTGTCTTCAACTATTATTTCTTCATGCCATGTTTCCTTTGGTGTGTTATCAACAATCAGTTGGTAGAGACCTTTTCCCCTCATGAGCTTGGTAGGTTTGATATCCAGATCAAACTCCTAAATCTTAGAAATTTAATTGCCCTTTTTAGTGCCAAACTCTTTCTGAGTTAAGATAGATTTCACTATTGTATCAAGCACCAAAATGACAGTTTGTGAATTTAGGATATAAAATCTGAAATTCTTTACTACCTTGATCATTGCATAAGCATGCTTCTCCATGTTTGAATACTTGAGCTCATGAGCTTTAAGAGGACAACTCATGAAGGAGATAAGAGATTCCACACCTTCTTTATTCTGTTGAACCAAGATGGTTGAAAGCGTGTGCTCAAAAGTATAGCTATACATTATAACATCTTTGGTGTAATCAGGGCAAACTAGAATTGGGGCATGGGTGATAGTTTCCTTGATGTCTTTAAATTTTGATTTGCCTTCTTCAATTTAGCTGAAAGTGGCTTTACCCTTCATCATATTGATAATGTGGTGAGTCTTCTTTGTGAATTCAGGAATTAACCTTCATAGAAAATTCACCTTTCCTAAAGAAAGAGTGAACTGTAGTCTTACTGGTAGGAAGAGCAAGCTCTTGAATGGATTTGACCCTTTCTGAGTCAATTTTTATGCCTTTTTGGGACATAGTGTGACTGAGAAGTTTACCTCCTGTAATCCCAAAAATAGATTTCTTAGGATTAAGAGAAATACCATTCTACCTACATCACTCTAACACTTATTGTAGATGATGCACATGATCAGGATGATGCTTAGAAAAAACTATCAAATCATCAAGGTATACTACAATGATCTTACCCATTTCATTTCTGAAAGCAAGATCCATTGCTCTTTAGAAAGTGGAGCCAACATTGATCAAGCCAAATGGCATTCTTCAATATGCAAAAGTGCCCCAAGGCATCATGCAGGTGGTATTATGTTGGTCTAATTCACTAACTTATACTTGATTATATCTTGAAAATCCATCTAGCATTGATAACATCTCAGCACTAGTCACTATCTATAGCAACTAATCCATGATGGGCATGGGATAGTTGTCCTTTAAAGATGACTGATTTAGATTTCTAAAATCAACACACATGCAAATTTATCCATTATTCTTTCTTATAGGGACTATATTTGCAATCTATGTGGAGTGATGGATTGAGAAAATAATCCTTGCATTCATCATTTTCTGTATTTCAAACAAAATCATGCTTGATATCCTAGGATTGTACTGTCATTACTTCTACTTGTGAGGCAGTGACCCAATCTTGAGAGGAATTTCATTCTTGATTTCTTCAGGTTTGAGAGGTTTTAGATCATCACATGAATATGCCAAAACATCAATGTAATGGTGAAGCAGAGTGATGAATTTGAGTTTTTCATCAGGGGTACAATAATTCCTGATGTTGACCATTTTTAGATTGTCCTCTAAACTCAAATTTATTTGATCAAAATCCTTAGAGGATTTTGAATTCATTTGTTGTTCCTTGACATACCTATAATGTTTTTTGAAATGTTTCTCAAGAGAAACTAATCCTTTATGAATTCTATTCCCTTTGAGTTGGAGGAACTCTTCATCAGTTATTGAATTTGTCTCAAGAGTTGATTCCCATGGTGGAGATTCACTGCCTTCAAATTGAAGCTTTTCAAAGCTGTCTCTTTTTTATAAAAAGGAAATGATTTGGTTATCACCATTGAACACCTACCAATGGTTAGCATTATCAGGTACACTTGGTCAAAAGACAAACTCAATAGTGTACCTATCTTCTTTGAAGTCCTTGTGAGGAACTAAAAGAGTTGCAGAGACGGCCAATGCATTTGCACGACTATTGAATTCTATGGGCATGGTAGAAATACTAAAAGCATCAAAGTTTTCAATGCAATCCCATACCAAATTGTGATAATATCACAATATTTCATTCTTGGTTTGGTATAGGTTCCTCACCTGATAAACCACCACCTCAGTGTCTCCTTTGGCATGGAGGATTTTAACACCTTTATCCTAAGTAGCCTTTAATCTGAGCAGCAATGATTCATACTTAATAGTATTGTTGGTGTTGATGAACTGTAACTTATATGCATATAGAAAAATATCTCCTTAAGGAGATATTAAAACAACTCCTGCTCTAAAACTAGTTGAAGCATTGTTTGCATCAAATTCTAGGATCCAAACATCATCAAATTTTGATCCTCTCTCAAATTTTTCTCTGTTAGGAAGGAAACATCCCTTTTCATGTGTACTACACCCTACCAATTATTCTAATATTTTATCTAAATTTTTTGTATTGTCAATTAGTAAGCTTTTGTCTGCTGAAATAAGAACATCTTTAGTAGTCAAAAAGTAATTACCCATGCCTGAAAACTCAAACAAAATTTGAGCTTTAGGGGCTGAAGTTCGAGTGACAATATATTTCAATTCCTTCTCAAGAAGTAGATTTTTCATGATTCCCTTGATAGGGATCCTCACCTTAGATAGTTCCATGATTAATTCTCTACCAACATCCTTGCAAAAATTTTGCCCAAGAAGAATGCCATAGGAGGCTGGGACATTAGCCACTAGAACTGTCATTTTGATTCTCTTATCTGGGAAGGCTGCAAATGCAAATTGAGAATCTTTAATTTGTCCTAATAGAGGCACCTCTTTATTTTCCATGGAGAAACATCTCCCAAAGGTCTTAGTCAGTGTGAGACCAAGAGATTTTGCCACCTTGGCAGGCATGACATTGTCAGACATTCTAGAATCAACTATGCAAATATTTAGCTGATGATCGTTTATCATTAAATAGACATAAAATGGTTCTGTCTTTCCAAGGGCAACTGGAGGAGTGATCATGAGATTATTTTAGGTAGGTATGTTCTTTGGGGGATCACAAGTTGCTTTCAAATTTTCTTGTCCTACAAGGATGGCTTTATTTTTGACACATTGAACTAACCTATCCAATTGCTCAGGGTTGGATTGCAAGAATTCAAACTCAGACATTTGGATTTTGGCTTTCTTAACATGGTTAATTATATCAAATGACTAAAATGAATTTGAGATGGAGGAAGGCAGTCCATCAATTTGGGTTTTACTGGGCATAGGACTAGTCTGTGAATTTGAAGTAGAAGATGAAGGAACATTTGACGTACTTACTTTTTTGTTTCTCACCAAATCCTTTGATTGGAAAGGCAGTGAAGTGCCTCATTTATCAATTGAAATTATTAGGTGTGGCTCTTCCCCTATTTTTCCTTTATCAACTTGTTGAGTTGACTGGTTCTAGGATCATGTAAATACTACGTATGATCTATCAAATGCTTCACCTTTGGCTCTGGGTTCATCCTGGTAATTTAGGAATCCAATGTTGGAGTCACCATCCAATTCTTCTTTGCCTTTTACAAAGATATCAATGTCATCTTCTTGGTTCAACTTAGGTTGGAATGAAAAATTAGACTCAATTTCAAGATAACCAACTGCTGAGTTAGTTGGTGTTGCTTAAATGGTAAGCTTCCCTGGTGGGGGTGACGGTGATTTGGTTACCCTTGATTTATGACAACGTTGCCCTGGTATGACTGATTGGGAAACATCCTCCTTGGTATATCCTAACATGAAGGAGGAGCAAACATCCCTTGTACTATTTATTTTTTGAGAGCTAGCAATTCATTTGCTAGCTTCTGCACCATAGGATCAGTGGTGCTTGAAGAAGAAAATTTAGAAGATGAAGAATATTTACCTCTATTAGGATCTCTTCTTATCTTCCCTACCAAGATAAGGTCATCCTCAACATTAGTTTCCAAAATTTGAGCTGCAATAAGATCTATTTGGCCAACTTGTCTCAACAAGAAACTTACTTCATGAAGTTAAAAAGTGATGAAGAAGCATTTGAGATTTCCAGGCATTGGCTGAGCAATTGTAGGAATCCTATTCCTCAGCTTGTCAAATTTGGCAACGAAGTCTCTCATGGGTTCATGAGACTCCCTCTTCATTTGTGTAAAATGAGCTAGCAAGGCATGTGCATCTTGTGTAGGCTTAAACCTAGCCTCAAATTTGGCTTTGAGAGTATTCTATTCACTCATTGTTTGTGCTTGCAGATGATAAACTAGTCACAACTGTTCCTTACAGTGTCTCCATAAACAGTCTGGCTGCAATGTCTTTGTATTCGATGCCTATTACCTCATAGGCTATGCAAAAGGCTGCAATATGTTCATCGGGATGAACCTTACCATCACCATAGAAATTGGGGAATTTTTTCCTTGAGTTATGGGGTAGCTCATGTAGAGGTGGGGTCAGATTCAGGGGACCAAAATTATTACCCCAGGGGCCTTGGACTGCCATGATATGGCTATTGATAAGAGGGATAATAAATCTCTATGGGATATGTATGGATAATGTTCTGCTAGCAGAGGAAAAAGTGGCTTTGCCTGGTATTGGGGACCTGATGTTAGTAGGAGGAAAACTCCTGGTTCACTGAAGGTGAGTTTTTGGAGGGGAAAGATCAAAATTATTATGCCACACAAGCTCAAATATAGGGTCAACAATACCTTGAGCTCTTTGGCTTCATGTGTATGGTCGGTCTGCCAGAGTGTAAAATGGATATGGGAAGGAACTGGAACTGCTTCATTTTGAAGCTTGAGGCTTCAAGCTATTTGTTCTTCCACAACAGAGTCACCAAAAAATTGTTGGGTGAATATTTTGTCACCAACTGACTGAGGACAAAATATTTGCTTCAACCACAACATAAGGAGATTTAATCAGCTAAATGTGAAGGTCTACCACATCATAAAGAGATAAATCTCTCCTCTCAGCAAGGGGAGGTTCCCTATAGACTACTATATGCTAATATAAACTAAAAATACACTCAGGGCTGAAATCATACCATCCATCTCTCTTTTTTTAGAGATGATGTTCATATAACAAAGGAGGATTCTGGTGTAATTACTAATAGGGCACTTCTCTTCTTTCAGAAGTGATATTTAGGAAACAATAGGGCTCTCCTAAGGTAGAAATAGAAACCATAAGAAACTAACTAAAGCACAAAGCTTTAATTGTCTCTCCTACTGATTGGGACAAAGGAACATAATAGGATTAAATGTAGCTCAAAGTCTGCACCTAAAACTGCACTATAGTATAGAATTATGAAGGATAAAGAGAGCACAAAGTCTCTCTAATATCCTTTACACAAAAAACATAGACTGAAAGCAATTATGGCAACACAAAGTCTCCCACATTTAGTTTCAGGACATCTTCCAGCTTATTTACACTAATTCTACTTATTTGATTAAATGGACAAGACTGTATTTAGGAAAGAGACAAAAACAATTTCTTAAAAGACACAAGCTTATTCCAACACAAATTCTGGAAGGTCACTTGCTTTCTTATTCATTTAACAAAAGTGATTAATAGTCTAAGCTCAAAGTCTTAGGACTGCCTTTCAATTTGGGTAAAGCTTCACTTCTGATAACAAAAAGATCTCCCTTATACAAAATGGGAGTTTACAATATATAGCATCATAAGAAAGACTTGGGCACTTGTTTTCATAAAATCAGCCCATGCTGAATTGAATGCATTGAATATCTATGAGAGAGCTATGATAGAACAGGGCATCAGCCTAGAATTTGGTGTTTTGAATTAATTGAAATGTCCCTTCCTCAACATGGGTCCTTTGGTCTTCTCAAAAATGTTTACATGGCTATCCATTCACCTTTACTTCATGTAGAAAAATAGGTTGCATCTTTAAATATTTGTGTCCCTAATATCCACCTAGTGGACTATTCCACCTACTGGAAATAACTTTCCTACAAATATTTTTGGTTTTCCTTACCGTGTTTTGCCTTTAATTAGCAATCTGAGCTCTTGGGTCTTTCTTCTCGCTTCATCCATTTGCTTATTCAACTCCTTTCTTAGTTGGTCACTGAGCTTATTCTCAAGGTCTTGAAAATCAACGGTCATTCTATCACTTTAAAATTGACATCCACGAGGATGCCACGGGTCCCTTTAAACCTTGAACCTTGAACTCTTTTGGTTCAAAGTTTAATGGTTCAAAGGTTCAATAGTTTTTTGAAGGGCTGCATTCACTCTCTTTTTCTTCTTCAGTTGAACCATCCCTTTGAACTTCTTTCTGGAATATTTTACTTTCTTCATTCGCTCAAAGCTTCATTTCAAACTTATGAACTCTTTGAACCTGTTGAACCTTTGAACTATTTTGCTTCAAGGTTTAATGGTTCAACAATTCATTCTCTTTCTTTTAAAGCCTTCTATTCTCTTAAGTCCGTCGAAGTCATCGAATTCATTAAACCTGTGAACCTTTGAACCATTTTGGTTCAAAGTTTAATGGTTCAATGAATTAATCTTAATTCTTTGATTTATTTTGAAGCGTCGAACTCTCTGTATTTTTCAATTCTATCTAAGTCATTGACCATTTGAACTCATTAAACATTTGAACTCTTTTTAGTTCAAGGTTCAATGGTTTAATAGTTCAATCTTCATTCTTTGAAGCCTTCTTTTCTTTAAGTCTTTCAAACTTTATTGAACTTGTTGAACCTTGAACCTTTGAACTCTTTTTAAGTTCAAGGTTCAATGGTTCAAAGTTTAATCTTAACTCTTCAAAGCCTTCTTTTCTTTTAGGTCCTCTGAAGTCATTAAACCTTTGAATTCGTTGAACCTTGAAATCTTTGAACGCAGGGTTCAATGGTTCAACGGTTCAAAGTGGTTCATTCTATTTCTTTGAAGCCCATCGTTAAGTCTTTTGATTGAACCTTTGCATCGAACCACTCCCAAAATACTAAGGAAAAGCCTTAAGTGTTTTGAAATTCATTTGAATAAGGCCTACTTGTTAAACCTATGGCTTCCTTAGAAGAAAAGGCTTGAATATTTAGAAAACTTAATTGCTCAGAACATTCTTGAGAAAGAGAAGAGAGAGTTTTGGTCTACATGACCAAACTGATTAGTAGGTTGTCCATAAAAACAAGTGACAGATTTTGGGAACAACAATTTTTATGCCTCTCCATAAATGTGAATACAATAAATTAACACAGCTATACATATATGAAGTACAACATCACCAGTTGTTTAAAATTATGATAGGAAACAATTAATTGGGCATTGAAAATCTTACTGTAGTTGATCAATACTACCATAATAAGATATGGTGGATGTATTATGAATCTAGGAATTTTTTTCCATTGTGCATTCTGTAATACAATTTGATGTGGCATTACCATGTTCATTGTTTTATTGGTATCACATTTTGGTTCATTCTACCAAATCTTTATAAGATGTCTTGATCTTGAATTTTATATTAGATGAAGCCAATATAATGATCCCATACTCTAAGCCAAATGGTTTTGTAGCATTAACTAATTAATTTTTTTTATAAACCTCATCCATATAAATATTATAATACAATGAGCTAATACATCACATAATATAACTATCATAGTGTCACTCCATCCATCCAATTTCCATGCCTCTCCATAAATGTGAATATAATAAATTAACACACCTATACATATATGAAGTACAACATCACAAGTTGTTTAAAATTATTATAGGAAGCCATTTTTTGGGCATTGAAAATCTTACTGTAGCTACTCAATACTACCACAATAAGATATGGTGGACATATTATGAATCTTGTAATATTTTTGCATTGTGCATTCTATAATATAGTTCGATGTGGTCTTGTCATGTTCATTCTTTGATTGGTATCACAGTTTGGTTCATTCTACCAAAACCTTGTAAGATGGCTTGATCTTAAATTTTGTATTGGATGAAGCCAATGTAGTGACCCCATACATTAGCTTATTTAACACAAGGAGTTTCATTTCTCAGTCATGCTCAGGGTCACTCTTCATGTTTCTCATAAGTAGGAAATGTTAGTGCCATAAAGTATGGTGGCAAGGGTTGAAATGATACCTCTAATGAAAGAGAGTTATGTAAGACATATTGTGAATCAAGTGGGCCATATTTGAATGCCTTTTAGGTGTTCTTCTCAATGATTTTTTTTTCCTCCAATGCTTTAATCACTTATAATGAGGATTTTGAAAATCCCCCACCTTGGTTCAAAGTATTCATTGAGTTTGAAATCAAGGAGGATGAATATATATTCCCACTCGATGTATGCTCAGTGTTTGATGTGATTAATGGACTTGAAAGAGGAATGTCATCCATATTGGTCTCTATAATATTTGGTACTTGACCATGTCAGATGTCTATTGTGTTATAAGTGTTTAAATTAACTAATAGAGTCACAAGTGTAAATTCAAAAAATACGACTAACTATCATAGGTATTTAAATTGGCAAATTTTATCTCAAAGGTATTCTAGAGGGATAAAAAGTGAGTCAAATCCCTATTAGATAATTTAATCATGTAACTTAACAACTATAAATAAACATGTTTAATAAGAATAATTATAATAAATGATAAAAATTTGTAATTATTTTTATATTTAAAAACTATGTTTATTATTTATTTTTATTTATCATGTTTAATTCTTTAAATATTTTTCCTAAATAATATATGTCTAATTTTTTTTTCTAGAGTGGTTAATTTTTGCCTCCTCATAAAATAAAACATTTTTGAATGGAATGTTATTTTACTAAATTCCTTATTCATATTTAAGTGGTAATAAATAGAAGAAGTAAATCCATACTGATAAAAATATTTAAACACTCACAATTCCATTGCAAATATTTTGACTATTTTCTACAAGTCTAAATCTCCATGAATCTAGATAAAGTTCTATCCTTCAACCATACGAATAAAAACAATCCCTATGCCATTTTCAAAAATGAACCATGCCAATTTTTGTATACAAGTCCACCTCTAAATTAATTTTAATGACTTGGCATGCATGTTCAGTGTTGTTTATATATTCCACTTGAACTATAATCAAATGTTCATAAACACATTCATAGTTAATAAAAATTTGACTACTTCATTTGACCTTGATATTAAATTAAACAACCATAAACCATTTACATTGGTAGTTATCTAGGTTTCATCCAAGAATTCTTGAAAATATAGATCTCTACTATGGCTTGTAAATATGAGTTTTTTTTTTGGCTAAGACTCAAAATAGCAATAATTTCTAGATGGTTATGTAACATTGATTAATTAAATTTTTTTATTAAACCTCATCCATATGTCTACTAATGGCCAACTAATACATCATATAATATAATTATCATAGTGTCACTCCATGGTGCATCCATCTAATTTCCATGCCTCTCCTTAAATGCAAATACAATAATTTAACACACCTTTATGTATATGAAGTACAACATCAATAGTTTTTTAAACTATGATAGAAATCCATTAGTTATGCATTGGAAATATTATGTTAGATTATAAATACTAGCATAAGAAGATATGGTGGACATATGTGACCCATAGAAATTGTCCATAATCAACTAAAGGCTAACCATATTCTAGATGATTAGTGACATAGTGAGATATAAATATTGAAGGATGTGATCATCTTCTTTTGATGACATGTGCCTTATGATCAAAATTTTTGAAGCTATGATTATATCTATGTGAAGATTTTCAATAAAATAATTAAATTAAAATAATAATATGTACAAAATAATTACAAGTCAATTGTATGTATGTACATATGTACGTATATAATTCTTAAAGTAATATAAAATGTGAAAATGGGAGTTATTATATTAGGAAATTTATTAAAAAAAATCCATATTTACACTTAAACATAATTTACAAGTTTGACTCACACCTCAGTAAGTTGTTGCATAAATGAAATCACATTAGCAATGCCTATGTCTACTCCTACCCATATAGATGGAGGAGTCTCAAATGAGGTCAAAAATAAAACAAACAAAATATCATCATTAGTCAATAATATATATAAAAATACATGAATACACATAAATAAAAACTTATAACATTAAAAATTACCTCTGTATATATAAACATTAACCAAGTAGTTGTAGTAATATATGAGCTATAAGATGGTTTGTAATCTGGCTAGAAAAAATATTCTATTGTCTCTTATTACAACCTAAAAAATTACATATATATTATTGTAATTTATATGTAAAATAATTATTATCTTTTAAACACTATTTATAATTTGATAGGTCCAACAAAAAAATTACATGTCAAATTTAAAAGATACTTGTAAAGTTGAAGGAGAGAATTTCAAACTAAATGTATGTTTCAAAAAATCATCAGTCAAAATGATATCATCTATCCAATTAGAAACACCACCATAATAATTTTACATTAAATACTTCTCCTCATTTAATTTATGTTCCAGTGCGTACATCACCACAAGATCTACATTAGTGTGTTTGAGTAGAAGTGTTAGTCAGACCATCTCCATGTCCACTTTCATAAGCATTAGTATGGGAAAATTGGCTCGTATGTTAGATGAGGGTGTCATAAATTCCCTTAAGTGCATGTAAACTGACAATATATACAACATTATTTAGTGTAGAGGGTATTGTCTCAGGCTAAAGTGGTTATTTGATAGAGACTCTCACATGCTGATTAGGCACATGATATGCACCCAACCTATCCTGTTGAAAGCCTTTTTATTGGCCCTAAAACTCTTAATAATAAAAATAATAAAAAATTTCATATTAAAATATATAGTAAATTTTCCTCAAAAAATATGAAGGAACCTTATTGTTTTTAGAAGGTAGGACATCATAAACCATCCACCATTGGTCCCAAAAATTATTTATCATCAATTTATGGTGGTAGTAGTAGATTAGGAAATGTTTGAATTACATTAGAAGTGGCACATTGGTGTTTGGATTGGTGAATAATGAGTTTTTTTTTTTAAATCTCTCAAACTAATTGCTAATAATTTATTATCATAATAGGAATTATATCTCTCTCTATAATATTCTCTTATATCAATTTGATATTTTATCATTTAATCAAATTCACCTACCAAAATGACTCTAATGTATTTTCTAAAGAAGTATGGTAGGGGTTGGCTAAACGAGGATACCTCATTGGCCTAGTTAATTCCTCAATATTTATTTTTTCTATTATATGTGTAACTAAAGAATCCTAATTACATGGGGGTTCTTATGGAATTGTAGGAGGGTTAAAAGGTTTTATAATGTTTTATCTTCATCTTCACTTCCAACATTTTAATCTATATTTTAGTCAATGTTACATAATCATTTGGAATATGTTGATATTTTGAGTCTTAGTCAAACAAAATAACTCATATTTACAAGTCATAGTTAGAGATATACACTTTTAAGAATTCTTGGATGAAATTATGTTGCTCAAAAACATAAAATAATATACTATTTTTAATCAAAAAAGAGCAAATAATAAAGAAAATAAATAGATTTACCTAATATTAAAATTGGATTTTCATCCCATACTAAAAAAATGAATTGAGAATATGAAATAAAGAGTTTCTAAAATCTATAACAAGAAAAAAAATGCAACTGACTATAGTTGCATGAATACATGTATCTTCCTATGCATTATAAACCAACAAGGCCACAATATATAAGAGTTAGAAAAGAACCAATCTTGTCTGTGGAAATTGATGAACCATTATACAGTTCATTTTAAGGCACCTTCATCTATAAAGATATCTTCCAAGAACCACATCTCATAGTTAGACTTCAAAATTGAAGTTAGCAAGCAATCATTCTAGTTTTAATAAATTGAATAACTTCCAAATTCCTTTATTTCTAAATCAACCAAAGGATTTGAGTAGAGAAATAAACTCATCATTGATAAATATAATATAGATTCATTGGTGCTAAATAAATTTTAGCTTGATTTTAATTAGCTCAATAGAAAAATTGCATATGAATAGCTCAAATTATAGCTCCAAATACCTCATGGTTAACTTAAATTTGATTGTCATTTTGTAAAGTAGAATAGAGATTCATTTGTATAATTTGTATGTAATTTAATAGTTCATATATTTTTTATAACCAAGTTTGAAGTGCTATAAAATTAATCATTCATGTTACCTAAAATTTGATTGTCCATCTGCTTTACTGCCCACTATCATGTGCCAAGTGTCATCTACAACACCAAATTTAATGCTTTATGATATGTGATTTCAACTTCATGATACATGATTACAATTTTTAATTTAATGTATACCAAAAATTAATATTTGATATATTTGTTTTTTGAAGTAATCTACCTCATATGTTACGCACATGGTGAAGCACCACAAAATTTTAAATTTGTATCTATGACCGTATTTTTGACCCCCTCCTGCACATGAATTTTAAATAAAGTATAAACTCATCACATTTTCATGTTACGTGGAATTATATAATACATTAGAGGCATAAAAATTCATTTAACTCTGTTAAAAATATAATACTATTTATGTATTTTTAATAATATGTAGATGCATTGAAATATATTATACTAAAATATATAATATATAAAATTGATTTATAACTTATATTAACATATATATTATATGATATAATAATATTATTAATATTACATATATTTTTAAAAATATATAATATTAATATATAATTAATCAGTTTAATATATAAAATATATATAATATGTTAATATTTATATAATAACTCATGTGTGTGTGCGTGCGTGCGCGCGCATGCGCGCGCGTGTGTGTGTGTGTGTAAGAGGGGTTATGTGAAGCGAAAGGGTGTAAATCGATAGTTAAACTTACTACTTACTCTAAATCCATGATAATGTCAAAATAAGTTCATCTAAAGTAATTGTGGGCACAAACTTATCAGGATATGAATCACCATTCAATGCTTTAGTCTATGATTGCTTACATTCTTTGTGTGAAGAGATATCCTCTTATCACAATATGTACGTCAAAATTATAACTCCCTTGGTTTCAATCATGGGGCATATATATTCACATGGTAAGGAGCCTAGTTATGGGTAATCAAGTTTCGTCTTGGTGATTGCAATATAGAAATTGCTTTTGTTACAATGGAGCTAAAAGATTAGAAGAAACCAATAATAATTTTGGGTTTAGAAATATGATAAAATTTTCAAGTGGACATATATGTTCGAAAGACACCATCTATACCAAAGTGTATAGCTACTATTATACCACCACCACTTGTTTCTCTAATAGATATTATTAATAATGTTCCATCTTCAAAAAATATGGATGAAACTCTACTTATTATGCAAGAGCCTATTATTTCTAAATCATTACCATTGGTTTAAAATTTCTATGATGATAATTTTACTTCTATTTCCATATTTGAACTTTTATAATTTTCATTATATGGTCTTGTAGTAGATTATTAAACATTTTTTAATTCTGATGATCCCTTGGGTGTGATCTAAAACCCATGGCAGAAGACCCATCAATTCTATTTTGTTGCGATGAGTCTATTACTATTTTAATAGAATGAAATTCCATAAATTATATAAATCTACATTTAGATACAATCTATAAATAGAAAGTCTATATATATAAATTATATATAGTAACTATTTTGAGGTAGTTGAAAATGACATTGATCATCTTGGGATGCATCAATTAATTATAAAAATGCCCTTGAAAAGATTCCATGGAGATATAATTAAATCTTGTGTTTCATCTATAATTTCTATAATCTTGATAAATGAAGTTTTTGTGATTTTTGTATTGAAATTTTTTTTTCAAGAGGACTAAAGTTGCTTGGCTTACTTTCCTATTTAAATTTAATTAGTTTTACATGGATGTGATTTGGCCACATATTTTCAACCCCATTATTGGGATTTAAATTTGAAGTACTTATTTATTGGTAGAAATGTTTAATCCAGACTCTACATTGAGATATCACACCTTTTTATTATGAATGAAAAGTTAATATTTATAAAATGGTATGGTGTAGACTGTTTATACCCTCACATAACCATAATTTATATAAGCACATAAAATCCTTTCCCAAAAGGTCTTTGAGTTACTAGGTATGATTTTGTGTCACTTATTTTAATTACCATTTTGATGTTGAATTTGTCTCCAAATATTAGTTTGTAAATTCAATAAAGGTGACTTTCCCTCATAGGTATTTGAATTGGTGAATTAAATTATCTCAAAGGTATTTAGGGGTAAATATTAAGGAGTTAAATCCCTATTAGACATTTTTTTTTTATGTTACATCTTCAAAAAAGGTGGATAAAACTCTACTTATTATGTAAGAGCCTATTATTTATAAATCATTACCATCTGTTCCAAAGTTCCAAGATGATAATTTTACTTTTATTTCTATATTTCAACTTCTATAATTTTTATTGTGTGTCTTGTAGTATATTATTGAACATTTTCTAATTCTAATGATCCCCTAGATGTGATAAAAAACCCATGGTAGGAGATCCATCAAGTGTAATTTATTGGGACTCTTATAAGTTGAAGGTTGACCAAATATGCTCAAGGGTTGCTTATAGGTATAAGGAGACTTATGAGTTGACACTCACCCAAATTCATAATAAGAAGAATTGGAGGCTTTGTGAATCTAATAATTTTTTTGCATGATGCATTTTGTAATGTAACTCATTGTGTCACCACCAAGTTTAATTTTTGATTGGTATCACATTTTGGTGCATTTGGATTAACTTTATAAGATGGCTTGATATTCAATTTTCATGTATTGGATGAGGATAATGTAGTGGCCCCAAACTTTATCTTTTTCAATGCAAGGATTTTCATTTCTCGATCATGCTTAGAGTCATCCAGTTGTTTCTTATAAGTAGGAAATTTTAGTGCCACAAAGTGTGGTGGAAAGGGATGAAATGATACCTCTAATTCAAAAAGGTTATGCATGACATATTGTGACTTAAACACAAATTTTGGATGCTTATTAAGTGTTTTTCTAAATGATATTTTTTTCTCCAATGCTTTGATAATTTGTGATGAGGATTGTTAGAAATATCCACCTTGGTTCCTTTACCTTGATTTACAAAATTTTGTCTCATATATAAACATATATATAAATACATCTATAAAAGGATTCAAGTCTATATAATAATATATGGAAATATATTTAGAAACATAATATTTAAATAGAAAGTGTTCTTGTGATATTTGTAAATGATCTTGGTCATTATAAAATGGACCAATCAGTCATTAGAATTCCTTAAAAATGCTTTCCAAATGAGTTAGTAATAGAAAATGGAATTGATAATCATGGGATATACTAGTGACCTATTATTTTAATTATCATTTTGGATTATGCCATTCTCTCAAGAAATTATTTAAATTTTTATATTATATATGAAATTTATACACTTTCCTCAATCAAATTTTTTAGGCAAAAAGTGGAGAGGTTCAAATTTTCAAATTTCAAGATTTAGAGCTCTCAATGCCAAATCAGCCTGTACAATGCTTTTCAAGAGCAATTTTGTAGGGCTAAATCATTCTCATTTATCTCCATAACTTATATTATGGTATCCAAATGTTAGGGTAATATAATTTTTAAGGTGGTCATAGATAATTATTTCTCAATTGAAAATATCGTAGTCATGAAAACTACCCAATGTGCAGATTTTTGTGTGTTTCTAGGTGCCAAATCATCCTACACAACATTTTTCAAAAACCATTATGCATGATCAAATAAATTCAAATAACCTTAAAATTTTAAATTATGGTAAATAAATTTGATAATAATTTTAGTTTTAAAAAATTCACATAAATTTACTCTCACGTGCAAAATGCATAGTTATGAAAATTGGACTCTGAGTTGATTTTTACTTGGTCAATTTTTTGTGTTTCTAATTTTCAGATCGAGCCAATGCACACATTTTCAGATAATTTTCACTAAAATAAAAGAGGTAAAATATTATTAAAACTTATGCTTTTGATATCTAAATGTAATTATTTTTCAATGGGAAATATAGTGCACACATATTAGATATAATCTGTTGTATGTGCAGTTATGAAAATCAATTTTTACTTAGTCATTTTCTACATCTCCCATTTCTGTAGGATAAAATGGAATCTAAATTCCATAATTATTTTATTATTGTACCCTAATATAATTATAAGTTAATTAATTTTGTGTCACAATTATTGAGCTTCCAGTGATAAGTTATTATGGTGTGAAGTGACCCTTCTAGGAAGATTTATCACTTAGCTAACTTTTCACTAAAAACTCTAAGAGGGAAGGTCATAGGGGTTATTTTGATCTTTTAAAAAACTTAAAAATATCATTTTGATCATAAATTCAAGATATTTATGTAAATATAATATATGATATGTTTTACTCATATATTATTATGCGATTTTCCATTTTTTCATGTTCTGAAAGTGTTGATGTGACTATGTGCAATTGCATGTTAGTCTTTTAGCCATATCTTTTGATCTGAAACTCCATTTTTAATACCTTTTATTGTTAATGTAATTTTTTATTTTTTTATTTAAAATTATATTTATTTAAAATTGGATAAATATATGATAAAAATTGGTTAATACCATAGTTTTAATGTTGTGTTGATTTGACAAGCCTTCACAAAGTGTCTAGAGGCTTCTAGAAGACCAAGTGGGAGATGCAATGGATTTGGCAAGTGGGAGATGTTTATTAGAAACAGTAGGTAACTCAAATCATTTATTAATACTTATAAAATAATGAACATTTTCTCTCTATAGGATGATATCACTCAAATCATCATCCATTTTCCCCTCTTATCTCTTCTATTTTCTTCTATATATCTTATTTTTCTCATTGTAAGAGACTGCTTCCTATTATGGTATGGCTTAGCCCTACCCATTTTTTAATTAAAACACCTCTTGAAAGATATATATGAGTTTATTTACATTTATCTATGATTTCATCTTGAGTTTAGTTGAGTTTGTGCATGAATACTTTGTGAAGGATCTCTCTTTCTTGGTGTTTGTTCTCTCTCTCTTGCCTCTATGCAAGATAGTTTTATGTTTTCAAGTCTCAAGATGTGTTATATCAGTCATGAGGTGAATATAGGTTATGGATATGATCATATTTTCCTCCTTTTTCTTATTTACTTGAGCCTTATTAAAAAACACATATGCAATGAGCTAGTTATGGAGTTTATATGAGTGTATGAGTTCTTGGCTATCATATGTGTGTGTCTCAGAGCAATCAGGAATTTCAAGTATTTGTGTATCACCATTTTTAATTTTTAGTCCATCCTTTCACCTCTTTCTAACATTTTTTTTTCAATTAGTATTTTAGATCAGTTTTCTAAGAGCCTAATTGATACACCTAAGAAGTTGGTCCATAACCTAGAGGTTCACCTCCATTAGAAGATGCCCACAACCTAGAGGTGTTCCCATTTTGTAGGTAGGTTAGAGAGAGCTTGAAGAACCCTCTCCAAGGGTGAAAATATATGACAATATTTATGATGTAAAATTGATTTTATAGTTTTCCAATATATGCCCAAACTTTAAATGAATTGATATTTACAGTGAGCATTAATCTAAAGTGATTCATGTTAAAAATTTTCAAAAGGGAAAGTGAGGTAGAGCATAAAAGAAAGTTTTATTTGTAACAAAAAATACCAACATATCTCCTTTGGTTCCTTATAAATATAGTGAAAATAAAAATAACATCTATGGGATCCTAGTGCTAGACTCAGAATATCATAAAGGTTGTATGGATTCTAGAGTAGATATAATACATATATCTAGAAAGTGTGTTGTAAAATATATAACTACAACAAATTAATTTAAGAAAATTCATTAGAAAACTAGAATTAAAATAGATCATACATAATAGACTTTGTTATAATAGATAAAATCACAAATTAACAAGATATATTTGAAGAACTACTATCAAATTTAACCATTAAATAAATGAAATCATGTGTTATTAACAAAGATTGAGAAACAAGAACATATGAAAATAATGAAATAGTGAGCAAATTGTAAAAATACTTCCTTATATTTACTTTAATTCCATAAAATTTTCTTCTAAAGTATAATGAAGGGGGACATCCCCTATAGATAGGACTTAGAATACATAATATGGCTACAAGAGAACCAAATATATGACACACTTCAGTGGACAAGGTCCCTAGTGTCCTAAAATTTAAATAATATTCTCTACACACTTGGATTGAAGAAACATTTGGTGGACTAAGGCCACATAGGGGAATACCTCTAGGTTGGATGCATCCTTGTTTAATCCTATAAACTTGAGTTCCAATATATTTAACTTATTTCTTGCATCATTGGAGCCTTCTTCATCGTCACTATCTTTATCTAGTCTTTTCCACATGGTAGGGTAGATTATTATAATGCTTGTCTTCAGTGGCTAGTAAAATAGAAATGAATAACCTTATATATATGGTGTTTTTTATTTATATATATATAAAGTAAATAATTTATTAAAAAACCTTATATATATTTATCACCTTATATATATAAATAAATAACCTTATATATATGTTATTTTCTATATATATTTGTAGCCAATTGCATCTCCTTAATCCATGTCTTGTATGATGAACCACTTGGTGGCTCTATTGATGTAGGTAATGGATAAGCTAGAGTTATCCCTTAGAAGGTATATGTATAGGATGAATCATTGAACATGAATAATATAAATACAGAGCTAGGGGATGAAGAAGTACTAGTTCTAGTTGAAGAACTAGTAGAGAACAAGGGAACTTATGAGATGAGAATAGTAGGCCTCTTCTTAGGAAATTATGAACCAGGTCTAACCATAGGTTTGGGCATGACTACGGGAAAATTAGTCATTAAAAAAAATCTATAGGTGGATGATATATTGAAGGGGTGACAATGGGTAATGGCATGGTCATAATCCTAATTATAGTTTTGGTGAGAGGCTTGTAAGGTAGGAGGTTGACATGGCTTTGATTTCATGGTTAACCAAATATTCTCAAGGGTTTATTATAAAGGAAACAGGGAGGCAATGAAATACATTCATGACATGTAATACTTATCGCTTCTCTAGTAGGAGGAAGGGAAGGCAATGGCTGACTTGAATTTATTGATTTAGGAGTTACTATCACCTTCACTGAAGGTATTACTGTAGAGGTGTCACCTTGTATCTGGGAGAGTCTATTATATGAGAACCTTGAGGTGGAAGCCTAATCAAATTATTTTCATAAAATAGCTCCTCCCTTCTCCAAAGTGGGATACAATTCCTAGAGTATTTTTTAACTAAGTTATGGGTTCATCGAGCCTTCTTTTCCAATATTAGTAGTATGGATTGGAGATGTTGATGCTCTAATATAAGTATCTTATTGTTTAGATGCTAGAAAAATTCAACCCCATCTAGTCTTCCTTTCACCCATGTGATATTCATAGCCCTTAATCTCTACTTGACTATTGAATCATTAGCTACATTGAAGTAATACCGATCTCCCTTTGTGGTATCTAGTATGTAATGCTAAGAGATACCCATGTTTGATTTAGTGATTGAATGTCAAGTGCATAGGGTCCCATTCCCTATCGATGTATTTTTCTAGATTGAAGGTGGACCTATGTTTGGTAACAGCCATGACTAGGTACCAAGTCCTAACTTGAAATCAACTAATGTTGGTTAATTAGGGATGGATCGGGCCCTTGTTCTTATTTTTGCATAGTCTATCAACTCCTATGAGTAGTTAGAAGTCAATCTCCTATTTAGCTAGATTATTTGAAACTATTATGGACAACCTAAATGCAATTGTTATGATCCCCTCAACTCTTATTATGGTGCAGTCAATGTAGTACCTTTACGCTCATAATGTACTAAGTGTTACCTTGATCTCTTCTAAAAACTTCAACATAGTCCTTTCGTAGATGGCCATGTATATAATCAAGTATAACTTCTCAATAATGGCCCACATATCCTATATATAGCTATAAATTTTGACCTTCATGAAGACATGGGGCATGGTCCATTTTAAGTTTGGATCCTAATTGGTAAACTCAGTAAACTTTATGGTGGCATAGATGGCATCAAAAAAGTAGGACATCATATAGAAATAATTTCCTTAGTTGGCCATGGTATTCCTAATTTTTACATCTAAATTATAGGAAATGATTTTCCCAAGAGGGTGAGGGGTGGAGTCATCTATGATCATAGACATGAGTGAAACCCAATTCTCATCCATGTGGCCAATGTCTTCTACTCCATGTAACCTATTCATCATGGCCATCCCCATCCTCACCCCTTTCTTGAAATATGTGATGGGTATCTAATTGATTTTGGACTTGTAGATGAATTTACCTAGATTTTATTCCCAGTTTCTCAAGACATCTCTAATGTTATTTGGTTTGAACCATTAGGTTATAATTTCTTGATTATAAATAATTTTAGGCTTGGGGAAATCATAATAGGCCTAGAAGGCTAACCTGACTATAAAGATGATATTATTACCAAAATTAACAAATTTGATCATGTTATTTATACACTGAGAATGGATGAATATTTGGTGGACTAAATCTACATAGGGGAGTATCTTTGGGTTGGATGCAACTTTGTGCAATCCTATAGACTTGAGTGCCAATATGTCAGACCTTTCTTCTACAATACTAACATCTTCCTCATCATCATTGTCCTTGTCTACCATCATATCCACATGGTAGAGTATGTAATTGTAGTGTTTGTCATTTGCGGCCAATGAAATGGTATTGAAAATGGTGTCTTGGAAGATTGTGTTTGTCCCATATGAATACTGAAATGGAACTTGTTCTAACTTGGTAGTTTTAGACATTTCTACTTTGACCATGGATTTTTAATTTTGATTAATGATCTCATATATTATCTTAATGATAGATGAATATATATAAATCCTTTAGAAAATATAAATTTCTTCAAAGTTATTCAATAGATAATAATTTAAAGTGAATGCAAATCCTTGAGATTGTAAGAACTAAACTCTAGATTTTCTATAATTTTAAACTACAAGATATGAACCATAAATGGTAGGAATGTTTTACTTGATTTGACTTAAAGAAAGGATGGCTCTTTAGTTTTGTTTTGATGGCTTCAAAAATCCACTTTTGGGAACTAGCCAATCACTACTCTCAGTTTGTCCATGCATCTTCCCATCATAGGATTGAATTTTCCCTTAAAGTGAGTTGGCTTTATAAATATCAAAATGAGTCCTATTAGCATTCAATTATCACCAACAACATGTATTTGAAACTTTTCATTACCTTGTATACCTTAGCCTTTTATTTTGAGTACTAGGTTACCTAGTTATGTTATGCAATATTCTACCAAATGACACCCTTTGATTGGCTCATGTTTGATGGGTTGAGAAGCTTCATTTTATTATGTATTACCATGAGGTAATGGGTCCATGTGACATCAACCTATTGGTCCTAGCTACTAGGTGGCTTCCAAATAGCATCCAAATGTTTAAGATTGGGTGACTAATTGATAGGTGTCACCTTGTTGTGCACTCACAATGTTCTCATGATAGGTTTGGATCACTTTTATCATAGAACTTGATCTAACTTAAAGATTGGGTGGTTATTCAATTTTGTTCTAACTATTGGTAACTTGTGAGATAGGGGTCTACATGTCCATAGCCTATTGATTCCAACTATCAAGAACTTGTGAGATAGGGGTCCACATGTCCTAAGCCTATTAATTCCAACTGCCAGGTGGTTTCCACATAGTATCTAACTATCCAAGATTTAAGTGACTAGCTACCAGGTTTCATTTTGTCATGTGATCATAATATTGAGATATTATCACCTTAGTTACAAGGGTGTGAAGGGAATGACTAAGTACCAAGTGGCATGATTTTATTGGATCATTTTATCATGGGACTTTAGAAAGTGATCAAGCCCTCAAAAGGTTACAATTGGGCACCACATGCCATGTTCTAATTGAGTTATAACTCTTTTGTGTGGTAAAATATAGTAATTAAATGACAAGTGGCACATTCCCATTAGGTTACTAGGTTATGGACATTATAACTCTTATTTGGACTTAAAACTGTGTGAATGGGTGCCAAGTGGCACTATGTGATAGGGTCACGAGGTTATGAGACTTTATAAAATAATAAGATCCTTGAAAGTCTGAGACTAGGTGCCAAGTGGTAGACTTTCATTAGATCGATGGGTCATGAGAAGTTTTAAATGATAAAAGATGTGCAACAAAGCTCAAAATTTTATGGTTGAGTGAATAGTGTATGTGACACTACCATACATCAATTGAGGTTGAGTTAGTGTCAGTTTCCTTACAAAGGAAAAAGTGCGAAGGTAATACCTTCATGGATAACTTGCAGGTATCTCTTAGGAGATACCTTAAAGGAGAAATCCAATCTTGTGCATGTTTGAAAGGTATCTCATAGGAGATACCTTGAAAGGGAAATCCACTCTTGTGCATGTTTTAAAGGTATCTCCTAGGAGATACCTTGAAATTATTATAAGGGCTTTCAAAATATCACCCATTAGTGTCTTCCATATAAAGGAAAATTCCACTTGTTCATGTTGAATTTATATATTATGAGATACTTTCAATGTTCCCTTCAATGTATGACAACACCATTTAATGTATCTCCTAAGATATTATATCAATGGAATTATAATTTCTTTAAGTTACCTATGAAGGTATTAAAAGGCCCTTGAAGTAATCTTTTAGTAGATATCTCAAAGGGCATTATCATGCATTCAGGGGGGAAATTGAAGGTATCTCCTAGGAAACTTTATACACAATAGTCAATGTATTGATAACTACATTCTTTGATTAAAACACCTATTTACTCATTAAATCCCTTATACACCTCAATAATTCTAGGCAAGTTAAACCTTAAGGTATCTACTAGGACATTCCTTCAAATTTCTTCTAATACCTTCATGGATAACTTTAAGGTATCTCTTGGGAGATACCTTGAAGGATAAATCCACTATTGTGCATGTTTGAAAGGTATTTCCAAGGAGATACCTTGAAAGTATTATAATGTCCTTTAATTTATCATCTAATAGTGCCTTTAGGGTCAAGTAAAATTCCACTCATGTGCATGTTAAAGGTGTCTCCTGGGAGATACTTTTAACATTGACTTAAATGTATGACAATTCCCTTTGAAGTATCTCCTAGGAGATTATTTTCAAGGGCCTTGTAATTCCTTTAAGGTATGGAAACACCTTTGAGTGTAATTCTTGCTCAATACAAAATGGTGCAATGAAGGATTTACCTTATTCAACTCTCTTTTGATGATCTTATGAGGTCTGCAATTTTGATGGGTTTCACATTAAATTTTGGAATTAAGACACCTTAACCCCTTGATAATATTTTAAAAATACCTAATACATAATAATCAATGTATTGTTAACTACATTATTTAATTGAAGCACCTATTTACTCATTTAATCCTTTATACATCACAATAATGGTGGGTAAGTTAAACCTCAAGGTATCTACTAGTAGATTCCTTCAAGGGCCTTGTAATACCTTAATGGGTGACTTGAAATTATCTCATTGAGGGTAACATGAAGATATCTTAATGGGTGACTTGAAATTATCTCCTCCAAAAAGTTTCACTTTGGGAAGTTTCCAAAATAGGGGGAAGGGTAAAGTAGAAAATAAAAGCTCTATGGTCTCAATATTTACCTTAATCTAGATCCTACATAGATAAGTGTTTTTAGAACCAATGTTTAGTACTATTAGCTATTGCACACACATAGATAAACATGATCAAGTTGTCTAGAAATAATTGATATAGGAAACTCAGAGATCTTGGCCAAAGCTTACTCCTTTAAGAGTATTTATTGCTCCTATGAGATACAATGAAGGAGAAATCCACTATTATGCTTGTTTGAAAGGTATATCCTAGGAGATATATTGAAGGATAAATCTACTCTTGTGCATGGTTTAAATATATATCCTAAGAGATACCTATAAGGTATTACAATGGCCTTTAAAATATCACCCAGTAGTTCCTTCCACACAAAGGAAAATTCCACCTGTACATGTTGAAGGTATCTATTACAAGATACCTTTAATGTTCCATTTAATATATGAAAATGCCATTTGAAGTATCTCCTAGAAGATTCAATCAAGGGACATGTAATGCCTTCAAGCTACCCATGAAGGTATTATAAGGCCCTTAGAGGAATCTTGTTATAAATATCTCAAAGGGTGTTATCATAAATTTAAGGGGGGCATTGAATGTATCTCCTAAGATACTTTATACATAACATTCAATGTATTGATAACTATCTTATTTAATTAAAACACCTATTTACTCATTGAATCCCTTATACACCTCAATAAGGTTTAAAAAATTCAACCTCAAGGTATCTATTGGGAGATTCCTTCAAGGGTCTTATAATACCTTCATGGATAACTTTAAGGTATCTCACCTCAATAAGGTTGAAAAAATTCAACCTCAAGGTATCTACTAGGAGATTACTTCAAGGGTCTTATAGTACCTTCATGGATAACTTTAAGGTATCTCCTATGAGATACCTTAAAGGAAAAATACACTATTATGCATGTTTGAAAGGTATATCCTTGGAGATAGCATGAAATTATTATAAGGACCTTTAAGTTACCACCTAGTAGTGCCTTTAGGGTCGAGAAAAATTCCACTCATGTGCATGTTGAAGGTGTCTCCTAGGAGATACTTCATAGTCCCTTTAATGTCTGATAATTCCCCTCGAAGTATCTCCTAGGAGATTCCTTTCAATGGCCTTATAATTCCTTGAAGGTATGACAATGCCCTTGATTTTAATTCTAGTTCAATATAAAATGATGCAATGAAGGATTTACCTTATTCAACTCTCTCTTGATGATCTTATGAGGTCTAAAATTATGATGGGTTTCACATTGAATATTGGAATTAAGACACCTTAACCCCTAGATAAAATCAACAAAAGACCTTATACATAATAATCAATGTATTGTTAACTACCTTCTTTAATTGAAATGTTGATTTACTCATTTAATCCTTTATACACCATAATAATGGTGGGCAAGTTCAACCTCAAGGTATTTACTAGGATATTCCTTCAAGGGCCTTGTAATACCTTAATGGGTGACTTGAAATTATCTCCTTGAGGTTAAAATGAAGGTATCTAAATGGGTGACTTGAAAGTATATCTGTCAAAAAGTTTCACTTTCGTAAGTTTCCAAAATAGGGGGAAGGGTAGAACAAAAAAGAAAGGCTATATAGTCTCAATTTTTACCTTCTAAGCTAGATCCTCTGTGGACAAGTGTTTTTAGAACCAATGTTTTTTATGAGTAGTTGTTACACACATATAGACAAACATATTCAAGCATTCTAGGAAAGTTTGATATAGTAAACTAAAATATGTGGGCTAAAAGTTGATTCTTTTGGAGTAGCTATTGTACACTTGTAATTAGGAGATTATGACTTAAATCGGGTAGGTATCTAATGTAACTATAACACACATATAGAAAACACCTCTAAAAATAATCAATAATTATTGATAACTTTTCAAAAGATATTGAACATCTAAAATTAGTATATTAACCATAACAAAAGGAACTATTTGTAGCTATTACACACTCAAAATTACAAAATCCAACAACCAAAAAGATAAAACTTGATTACATAAAAAATGTAATGAAAAGGCATCAACATATTTGTGACAATTAGAATTTTATTTAATCATGTATTGATTTCTTTGACTCTTGAAAATGAGGGTTATAGACATATAAATAGACTTGGGGAGGGGTTGCCTCATCCTTCAAGTGCATGCAGAACTTGTGAATACATAATGTAATTAAAACCTCAGTTCTTATTGTAGTTTTCAAACTATATGTAATGTATACATATATCTATCTTTCAATTTTCAAAAATTATGTTGGCATTTAAACTATGATGCATCGTGTGCATGCTTAGAAATAAATTAGAAAAATTTCATATTTAAGTTATAAGAAAACTATGAGTACAAAACTAACACCTTTGTATTGATATACACAAAACTGGCCTTTTAATAAGGATGGGTGGGTGTTTTCATTTATTTATTAACTATTAGAGACATCATTGTATATATTTGTGCTAAACTGGGAGTTACATCATCAGTCTTGTTCTTTGCCCTCAACTCTAAAAAACACTTGTGTCTCACATTATGTTGTTGTCTGATGATTTCCAAGTTGATTAATGAGGGTATATGGACCTTACTAACCTATTTAAGGAGATTTACATGCTCCATCTTAGTTTTCTAAAAATTGATCTTGAATATCTCTACTTCTATCACCTTATTTATATCAAAACTCAACTTGGTTTTAATCTCTTCAAGTGCAAATCCATGAAAACTTTGCATGAAATTCTCAAATGCTTCGAGTTGATCAAATTTGATTCTAGTAATAAGTTTTCTTATACATTCCCTTACTTTATATAATTTTAATTATTCTAAGATTTAAAAAATGAGAGTTTCATGTTCTTGATATTTAGGCATTACTCCACCTAGAGTAATCCACTCTTTGGCCTCTTGAGTTATGATCACCACCAAGTTGAGGGCATTGGTATCATCCAATGGTGTCATTAATTCCAAATGGCTATATTCCTTATTAGTAGTATAAATAATAATCAATTTCAATTTATTTTCATCCTATTTTAAATAATTGATGAGCACAGGTTATGTGAGGATCAAATTCTTCCCTCATTGCCTCAATGGCCTTTAGAGTATTATATAATTATGATGTAGCCTACTGAACTTCAGTCTCAATTCCCTAAGGAATATGGACTGTTTGTTACTTCTATTTTATTTTATCTAGATCTTGTTCAATCTCTTATCTATCCCAATTTCTCCCCTCATGTAATGTTATCATATCATCCTTATCAGTTTCAACAAGATACTTGAAGTCCTTTATATATGGGGACTACCCCACCTATTTGTTATTCCTTTTGGACAAGGCAAATACTTCTTGTCTTTATTTAAGAATGATCTCCCTCCAAAATTCATACTCCAATTTCCTCTTCCTAACCCTTTGGATGCTTGTTAAGGGCTTATCAAACAAGGAAGTTACTGATGGTAATTCTATGATTATGAAATTAGGCTTTTGAGAAGCCCTTAATCTAAGATCAACTACCCATGGTGGGATAACTAGCTAGGTTGGGTTTATTGATTGTGTATCCTTAGTTGTAGCCTCAAATGACTATCCTTCTATTTATTGTTATGATGATCCTTTTAGTACTAAGTTAGGAATGGAGGGCCACATAATTTTAGACTAATACACACCTCCATATTGGGGGAGTGGATGGACTGTATATACTTATTTACCCCTTTTGACCTTCCTTGAGGATATGATAGTAGTATATCAAGAAGAACTAGTGGAAGTCATAGTAAATTAATTTGTGTAAAAGAGACATGCATTTGGGAATTGGACAATGTTGTTTTAATCTTCTTAGAGGCCCTTCTTCTAATCTTATTTTAGATTGTAGTAGTCTTAGAGGGAATGTCAGTAGTGGTGACAATAATGGACATGGCTGGCATTATGGGGGAAATTGAAAAAATAGTAGAAAAGGTAACATCCTCCAATTTTGGAGTGAGAAAATATTTTTTCAAGATAACACTAAGGGGAACAAAACTAACATGGGAACACAATAGGGAAAAAGGGATAAAGGTTGAGCCTTCTTACCTGATTGGTCATCTTTGATTAGTGACTTCCATTTATTAACTATAAGGCTTAGTGCCTTTGCCCTTTCTAATTCCTCCTCTTCATTTATTTCTTATTCTTCCACTATTTGTAATTAAATTAAAGATATGCCCTATGGTGGTTCATTATCAATTGGGTTTCATGAGAGGGAAAGATCCATCAACTTCCTTGTATAATAGATTGTGTATTTCTTAGTTGAGGAGGAGCCTTGTTGAATAGAAGTAATATCAATCTCTTGTACCAACTTTGACATTCGGTAATCTTAACCTTCTGAATCAAAGGAGTCTATGAAAATTAGATCCTCTTGATCTCCTTTATACTTATTTTCATTCACACCAGGCTCTATCTTGATAGTTTTTAATACTTAGGGATCTTTTTTAGAAGTCTCCCCTTATTCTTCTATTTATTGTTTGGGTATATTCACTCCCGAATCTGAAGCAGTCCATCCTCTAGGGGGTGGTATCCTTGTATGAATCTCTTGCACCAAAGTTCAATTTTCTCTCTAAATAATATTCAAATGATCCTCTTTAAGCCCCATAATTTTTTTCGTTTCTATGACTTTGGCATCATTCTTTACATTTAAAAATAAAAAATCATGGTCATAAAGAACACGCTGATATGGAATACCCAAGTCCTAGATATGCTTTTTAATTCAACCATGAGGATCCTAGTCTCTATGAGGTAGGATGGCCAAATAATAGTGCTTCCTTTTATTGTGCACATCATCTAAATGTTTTCTCTTTATATAAACCATTTTTCTTATGATCATGTGGGACACATATAACATAATTTTCTTTAGCGTTATCAAATCCTCATCTACACTCCACCATAGTTGAAATGTAATTTATTACTCTACAAGCTTATCTAACATATACATGGGGAGGTGTGGGGGTTGACCTTATTATTAGTGACCATGATCATCATATAGTCTAGGTATAACCAGTAGTCACCCTAAGGAGCCAATGTATTTATTATGCTCTTTAATATCTTGGGAATCTAAGCCTCATGAATATCTTGCCCCACTTGTGGATATACATCCTATAGTGTATGCATATATGTGCATGAATTAAAAATAATTTAAAATGTGATTCTTTATGAATTCTATAGTTGGGATACAAAGCTCCCCAAAGTCCCTATACCCTATTCCCATTACTACATCCAAGAGGTATGATATCATATAAAAACGGCCTGATAAATTGGGACTTTTGCCTTTATGAAAAACCTGGTCCCTTAGCTTGAAGCTAATAATCTCTCCCAAGGAAAAATTCATTTCAAATTTTATCAACATATCTATAAGTGGCACCCAATCTAGGTGGAAAAAATGGATACTTAGCATGCCATATAATTTATTCAATAGGGCCATCCTGGTATAGACCCCCATTCTAAATTCATTAATTAGTATGGGGGATTTACCATTTAGGACCATATAATCCCCAAAAATAAGCCATGATCTTAGATATTTCTTAATTTAATTATGCTTGCTCCATATTACCACCCTATACATATTAAATATAGCATCTAGAATTGGCAAAGATAAGTACCTTTCAAAATCATGACCAAAGATGCAAGCCATGACCATGTTGTGATCCATGTGATGAAGGAAGACATCTTGTGTCACCTTACTATCAAATAACAAGTCTAGTAGTAGGTTGATACATGGCATGACCTTAGACTTGGCTATCTTAAAGTGCATTCTTTGTCTCTTGAGAGAGAATAGGTTTATCACCAATTGGTATTGTGTTGGGGATAAATCTTCCTCAAGAGAAAATGTATTAAAATAATCAATGAGATACCATAATTCTAAATATTTGGCATATCTATCACTAAAAATTATTATGTCAAACACCATGTCCATATATTCTATGGAATCCTTAATGTAAAACTGGGATGGTGGTAGTATTCCTCTAAAAAATCAAGATGATGAAGCCATTATAGTTTAATTAGTCTACTCAAATTTAGATTTATAGAATGTGATTTTTTTTTTTGATATTTGATTCTTTGCAGTTAGTGTACAGGTGGCTAGGGCTTTGTTCATAGAGTATCAATATATCTCAAATTTTTCTTATGATCAATGAACATGTTGATAGTTGTAAGTCATTAATATAGCCTTTTGTATTTAATTCAAGTATGTACACTTTTAATTCCCAATGTTCATATTATTTCTTTACCTACATATTTCAAACCTTATTAGTTTAGTTGGCAAGGAAGCCATGACTTTACGTTCTTTGGCTAAGTCTAGTGCTCTTTATTGGCTCAGTATAGTAGGCTTTGTTGGCTATGTCTAGGCAAGTTCAAAAACCTATGTACTCATTGAATCCCTTATACACCTCAATATTACTAGGGAAGTTCAACCTTGAGGTATCTAATAGGATATTCCTTCATGCATAATTTGAAGGTATCTCCTAGGAGATACCTTGAAGATATTACAAACCTCAATAACGTTGGGTAAGTTCAACATCAAGGTATTCAACAATAAATTCTCTTTAGGGCCTTGTAATACCTTCATCGATAGCTTGAATGTATCTCCTAAGAGATTCCTTAAATATATTACAAGGACCTTTGAGGTAAAATAAAATTTCACTTGTATAATAAGGTAATTATTTAGATCTAAAACTATTAATGTAATAGGGAAAAATCATTAAATTGGATTAAGGTGAAAAGTTCATGTGCACAGGAGGACCTAAAATGCACTCTCTTATGTTTGGCCTATCATCATCAATGAATCCCCTCCAAAGTGTTATAAGGCCCATCAAGTTATCAATTTTTCACCCAATAGTTCTTTCAAGGTGAAGGAAAGTTCTACTCGAGTGCATGTTGAAGGTATCTACTGGGAGATACATTCAACATCCCTTCAAATATATGATACCACCCTTTTAGGTGTATACTAGGATATTCTTTCAAGGGCCTTTAAATACACTTTTAATACCATCATGGTTAACTTGAAGGTATCTCCTATAAGATTCCTTGTAAAAAAAATTCACTCTTGTGCATGATTGAAAGGTATCTCCTAGGAGATATCTTGAAGGTACCTGTTGATGGGAGTTTTAACACATTAGAAACATAATTCCCCCTCACATTTCTCCTTTAAAACAAATGTTTGTTGATTTCTTTGTCCATAAAATTATATTGGATGGTGCCTAATATGTTAAAAATGTACCATCAACTTTTAGGCCATTGCATTTGAATTATTTTTACATCTCTCTATATATAATTTATTTTTGGTTTGGTCATACATTATTAGTTAAAGTTTGAGTTAGTGTATATATTATGAAAATTTAGTATGTAGTTTGTATTTTAGTTTATAATTCATATTTGTTTATATACAATTAATCATTACTTAATCATAAATAATTTTTTAAATTGATGCAATATGCAAATCGCATTTTACAAAAGATCAATATTTAAATCATTTCAATTGCTTTGAGGAATGTCTTTAGGAGAGAAAGGAATTCCCACACTTAAAAGGTAGAAGAAGGCCTCAATCTAAGATACATTTGATATAGTACCATTTAAACTACCAAAACTAAAATTAAATCCACATCACCATCTTCCATTTTATGGTGGTGATAAAATTCCTCTTGCTAGTTGGTATTTTGAGTTGTTTAGTCAGCCAAACATGCATGCAAATATATACTTGTTTAGCACTACATTAGAAAAAGAATCTTCTCAGATTAAAATAATCCTTGCTTGTGATAAGGATGAACTTAAAGATGCCCTTCAATTCTAATTGGAAGCATGGAATGGAGAAGAGGGAATTCTCCATAAAGATATAACTAATTTCAAAAATTTACACCCAATAACACTTAATTGATAAAAAATATTTTTTCTCCTTATTGTGAAACATTTGGGTTTTAGTTGAATAGCTATGACAACCTTCAAATATCAGGATTGATAGATAGAGATACTTTGGCCATTATAATACAAAATATGTTGAAATAAAAATATGAACAATGGGAAAAAACTTCTTCTACTTGCCACCATGTAAACATGTATTTAAGATACCCTATAGTCATGATAGAAAAAACATTGAAGAAATCAAGGTAAGAAAGGGAAACATATTTGTATGCAGATTTAAAAGAGGCTATACAATTACTCACACTAGTGGAGAAATATAAGATCAAACAAAAGGTTGTTATAATTTTATTGACACAAACTTCTAACTAGACACAGTGAATTCTCTACATGGTATATTTCCTATAGTAATTATGCCTTGAACATTCCTATAGAGATCTTTAAATTGGGAGAAACTAATATCAAAATAAGAAATATGAATGAAAAATGGGTTAATGTTATAATTCAATCATTTGTAAAATATAATAAGGTTCTAATGAATGATGCTTTGTTGATTCCTTTTGATCCAAATAACCTTAATTTATTATCTAATCAAAATAAGTCCTAGAAGATATGATGGAGAAATAACTGTACGGTTTAAAATTGTAGATGGACAACACATAATTATAGCACAACAAAAATTCTTTCGGAGGAGGAATATAATTCACTATCATTAAGAAATAAATATTTTATTAGAAGGGAATTTTTTTTCTAACTTGTACTCCATTCCATATTATGCACAAAATTTAACCAATATAATGAAGATAATGAAAAAAATTATAAGGCTTCATGTATATAAAGAATTTGATATGCACGTGACCTTATCCAACTAAGAGTTTGTAATAATCTTGAAATAGGATAAAAAATTGACTAAATAAATACATGAACAAGATAGACACTTGTTCACATAAATGAACTATTTAGCACAATAATTGAAAGAGAAAAAATTTCTTCTTTATATGGAACAACCCATTTAGGATTATTTTGATAAGGCATTTGATTTATTTAAAAGTGGTTCTTTACCTAGTTCAGATAAATAATATTTAAATCTACTTGGTACAACAGTACTTAGAAACATTCAAGGGCTTTCAAACAAATAAAAAATAGAACTAGAATTTTTTTAAGAAAAAAGATCAATTTTCTTCTTGAAAACCCCTGGATATAACAACATGGATACTTGGTGAAAAAAAGTGAAGCTAGAAAGTAACATATCAAAAATTATAGATTATTTCAGCAACCATGATTTGACACTAACACCAAACAAAACAATCACATCTGAAGAGGTAATGTAGTATTATACATATTTTGTGAAAAGGTTTGATAATTTGTGTCTTGAATGAAGGTATTTCAAAAATAAAAAAGGTTAGGAAGTATTATCTCTAGATTCATTAAGCATATTGAAAAAATATCTACATAGTGATGGAAGGCAGCTTTCTGGAATAGATACAAAAATATTCAGCTACCATTACAGGCCTTGATGTCTTTGGCCATCCATTTTAGAATATTTTAGTGAAATTTTCATTGTTGGTGTGAATGTCAATTGGATAATTAATGATATTTTTAATCTCATTGAAGTTTTTAATGAAGAACATCTTCACCTATTTCTTCAATCTTGATTGATAAACTTATTATTGAGGCTTTCAATGTATTCATCATCCAAAAAATAGAACATTTTTATAGAACTCAAACCTCTCTCAATAATATGTGTGTTGGTGATTTCCATTACATGAAAAAAATGGGTGTCATACTATGGATTCTAGATAATGATGCATTTAATTAAACTCATATTATAGGTATCAATTTTTCTTAGGGTCCCACAAATTTTCAACTTCAAGATTTCATCCTATATTCATAAAAAAAGTAAATTAGAGGAAGGTTTTGACATCAAAAAAGATGTACCAACATTTCAAATTATTGGTTCACACAAAATAGGAAGGCCATTCAAAAATGAAATAGATAACTTCTTTTGTGACAGACTTATCTTTATTTTCAATAATTCAGGTACATGTGAAGTTCTAGGGGTATATACAAGAGATGGATTAGAGTGTTCTTATACACAAGTGTAAATAAATTTATCTTACACTAGAGAAATTGAAAAACAAAAAAAATTTAATGTTCAATTTTAAATTTGTTTGACAAATTCAGAACAACCAATACAAGAAAAATTGCTTCGATCAATATCAGGTGCATAACATTTTAAATTTATTTTATAATCATGCTTCATTTTCCAAATATAACAACTTAACAATATTTTGATGTCTATGATTTATTTTTAAAACATAAAAGCTTAGCAATATTTCATTGTTTATCACTAATGGCATTACATACAAGTGAAGAAACAATAATAATAAAAAATCATATCAATGAACATGACACATTTAAAGTTGAAGACAGTAAGATAAGATCATGCATATTTTTTTTATTTATAGAATTTTTTATGTATTAAATATATATAATATTGAAAAAATGTTTCATCATCTATTTATGTCTGAATTAAAATAATTCACAACACAGCTCTACAACTTTGTGTCTCCAACATAACAACCCATGACACAACTCTATAGGTTGTTGCCTCCATGAAATAAACATAAGGTAAAAGTATACAACAAGACACATTTTTAAAATACAAATATCAAATTAATTGATGATGAATTATTAGTTATTAAATTATATAATATGTTGCAGGGAATAAATAACCAAAGGTTCAATGAAAGAGTGCACCCATACAAACTAAAAAATGGAAAAAAAGGTGAAAACCCCTTTTAATAAATATGCAATTATAAAATTTCATACACTATAATATATTAATTGTCTTTGCTTATTCAAACATATTACAATTTAATTTTTATTCATGGACAGGAGATTGTAGAAGACAATAAAATATAGACTTACATCAGCTTGGGATTTGAAAGTGTGGGTTCATTTTATTATGTGTAGACTTGAATGTAGTTGTATTTACCCATTAAAATGTTGATTACATGTTTAATTTACCTAGTTTAAAATAAAAAAAATATGTGTTATGCTCTATCTTCAATATAATAAATTTTGATGCAGAGTACCCATATGATCTTTATCAATATAAAAAAATTAAGTATATTGTGATAGAAATAATTATATTACTATTGATTTAAATAGTTTTTAATTTGATGTGTATTATTAGAAGTAAATGAATGGGGTTCAAATATAAGTGTATATATATTTTAAATTATTAATAGTGAACTTTGGTTTAGAATGAGTCAATCCTATTTTGTTTGTTGTGATGGGCAGTATAAACATATAAATATGTATTAGTATGCATAAGAATACATGATACTTTCATTACTATAATAATATATATGTTGGTTGATCAATGTTAAATTCCTACCAATGTCTGTGATAAATGAGTTATGAAAAAATGAGATTGTTTAAGAATTTGATCAAGTTATAGTCAAGTTATAAGGATTTAATATAAAAATGTATATGCATATGTATGTTACAAAACTAATAATAAAAATTGTACATTCATGTGTAATTAGTATAGTTAAATGTGCCTAAGCATCTACTTATTTTTATATGAATATTTATAAGATTTAAGGAAATGAAAATAAAAAATGCATCAAATGAAATGCATTATGTTTATATGTTACAATATCAAATTTAAATCAAAATCACATCAATGACCAATCTAGTAACATGTAAAAAAATTTCTTAGAAAATTTTCATGTTATATTACTTATAATATAATATTGTTAATAAATGATTCTTTTATTTTTTAACAAATTATAGACATTTCAGAGTAGCTAAAACTGACTTCTAAAAAACTATTGATGTTGGGGTTGGATGACTTATTATTTATTGTGAATAAAACAAAAGATATGAAAATGAATGATACAAGAAAAAATGAATATTATAAAATATAAAATATGTCATACTACATTTGAGATCATTCCAAAGAAACTTTGAAGGTGGCACTACAGTCTTCTTCTCAATTTGGTTTATGGTCAATGATAAAGGACAATCATTTGAGACTACTCATTCAATCCATGGGTTACATAAGTTTAAATTTCATGTTTGTTTGGGAGAAAATATATTCTAATCCCTTAAATATAAACATAAATAAATTGGATGAAGTTATTTTTAAACAGACTTTTGGAGATGATTTTTCAATTGCTAACACAGTGTTCATTGATTATAATTCTATAAATTATGTTACAAATAAAAAATTGAAAATGATTTATGTTACATCAAGTAGAAAAATTAAAAATGAAATTTGGAAAGATGAAAAGGACTAGAGAACAAAAATGACATCTATCATCACATTCTTGAGAGAAAGCAAAAAAACCATTCTAGTAGTTGTGAACCAGTCTTTAAAAGGATGTAACTTTGACATATTATGATTATTTCAAGTGTATTTATTGATTATAAACTATAATTATAGTAATAAACATTATCATCAATTTCATATAAATAAATTCTAAATTATTTCAAATTAATCGATTCTAATTTAGAATTACTTTGATCTCATTAAGCATAATTTGATTTATAGTTGGAGATTACTTGAAAGTATAGAATAAAGTCCATGTCTAAAATCTAATCCCATTGAAAGTGGATACTCCATCATTTTATCTTAAAATTTCCCAAGTTGATCCATTAATATCTTTACACCTACTCATGAAAATCTTCCTAATGAACAACAAACAATTCTCAAGATATTTTATTAAGTAAATGAGCTAATTTCTTATTTTGTTTTCATAGATAATTTGTATATTCAAATAGTGCCAAATTTCCCAGAAAAATAAACTAATTCAAATGATCAATGATCAGTCTGAAGGCCTAGAAGGGTGAGATGAGTTTGAAATAGTCCAATCTATTCAAAATGGTATGTTCTCAAATGGTTTGAAAAAATCTAATTTATTTGGAATATAGAAAACAAATTTATGGAGAAATTATTCTCCACTCCACTTGAGTGCGTATAATCCCAAATTATTCAAAATAGCCCAATTTAATCGAAATGATCTATGTTCAAATTATTTAAAACAATCCAATTTATTTGGAATATATAAAATTTATTTTTAGAGAAAATTCTATTCACTCCACTTTAGTAGGTATAAGTCCAAATTATTCAAAATAGCCTAATTTATTCAAAATAATATATTGCCAAATGTTTTGAAATAGTCTAATTTATTTGGAATATAAAAAAATTATTTTTGAAGAAAATTCTATCCACTCCACTTTAGTGGGTATAAGTCCACATTATTTAAAATATCCCAATTTATTCAAAATGATCTATGCCCAAATGGTTTGAAATAATCTAATTTATTTGGAATATATAAAAATTATTTTTTGAAAAAAAATTCTCCACTCCACTTTACTGGGTATAAGTTCAAATTATTTGAAATAGTCCAATTCATTCAAACTTATCTATGCCCAAAGGGTTTGAAATAGTCCAATTTATTTAGAATTTAAGAAAATTATTTTTGCAAAAAAAAATTTCTACTCCACTTTAGTAGGTATAAGTCCAAATTATTCAAAATAGTACTTCAAGGTTCCATAACTCATGTGCATAGGAATAGACCCCAGAGATCTAGACACAGGTGCACCCAAATGTTTGAGACAGTCCTCCATAAAGGATATTACCACCAATATTAGGACACTACCACCACTTTTTAAATAATGGAACTAATATCCAATTTTGGTTCTACTATATTGAGGGTTTCTAACATTGGGATCTAGTTTATGACACTCAGACTATCTTCTATCTCAATTTTCAGCACTCTTATCATTTGTATCACGTATTTTATAGCTAAGTCATTACTAGCAATAGTTATTACTATTTTTAGAAATATCAAAGATGGTCGATTCTGTTAAAAATTAATGGCTATATTTATTACATATTATTTCCTTGATTTAGTCTAATGGGATATTTAACAAACATAGGATTTATACCTACTAAGTCCTAAAAGGCTAAAACATTTGGTGAACCTGACTTAATTTGAACATTACTCAAACCTTAACCCTAGATGCTCTTAAGATTTGTTTCAATTTTTGTTTTTTACAATCTTTCTTAGATTAAAATTCTTAAAATATACAATAATGGCATCCAATTTGATGAGACTAATAAGAAATAATTGAAAGATTTTGTGTTTAAACATTCAGATATAAAAGATGGCCTCATCACTATTATTTAAGGAGAGCTTCAACAGTCAAACAATGGTCAATCTTCAACTCACCTAGCTAATAAAATTATTACACCTATAGTAGGGCCAAATTATCTATCACAACTAATAATTGTAAATCAACAACCTTTAGTGACATCTACTCCTCTTATGACTAGTTCATCCACTCTAGATGTACAATTCCTTGTACATGAGGTTCATACTTTGTAGTCTAAGGTGTTACATCTTGAGAAAGGATCCACTAGACCATCACATGCCTCGGATTCTAATGTCCTCTTACATACACCTTTGGAACATTACATAGTGGAAACTCCCTTGCCATTTAAATTCATGACACATAAGATTAAATTGCATGATGACAAGGGTAACTTAGAGCACCATGTCTAAGCTTTTCATGTAGCATGTTTATACTACATGTCCAATGAATGGATTATCACAAAGTTGTTTCCACATAGTTTAAAGGACAATACCTTAAATCCATTTTATGACTTACCTTGTCAATCTATCTTAGGATTCAATCTTTTGGTAGACATGTTTTTAACACACTTATCTATAAATATCATTGATTAGATACCATATGCCCAAGTTGTAGATTTGAAATAAAAGTTAAATGAACCTATTTCAGAATGCATCTTGTGATAAAAGTCTATATTAGATAAATTGACTATCCCTATGGTAGAAAAAGAGATTTATAACATCATTAAATAGAGTCTTATACCAATATTACAAGAAGGTATCTTGTTTAAGAATTTTTCAACATTGACAAATTTTTGTCACACAATAAAATAAAGAGAAGTTAAGTTTATATCAATGGGCAAACTAAAATATATCGATGGATCAAAATCAATTGCTAAGAGTTGAATTAAGCCTCCATAGAAGGTAAGGGCCACTAAAAAAAAGAGTGATCAAAAGGACATAGTTAATGTAGCTTCAGATCCATCTCCTCACTTAGTTTTATAAGTTCCTCTACTTAGAGTCTTCACCAACCTTTAGAATTGCTATCACAAGTTTTATAGTAGCTCTTAGAATACAATGTCATATCTTTCCTTCCTATCAAAGAGGTTGATACAATACTACCTCTTCTAAATAATTATGATTATAATTCATTATGAGTATCATAGGGCACCATGCCATTCAATAAATATATGTATTAGCCTAAAACATAAAATAAAAGATTTTATTCAGGCTAACATTATTGATGTGGGCATACCCACAGAGGCACCAAAAGTACAAAAAATGAAAGCTATGGAATTAGATCTATTTATAAAGCACATAATGAATGAGGTAGGGAACACTTCAAGTGTTCACTACACATATTAGGCACATCCACCACCATCTTCATATCACACTATTACATAGGAGGCATACCCATTGTACACTATCATTGGTATGTACCACAGTATAATTCTAGTTAAACCACTCATCACCTTCTTAGATCAAGATATTGTTGATGACATTATTGATTTATATGCACTCTATATACAAACATACATATATCATCATCCTATCTAGAGTGTTATGGTATATAGTGGGTCAAGCATTAGCATGTGCACTGTGACACTTTTACAGCATTTGGGATATTTAGAATAGGATATATTTACTACAAACATAATTATTAGTGGTTTTAGTGGTTATGTTAAAAACTCCATTAGGGGGATTATGCATTTATTACATGTTGGACTAACACATTGGCCACTCAATTCTTATTAGTACCTACTATAGGCATGTTTGATATGTTATTGGGTAGGTCATATATACAAAAAATAGGATCCATCCCATCCATAGTGTATAGATGCTAAAAATGTATACATGAAAATCAAGTGGTCAAATTGATTTTATGCCATATGAGTATCCTCTACCTATTCCATAGGTAGTTACATCATAGCTACTAAATATACCATAGTTATCTGCTATAGCTCAGAGCATAATTCCTACTAATACACCATAGATTTTAGTAGATCCACCTTTGAAGGAGAGGTCCACTCCTACATCATTGACATGTACATATACTCTCCCATGAATACCATTATTAGAGGGACCCTTACATCAGAGATATGTTGTAGATTATAAAGGGCCTCCCATTACTCACTTTCTATCGAGATTAGTATTATTGAGTTCTTAGGTTCACATCATAGGGAACTTATGCCTCCTACAACTTATTATACTAGATTATTTCTTAAAACCCCTACAATTAATAAGACACCATAGGGGTAGATGCATAAAATTGGGGGACAAAAAAAGTGACAAAATGAAAAATAAAAAGCATTTTTTGTAAAGTGTATATGCCATTTTGTTAAACAAAACAATACAATAATGAGGTTGGGTTGGTCCGGACCCTAAAAGGCATATTCCCTTTGAAGTACAAAGGGTATACACCCTTTACAAAGGGTGTACACCCTTTACAAAGTGTGTACATCTTTTGTAAAGGGTGTACACCCTTTGGACTACAAAGAATATATGCCCTTTACAAAGGGCATACACCCTTTGTAAATGGTTTGCATCCTTTATAAATGGTTTATGCCCTTTTAAAAGGGTGTACACCCTTTTGGAGTGTAATTTTTTGTTTTTTTCAAGCTATGTATTTGTTTATTTTTTTGGTTTGTAATTAAATGTTTGAAACCCATGCATTTTATTTGTAAGGATATATTTATTAAAATAAATGTTAAGTATAAGTAATAACTTAAATTTATTTTACTAAATATAAAAAATTAGGGCCACTTAACATCTTCTAAGATTGACTATAGAGCTGTAGGAGTTACCATTTAGAAGATATTTTTTCAAATTCCATTCCAGCTAATACTTAGTTTTCAAAATTTTAGGATCAAAAGATAGAATGAGAAATGTGGTTGAAAATCATGTTATGTATGTAATAGATCTATACCATTGAGCATTACATGTCTATTTTACGTAATTAAGTATTTTCTATCTACTTTATCTACTTGAGTATGCTCTACTTGATTAAATAACAAATCTATGGCTTGATCTCAAACAGTATGCCCTACCTAAATACACAAGCCATATCTTGATATTTATTACTCCCTACTAGTGTTAAATTAATTGGTCCACTTACTCAACCTGGTCTACTTCAAGGTCCTTTAAAAACTTGCTTGCAATTAGGTCTCTTCCTAACCATAGATTATCTTTTGGCCTATTGTAAAAGGGCTTCTTAGTATTGGTATTAAAATACTAATGAACTTATTCTTTAGTATTATCCCTTGAATTCTTAGCCTTTGTATTCAGATGAAAAGACACTTTCAATGACTCAAAATAGGGTTCTCAGTCTTAAGATAGTAATCTACCTTCATGAAAAACCCTTATTTGACTCCTAAAGCACTCAATTATACATCCTAACTTCTTTGAAAAATATTATGAGGGTTTCACCAATTATTTTACTCAATCTTCATAGTGCATGAAGAACTTCATCTCAAATCTTAGATGATAACAACTCTACCCTTTATAGGCCTATTAGGCAAAATTCTACCATATTTTTTGGACTCATTCAATTCAACAACTCAATAAAAATATCAAGACAATGATACAAGACTCATAGGTGTCTTTACACATTCTCAAGATACCAATTAGATCACCAAAGTGCCCAAAACATTGACCAAGTCCTAAGCACTATTATAATATTATGTATAGGCATGTTTGGTCTTGAAAATGTGTTATTAATCTACGCTCATCAAATGATTATTATAAATATTTATTAATATGTTTGGAGATAATATCTAAGGATAAGAAACTAATTTCCTTTCTTGGTTTCTTAAGAATTAGAATTCAATGAAAACTCTACTCTTTAGGTCTGGATGGCCTAATTTGCTTACTTGGAAGGATATTAACTTGGCTTAGCTATCAAATTATTTGAATCACTTTACTTATAAGTATTATATAATGTTTACATAATAACATTGGAACTTCATAATAGGTTTATACTTAATCAACAAAGTTGGTGGTGTATTATACTTTGAGTATGTTATCTTTGCCTTAGAATCTTCTAAATAGCCTTTTTCTCAACATAGAAAATAAACTTTAATTAATGTGTCTATCAATATCCATAAATGAATAGCCTACATCATGCAACCTATATCTCATATATAGTAATGATACAGTCATTCATACATTACATCTACCACATATATGGTACTACATATATGTATTTGGTCACTAATATATGACATCTTCATGTGGTCATGATATGGTCACTCATATTGGACACAAATGTAGCTAATAACCCTAGTACACTCCATTTCCACCTAAGCCATTAACTCCTAACCCTAAACACTAAACCTTAAACCATAAACATTGGAACCTAAACCTTGAACCCTAAGCCATAAACCTTGAACCATGAATACTAAATAATATACCTAAACCCTAGACCCTAAGTCCTAAGCCCTAAATCATTAACCCTAATACATTAGCCCTAAACCAAAAACAATAATCCATAAACCCTAAACTATTGACCCTAAACATATAAACTTAAAACATTAAACCCTATACTTTATACCCTATACCATAAACACTAAAACCTAAATGTAAGCCCTTAACCCTAAATCCCAAACCATAAACCTAAAATCCTAAATCCTAAACCCTAAAACCTTAAGCCTAAACCCCAGGCTTAAAACCATAAACCATAAGTCATTAAACATGAATATTAACTCCTAAACCAAAAATTCTAAATGCAAATTAAAAACTAAAAACCAAAAACCTTAAACATTAAACCCTTAACCCTTAACCGTAAACCCTAAACCCTACACTCTAAACCATAAACACTAAACCCTATGTCCTAAACCCTAAGCCATAATCCCTAAACACTAAATCCCCAACCATAAATACTAAACACTAAGTTCTAAACCCCAAACCCTCAACCAAACCCCCAAGAATAAAAACCTCAATCTTACACCCTAAACCCTAAAACCTAAGTATGAAATCATAAACCCAAAACCCTAACCCCAAAAACCAAGCCTCATACCCTAAAATATAAACTCTTGATCCTTTGAACCATAAACCATGAATCCTAACACTTTTAGCATATAATATAAATAATAAATCCTATAACCTAATCCCTAAGCCATAACACTAAAACTTGAACCCTGAATGGTAGTCCCTATACACTAAACCCTAAGCTATGAATCTTGAACCATCAAACATAAACCTAAAACCCTAAATTTATAAATCCTAAACATTTAGACATAAACCATAATCTTTAGTTATCACCTACATAAAGAAAGGAGAGGGGGCATTGACTAAGCCATATCTTGGAAGGATAGGGGTCATTATAACCTATATAGAGAAAGGAGTGACTAGGGACATTCATGTAAAAGGCTTAAATATGGATTCAAGATGATTTCTTGAATAATTTGTGGGTTTTTCAATAAATGGTTCTATCAATATTCATAAATGTCTAGCCTATAACATTAAACTTGTAATATACATATAATAATGACATAGTCATTCATACATTACATCTACTCCATACCTAGTACCACATGTAAGTATGTTGTCACACATACATGACATATTGTTGTATTAATAATATAGTCACTAATACTAGACATAAATTTAGCTAATCACCCTAATACACTCCATTTACACCTAAACCATTAACCATAAAACCAAAACCCCAAACCCTAAACACCATAAACCTTGGGAATTAAACCCTAAACACCATAAACCTTGAATACTTAACCCTAATACACTATCCCTAAACCCAAAACAATAATACATAAACCCCAAAACCTAGACCCTAAACATAGAACCTTAAAACTTTAAACCCTAGACTTTATATCCTAGACCCTAAGCCTTAAAACCTAAAATTTAATCCCTTAACCCTAAAACACAAACCATAAGCCTAGAATTCTAAATCCTAAACACTAAACTATAAAACCTATTATTCAATTTACCACTCGCCTATTGTTAACTCTTATATGTGTGTCTGTAGGAGCTCTATATGTGAATGTATGATATTTGATTATGTATATGGTAGACTAGTTCCATAACCAATACTATACCTCTACCATTGATGTTATGAATCTCTTCCATGTCCCTAAATTTGATGAAGCTCTCAAACTATTTTAGACACTTATATTATGACGCCAAAATACACACAACAACACATCACACACTTGTGCTTCATTAAAACTTATGAAACACACACACAAAGAAAACCAACTAACTTAAAAATAAATTAAACTAAAAGAAAATCTTCCTTAAGAATATGTAATTGCACTTGCATTCACCAAGGGGAGTCCCTATGGTTATTTATTCTTCATAGTCACTTGGAATATCCTTTTGATCAATTATGGCTTGATATTTTTCTTCCTCACTTACTTCCTACAAAATGGGCTCTTTTTAAAGAAGGGATAAGGTGGGAGGGTGATGGATAGGCTCATGGGATGGATATGACCATAAATTTATCAATCTAATCCATTCATGAAAGGGTATGACACTTTTCAATGGTCCTCAAATCTCTAGATCCATGAGGTAGACCTTAAAAGGCCTCCAAATTGGAGTTACCACCTTCTCATTTGGTGATCACTCTCTATTCACTATGCTGGTTTGGATTTCCTAAAGTGAAAGTGGTTATATAAATAATTGTGTGATTTTCTAAGGCAAGAAATGCATATGAGGTGGTTATGTCTCATTTTATCTCCCAAAGTGATCCTCATCCTATGGGAATATTATATACTTATAAGACATCAAAAATTATCAAGAAAATACATTATGTACCATGTCTATATAGATAGTGTACAAGTAAACTTGATAGGAAGGAGACCTAGGGAGTCTTTTACAAGTCCAAGATCAATTCCCATTCAAGCTATCCCTCTAAGATAAATTTTCTTCCGCTTCTTCCCAATCGGGTAATTAACAAGGGTTTTAGAGGGTTTTATGTAGTTTTACCCCTTAGGATAGTTCATAAAATTTTGACATATAAACCCTAAATAAATTATACTATATCCTTGATTAGGATCCTATCAAACTTATCATAGCTCCTTAGACTCCCATGCTAGGTATATGTATTGATGTGAGCTTCCACACTTGGTCTCTCAATCTCTTCAATGCATTATGTGCACCCTATCACGTTCTTGAGCCAAGAAATGATCTCTTTGTGGCCTTATATAAAAAATAAAGGTTCTCACACACCTTATTTATCCCCATGGAGGTCTTATAAGGCTCTACAAGGTTCACTTGGTGTTAGAAGTGAGGTTACATCTACTTAGGGATTTTAGGCCTAGTTAAGGCTTAATAGGCCTAGTCTGCACATAGCTACTCATCAACACATATAATTATTTGTTATGATTGTGATGAATCCAATGTGTTTTATAATTTTAAACACATCCTCCTACATCTCTTTTTAGGGTTTTGATCGTCTCTAACTCATTTCCTTGCCCTTTTCATATTGAGTCTATAGGATTTTTCCTCTTGGGAGTGTCCTCTATCTGAGACAAAATAAAGGTCACTTACCCTGATTTCCTATAAAAAATGATGATATGAGGGTATTTTTAAAGTTATAGGTACCATTTATACAAAATTTTATGGTTGGTTCACACTCTTAGCACATCCAAACCTCATAAAACCCAAGGTGGACTTCTTGAGCACTCATTGTGTGCAGGATTTATGTGTCAACTATAGGTTAAGGCTTGTGCTTAGCTTCCACCCCTATTTTCATGTCCTAAGTATCTCATTAAGTTTTTATAAGCATGTTTAAGGTGTTATAATCAATTCTATCACCCATTCTTTCTTGAAAACTCCTTAAAGTGTACTCTTTAATGACCCAAGCTTAAATTACAGTCAATTGTGACTGTGTACCTACTCAAAAAAGGTATGCCTATAGGTGTAATTTATATATTAGACCATTATATACCATGTTACATATATTCTATAGATAATAACATTAGTTCACTCCATTTCTACCTAAACCATTAACCCCTAACCCTAAACACTAAACCTTAAACCCTAAACATTGAAACCTAAACCCTAAAACCTAAGCCATAAACCATAACCATGAACACTAAATAATATACATAAGCCCTAGACCCTAATCCATCTCTTGAAATTATAGGATTCATTCTAATCTATATAGATAAAGGAGTGACTAGGGATATTCATGTAAAAGGATTGAAGATGGATTTAAGATGATTTCCTAAATAACTTATGGGTTTTTTAATCAATGGGATTATCAATATGTATAAATGTCTAGCCTTTAGCATTCAAATTATAGCATACGTATAATAGTGATATGATCATTCAAAAATTACATCTACCACATACCTAGTACTACATGTAGGTATGTTGTCACTCGTATATGACATATTCTTATATTTACTTAAAATCACTCATACTAGACACAAATGTAGCTAATAACCCTAGTATACTCCATTTAAACCTAAACCATTAACACTAAAACCCAAACCCCAAACCCTAAATAACATAAACATTGAATTTTTAGCCCTAAACCTATACCCTAAACACCATAAACCTTGAACACTTAACCCTAATATATTATCTCTAAACCCAAAATATAATACCTAAACCACAAAATCTAGATCCTAAATATAAAACCTTAAAACTTCAAACCCTATAATTTATACCATAGACCCTAAGCCTTAAAAACTAAACATTAAGACCTTAACCCTAAATCACAAACCATACTCCTAGATAGTAAACCATAAAACCTAATATTCAATTACCTACTCCCCTATTAGGAAAAGCAATAGGTGTGTATGCAAGAGGTCTATATGTAAATGTATGATATTTGATTATGTACATGGTACATTGGTTCCATGACCAATAATATACCTCCACCATTGATGTTATAAATCTCTTCCATGTCTCTAAACTAGATAAAGCTCTCAAACCAGTTTAAACACTTATATTACAACCCTATAAGACACAAAATAACACACCACACACTTGTGCTTCATGAAGACTTATGGAACACACACATAAACAAAAATAACTAACTCAAAGATGAGATCATTGCACTATGAAAGGAAGATTGGAAATAGGTTCTAACATGAATTGGATGTGTCCCTAATCATCAATATTCCTCTAGACAAGTGTTCTCAATATCTACAATCATAATCACCCTTCTTTAGACCTATTTTCACTTTTGGTACTGAGATGATCATCAATTTCTCAATCCAAATTATATATGGAAGGGTATGACTCTAGTCAATGGTCCTTAAGTCTTTATATCCATGAAGCAGACCTTAAAAGGCCTCCACATTAGAGTTACCACCTTCTCACTTGGTGATCACTCTTTATTCATTATGCCAATTAGACTGGCTATAGTGAAAGTAATTGTATAAGTACTTGTGTGATTTTTTAAGGCAATAAATAGATATGAGGAGGTTAGGTCTCATTCTATCTCCCAAAGTGATCATCATCCTTTGGGAATCTTCTATACCTATAAGACATCAAAAATTATAAATAAAATCCATTATGTACCATGCTTTTATAGATAGGGTACAATTTAAATTTTATAATAAGGATACCTAAGGAGTCCTATACAAGTCCAAGATTGTTTCACAATCAAACTAGCCCTCTAAGATGACTTTTCTTCCACTTCTTCCCAATCGGGTAATTAACAAGGTTTAGAGGGTTTTAGGTAGTTTTACCCCTTAAGGATAGTTCATAAAATTATGACATCCAAAACTTGAATAAATACCACTAGATCCTTACTTATGACCCTCTCCAACCTATCTTAGAACTTTAGACTCCCATGCTAGGTATCTATATTGATGTGAGCTTCCAAACTTGGCCTCTTGATATCTTCAAGGCATTCTATGTACACTTTCATGTTCTTGAGCCAAGAAATGATCTCTTTATGGCCCTATCTAAAAAATAAAGGTTATAAAAGACCTTATATATCCCCATGGAGGTCCTCTAAGTCTCTTTAAGGTTCACTTTGTGTTAGAAGTGAGGTAACATCTACTTAAGGCTTTTAGGCCTAATTAATGCTTAGTAGTCCTAGTCTGCACATAACTACTCAACAATACCTATGAGTTTTTTTTATGATTTTTATGACTCCCATGTCTTTTCTCATGTTTAAAACATCCTCCTACATCTCATTTCAAAGTCTTGATAGTCTCTAACTCATTTTCTTACCCTTTTCATACTGAGCCTATAGGATTTTTCCTCTTGGGAGTGCCCTCTATCTTGAGATAAAATAAAGGTCACTTCCCCTATTGTCCTAGAAACAATTATGATATTAGGGTATTTAGAAAGTTATGGAGACCCTTTAAAAAAAATTTAGGGTTCATTCACACTCCTAGCACCTCCAAACCTCATAAAACCCTAAGGTAGACTTCTTAAGCACTCATGTTTGCAAGGTTTATGTGTCAACTGTAGGTTAGGTCTTGAGCTCAATTTTCACCTCTATTTTATTGGCATAATTATCTCATTAGGTTTTTATAACCATTTTTTAGGTGTTATAATCAATTCTATCACCCATTCTTTCTTTCCAATTCCTCAAAGTGTGTTCATATCTATGAATGTGTGCCTACTCAAAAAAGATATGCATATAGGTGGACATTATATCTTAGAGCCTTATATACCATGTTCCACATATTATATAGATAATAAACCTATTGCACTTTATTTACACCTAAACCATTAACCCCTAACCCTAAACACTAAACCTTAAACCCTAAATATTTAAACTTAAACCCTAAACCACAAACCCTAAGCCATAAACCCTAAACCATGATCACTAAACAACATACCTAAACCCTAGATACTAATCCATATATTGAAAGGATAAGGATAGTTTTAACTTATATATAGAAATTAATGACTAGGGACATTCATGTAAAAGTCTTGAAGGTTCATTTAATATGAATTCCTAATAATTTGTGGGTTTTTTAATTAATATGTCTATTAATATGCATAAATGGCTATCATGTATCATTCAACATATAACATACATATAATAATGATATAGTCATTCAAACATTATATCTTACCCATTCATAGTACTACATGTAGGTATGGTGTCACTCATGCATGACATATTCTTGTTTTCACATACAGTGACTCATACCAAACACAAATATAGGTAATCACCTTAGTACACTCCATTTACACCTAAAGCACTAACCCTAGAACCCAAAACCCAAACCCTAAACACCATAAACCTTAAATTTTTAACCATAAACCTAAAACTTAAAAATCATAAACCTTGAACACTTAACCCTAATAAATTATCCCTAAACCAAATATAATAATACCTAAACCCCAAAACCTAGACCCTAAACATAAAACCTTAAACCCTAGACTTTATATCCTAGAACTTAAGACCTAAAACCTAAAATTTAAGACCTTAATTCTAAATCCTCAACCATAAGATTAAAATCCTAAATCCTAAACATTAAACCTTAAAACCTTAATATTAAACACTAAACCTTAAAAAAAAAATTCAATATCATGAACCTTAAACCCTAAACACTGAACCCCAAACCCAAAACCTTGACCCCTAAAATTTTAACACTAAACCGTAATAAAATCCTAAGCACTAAACCATAAAACTTTAAAGTTAAACCCTAAAACACAAAACCAAAACCATAAAACCTTAAACCCAGAACCACAGACCCTAAATCCTAAAACTGGATAAACCCTAAACCTTAAAACCTAAATGCCAGAACCCAAACAATCAACTCTAAACACTAAACTATAAAATTTTAACTCTAAACCCTTAACCTAAAACCATAAAAAGAAACATAAATTAAAAACACTAAACATACATTATGGATAACAAACTATAGAGGAATGATGTAATCATTGGTAGTTCAGCTCAACCCCTGCTCCACTTTCCTATCATAATTCTTACATAAGTGAAAATATTTCAATGCAAGGAGAAAACATGCCATAACAAAGCTAGTGACATAAATTCTAATAATTTATACTCATGACCCACATCATTATTTGATAATAACTCACAAACATAAGAAGATCCAAAATTATTTGGCCCTTTCGCTCAATGATTTGGAAATAATTGTGTCTATAAGAAGGATTTCACCTCATACAAAGTAAGTGCAAAGAGGAATTTTTTTTTTATCTATCATCATTTTTCATCATCCCTCATCATTCAAAATGAATTTTTTCCATGGAAGTGCAAAGAGTATATTATCTTATTTTCGCCATGTAAATCATTCAACAATCTCCCTGGAGTAATCCATCATGACCCTATCTACTCTACTAGACATGAATGAGAATAATCACCCTAGTACACTCCAATCAGAACAAAAGCAATTAAGAAACCATTCAAGATTCATCTAAAAAATATATTGCTCAATCCAGAATAAATTTATACTAACTACTAGATTTGAACATGCTCTACTAGATGAGGGAGTGACTAGGGATGATGATAGAGTGATTAGGTATGATGAGTGATAATGAAGGAATTTTTAGGGACATTGAGGGATGAAGATTGATGAGGAAGGGGTTATTATGGATATTTAAGGATGATTAGGGTTGATGTGGGAGTTCTTAGGGATGATGAGGGATCCAATGAAAGATTTAATAGGAATGATAATAAATGACGATGGTTAATGAGGGAATTATTAAGGATGATGAGGGATGATGAGAGTGTGACTAGGGATGATTCTCAATATGATGAAAGAGTGAATTTATATGATTAGGTTTGATGATTTTTTATGACCTAGAGTGTTTAGGGATGATCAATGACAATGAGGGGTGATGACGAATGATGAGGGAGTGACTACGGATGATTTAGGGTGATGAGGGAGTAATTAATGATAATGAAGGATAATTATAGCTAATGAGGGAGTGATTAGGGATAATGAAGGACAATTATAAATGGGTAAGGAATTAATAAGGATGATAATCATGAATATGAGGGTTGATGAGTGAGTGATTACGGATGATGAGGATCAATAAGGGAGTGTTGTATGTGAATTTAGAGTGATAGAATATGACTTTATTCTAAATGACTTTGGAATAATGCATGAGATTGAAATTGAAGAATGTATGGATTTTCCATCTATCTAACATTTGTTTAAGAGTGTGATATTTTCTTATAATTAATCTGAATGGTGTGTTGATTTATTATATTTAAAATGGAGTCTATTAGGGTGATTATCTACATTCATGTCAAGTATAAGTTATCATATCATGATTATAGGTAGATTTCATGTAGGAGTGAATGCATACATATATGTAATAGGTATGAGACAGATGTCATGTATGAGTGATCATATAATGGCTATAGGTAGGTTACAAGTTACATAATATAAGACAATCATTTATGCATATTGATAGATCTATTGATTAAAAAACCCACAAATTATTTAAGAATTTGACTTCAAGCTCAAGTATTCAATCAGGTAGGGCATAATGAAGTAGATATAGTAGTTAGGGCATACTTAATTAGGTGAAATATGAGGGCATAATCAATGGTATAAATATATTACATATGTCACATGATTTTTAACCTCATTATTGCATTAGTTTTTTTAAAATGGGTGTACATCCTTTACAAAAAATGCTTTCTATTTTTCATTGTCACTTTTTTCCCCCAACTTTGTGTATCTACCCCTATGGTTTCCTATTAATTATAGGGGTTTTAAGAACCAATCTGGTATAATAAGTTATAGGTGGCATAGGTTCCCTATGATGTGAACCTAAGAACTCAATAATATTGATCTTGATAGAAAGTGAGTAATGGGAGGCCCTCTAGAATCTACAACATATCTTTGATGCATGGGTGTCTATAATAATGGTCTTCATGGGAGTGTTTATGTACATGTCAATGATGTAAGAGTAGACCTCTCCTACAATGGTGGATATACTAAAATTTTTGGTGTATCAATAGGAATTGTGCTCTGAGATATAACTGATAACTATGGTATATTTAGTAACTATGATGTAACTACTTATGGAATGGGTAGAGGATACTCATATAGAAGAAACTCAATTTGACCACATGATTTTCATGTATATATTTTTGGCATCTATACAATATGGATGGGATGGATCCTAGTTATTGTATCCATGACCAACCTAATATAAAACATGCTTATAGTAGGTACTTCTAAGAACTGAGTGGCCACATGTGTTGGTCCAACATGTAATGGAATCACAATCTCCCCAATGGAGACCTGAACATAACCACTAAAACCACTAATAATTGTGTTTATAATGAATATATCATATTATGAGTACCCCAATGTTGTAAAAGTGTCATAGTTCACATGCTAATGTTTGACCTGTTGTATATCATAACACTCTCAATGGGATGATGATATATGTATTCTTGTATATAGGATGCATATAAATCTATATCATCATCAAAAATATCCTACTCTAAGAAGGTGATGAGTGGTTTAACTAGAATTATAGTGTGGTACATACCAATCATAGTGTCCAATGGGGATTCCTCCTTTGTAATAATGTGATATGAATATGGTGGTGGATGTGCCTAATATGTGCAGAGAACACCTACATGTTCCCTAACTCATTCATTGTGTGCTTTATAAATGGATCTAATTCCATATTTTACATTTTTTGTACTTTTGGTGCCTTTTTGGATATGCCCAGATCAATAATATTAGCCTCAATCAAGTCTTTTATTTTATGTTTCAGGCTAATGCATCTATTTATTATTTGGCCTAGTGCCCTATGATACCCATAATGCATTATAATCATAATTATTTGGAAGAGGTCATGTCATATAAAACTCTTTGATAGGAGGGAGAGATATGATATTTCTTTCCATGAGTTGATGTAAAACCTATGTCAGTAATTCTATAAGGTTGGTAAAGACTCTAAGTAGATCAGTTGATAAAACCAAGTGAGGAGATGGCTTTTAAGATAAATTTACTATGTCATTTTGATCACTCTTGCTTTCATTGGCCCTTACCTTGTATGGGGGATTAATTCAACTCTTAGCAATTGATTCTGATCCATTGTTATATTTTAGTTTACCCACTGATAGAGTCTTGAATTCTCTTTCTTTTATTGTGTGACACAAATTTGTTAATGTTGAAAACTTAATAAACAAGATACCTTCATGTAATGTTGGTATAAGATTCTATTTAATGATTTTATAAAGTTCTTTGTCTACCATGGGGCTAGTCAATTTATCTAATATATACTTTTATCATAAGCATATATATATATATATATATATATATATATATATATATATGTAAATCACTCAATATAGTAGATTATGGGACCACAGTTTCCCTTTCACACAACATGCATGATCAGATTTCCCTTATTCGACACAAACCATAGTGATAGTGAGTCTCCCATGAGATTCATCAGTTAGTACTATTCCTCCTTTCTTACACGTACTTTCCCTCTATCTTGCTCCTTGTACATAGTTCATTTTCATATTGCTTATACATACCTTATTTCTTGAAAATACAAAAACACTACAATATTTCAAAAAAAAATTAAAAAACACAAAAACATTCAAATATTACTCAAAAAACACAAAATTATATATTGTATGCATTTTTATGTTTACATTTCTTATATTTTTCAGACACTGCATATTCTAGTTATCTTAATATAGTTAGTTTTATCATACACAGATGCTTCCCTTATTTGTGTTGAGTGCTTATAAATTGTTACAAGACTCAAGCCCTATAAAACAATCTAGACTTTATACTATCTACCCACAGGGGGCATAAACATTGATACATAGATCTTTACTTGACACATTGTCCAACTTGGGGACACCCTGTACATAGTTTTAATTACCAAGTTCTATCCATCTATACCATACATCCTAGTTTTAGCATTGTTATATATTTATATTGATCATGTTAATATTAATCATATTTTTTTCCTATTATTAATAATTTAGAATCAACATATATACATCCTATATCTTGTAGAGACTTGTATTACATATTCATGCATACTTTCATTTTTAACTTACCTAGTTTAGACTTGATAGTATCTCTTGGATTCTTATATTCAAGGGCATTCGAATATGACATTATTATTTTACTCTACACAAATTCTATTCACACTATGTATACTTTGGACATGTTACCATGTCCTTATGTGTGCCTTCTTGATTGTGTGCATAGACATTTGAACATGTATTTTTATGTGTCTCTAAGCTAACTTTCCTATTGCTTATATATGTAGACATTTGAACATATCCTTTTATGTCTTGTTTTTCTCAAATTTAGTGAAATGTTGTCATGTCCATTGTATTATGGCCCCTTAGCCTCATTTTAATGCCTCATGTGTTTTGTATGTATGATTTCTTATATGCTTCATGACCATGACACTTGTCTTTGATTTTTACGCAAACCAATTTTTGATGCCTTGAGGGACCTCATGCATCTACCCTTATTACTTGGGTGTTATGATGGACATCATGCCCCATCCCACTAGGTACTTACCTTTTTTTTACTTAGACTTATTTTTAAATACATTATTACATCTATCATGACACCTTTATGAATGTTAGACATGACATACATCTTACCTTACATACCCATGCTCACATTATCTTACATTATGATGTTATGTATGAACATTATATTAGAATATCATGTAGTTATCATATATTCTTTGGCTAACACACATCTTGTTGAGATTTTTATTTTAAAGATAGCTTTTGCACAAGTTCAACAACTCCCCTCAAAAGAGGTGGCATTCACAAGGTTTATTATAGAGATCAGGTTCTTATATTTCACTTATAATATATATTTTTAGCAGACATGCCTAGTTACATAAAATTAGATATAGGTAAACATAATGGAATAGTGACCTATAAAGTAGTACAATTGTATAAAATTTAGACCAGAATAATGAGAATATTGAAACATAAAATAGAAAGGTGATTACTAATCAACAAGAGTATTCTCAGGAAGCTAAAAGGAGAAAGAGGAAGGAAAATGATGATAATAATGAGAATCATAATGAGGATTTGAGACCTATTAAAATAAAATATATATATATATATATATTTTCATAAACATGGATAAATCTTTGAAGGGACAACAAAATATGGTTAAGATTGAGGAGGAGTTAGATTTACAAAAAAACTCTGATAAGATGGTTTATGAGGGAGATGTTAGTGCTAAAAGATAAGGTAAAAAGTCTTAAAAAAGATAAGAATATGTTGGTTTAGAAAGTAGAGGAAATGGATTGGGAAACTCACATCAAAATACTTAGGGAGTGAATGGGGGCTCTTGAATGTGATAATGATAAGCTTAAAGACAACATTAAATATTTGGTGGAATAGAACAAATCAGTAATAAAAGAGAGCATTTGTAATATGAACCCGTTAAGGTCTCATTGGGAGACGTTATAAATATTTAAAATAATTCTTTGGGAAACATATCATATGTATTGAAAGTTTTATAGACTTTAACAAGGATCAATGGCCTCAATAGATAGATTTAAATCTTAAACGTATGAAAAATTATTTAGAAAATATGGAAGGGAGATTTGGCCACTGATGGTTTTCTATTAGTATTTCAACTTTGTTTTGATTGTTTTTTATATGTTTTTTGTATATGATCTTAATTTATAACTTTTGATCTCCTGTGCTCGGTGAGTCTTTTTTGACTCTAATATATTTTGTACAAAAGAAGGAAAAATAAGTAACAATGATTTACATATATCCCATTGACTTGGATATGTAACTCTTCTCCATCCAAATTTGAGAGTTGGAAAGCATTGTGTTGTTTGCACAATGTGATCACATATGGGCCACTCCACAAAGCATCAAAATTTGTGTGCTTTCTAGGTTTGGCCCTATCTTCATCCAATTTTAGGATAATGTCTCCTTCTATGAAACTCCTTGGCAAGGCCTTCTTATGAAAATAGTTATTTGTTTGTTATTGGTGAGTAATCATGGTGTTCATAGCTTGATCTCTTATTTCCTCAAGCTTCATCAACTCACATAATCTGACTTCCATGAAATCATTCTCCATCAATTATAGCTGATAGGTGAGGTCTGAATCTGGTAACTCATGTGAGATAGGAAGTATATCTTCCTTTCCATACACAAGTGTATATGGTGAGTTTCTAATTACTCTCTTTAGAGCAATCCTATCATCCCAAAGGGCTATCTTCAACTTGGTATGCCAAGTCCTTTGATTCTCCTCCATTGTTCTCTTAATGATCTAGATCAAGTTCTTATTTGTGGACTCAACTAATCCATTTACCTAGGGATATTATTTGGATGAGGTGTTGAGATAGATGTCATGCTTTAGATCCCATTCACTTGTCCTTATTCCTAGAAAACTAGTGCATTATATGAAATCATTGTTGAAAGAAATCTAAACCTAGTTATTATACCTTCATAGAAATCAAGGACTAAACTTCCATTAGCCTCCTTAAGAGCTAAAACTTCCATGCATCTTGTAAAGTAATGAGTGGTAGTCAACGCCCACTTATGACAAACACTAGAAGGAGGATTGATCAGACCTATAAAATCCAACCCCCATTGCATGAAGGGTTGTTCAACTTGGATTAGATGAATAGGTAAGGTAAATAAATTTTTTTCCAACAAAAATATCACACTTTTGACATTTTCTTACCCAAGCATGAGTGTCATTGAATAGGCTAGGCCAAAAGTATCTAGCCGTCATAATCTTAATAGTTTGGTTATTAGAGTAAAGTGACCACTAGTAGGTCTATCATGAAACTCATGTAGCACTTTTTCAATCTTATTTTAATCAATACACCTCAAAAACACACCTAAAAAATATTTTATAAATATCACTCCATCAATTAGTACATAAAGAATGGATTGCAGCCTAAAGTACCTTCTCTTGGCTCTATCAAGACTTGGTGGACACTCATTAGTTTATAGGAAATGAATCATGTCTTGTATCAACCTCCTTATAGATGAAGGTACATATTTTATAGGATCATCATGGAGTACCAAAATAACCTCCTTTTTCTCTTTAGATTTTGAATCTCCACATAGTCCCTTTCCCTTTATTAGCTTGGTTTTTTGGATCTCCACATCATATTCCATTACTTTGGTGATCTAACCTTCACTTTTCTCATTAAAATATCAACTCAATATAAATTATTTCTCACCAGGATGAGGTAAAAAAAATTTAATGTTTTTATTATATAACATATATCTAAACTTATTTAATCTCTTTATAACTAAAATCACATGTTTCTCCACATATGTATATCTTGTCTCATAACCTTCTAGACCTTGACTAAAAAAGGTAATAGGTTGTTCCAAATTTTCATCATTATCTTGAGTAATCATGGAATATATTACCTCTTCATTCCAAAAAGTGTACAAATTGAAGTCCTTGGATAAGTTTGTACTTGCAAGAGTAGGAGCTTCGGTAATGGCTTGCTTGATCTTCTCAAAACTTTCTTTCCTCCTTCCTGTCTAAGTAAATATCTTATCCTTCCTCAACATAGAGGTTAAGGGCTTGACCAAGTTAGAAAAATTAGGAATAAACCTCCTAATGAAATTTATCTTTCCAAAGAAACTTTGAAAAACTTTCTTATTCTTAGGTAAAGACAATGCTAAAATATCATTCACTCTCTCTTGATCAATAGACAAACCTTTCTTGGAAATAATGTGGCCTAAGAGTTTGCCTTCATGAAAAACAAAAGACAAACTTATTTTTATTTAGATATATCCCATACTCTCTAAATCTTTCAAAAATATTCTTTAGGTGACTCAAGTGATCCTTTGCTTCCTTGGAGAAAACTATCATATCATCAAGATATACTAGTGCAATGTCATTGATTAGTCCTTGGAAAGATATATCCATTGCAAATTGAAAATTAGATCCAACATTTAATAATAAAAAATTAATATTATTGTAGGAATATGTGCCCCATTTGGTTGTGAAGGTTGTCTTTTATTGGTCACTTTCTTTCACCAAAATCTAATTGTATCTAGAATAACCATCTAGGAGGGAAAACCTCTAACTATGTGCCACCACTTAAAAAAAATTATCCATAGAAGGGAGGGGGTAATGATATCTCAAATACACTATTTATGTCCCTAGAGTCCACACACAAATTTATCTCCCCATTCTTCTTTTTAATAGGGACTAAGTTGGCCAACCAAGAAGAATACTTTATCGCAAAGATGATTTTAGACTTAATCAACTAGTGAGTTCTTTCTCATGAGTGGTTCAATCTTGGAATTGATTGTTATTTGTATTTTTTTGATGGGTTTGGAATATTCATCTAGTTCTATGGTATGTTGAGCTAAGATCAGATCAAAACCCTTCAAATCACTATACTCCAATGCAAAAATATCACTAAACACCTTACATAATTCAATGAAATCATGCCTCTTTTTACTAGTGCATACCTTTCCAAGTGAAAGTATTATATATTTGAAGATCTATACCCTTTCATAGTTATCTTTCTTTGTTGACATGATTACCTTCTCCTTTTTGATCTGGTCATCCTCATTGAATATGCTTTCAAGAGTAATTACGCCTTTAGGAAGCTTATTAAACTTCAATTGGACAATCTACTCTCTATATTGTTACTACAATTTAGACTAATTCTTAGAAGAAAACTTAGCCTCTTCTTGTAGAAAAATTTCTATCTTCTAGTCACTATAAAATACCTACCAGTTGGTGACATTATTTGGTATGGATGGTCTCACAATCACCTTTAGATGGGGCTTGTTTTTGTCTTCTTTTATGCATTTTGGAACATCGAATTGAACTCCAATTATTGCCAATCTATCAGCATGATTGTTATCTTCTCTTGAAATATAAGTGATTTTGAAAGCCATAAATTCTTCCATAAGATCCCACACTCTATGCTTGTAGGACTTGAGCAGAGAGTTCTTGGTTGAATTCTATCCTCTAACTTGATTCACAATAAGCTCACTATCACCAAACACTTGTAGTTCTCTGACACCTCTTTTCCTTTCCCACTCTAGGCCATGAATGAAGGCCTTATATTTAGATACATTGAAAGTATAATAGAACTAAAATATAAAGGTTTAAAAATACCTCTCCTTGGAAGGTGAAACTAGCATAGCTCCACCACCTGCCCCAATCTTACTTTTAGATCCATCAAAGAAAATCTGCCACAAACCATTCACATCTTCATTTGAATTCATTAAATTGGGAATGAAAGAGTCTTTCTAATACATATAATACACTCCAATACCATAGTATTCAATAAAATTATAAGGATCATGCTCATATTTTTTATCTCCGCACTCATTTAGGAACAAATCAGAAACTCCTTCAAGAGAAGATGATGGGGATTGGTCAATGTGAAACTCCTCTTCATCAATGAAAACATAGTTAACATTTGATACTTTAGGTGAATATGGTTCTAAAATACCTTTATAAAAATATATTATGACATAATCTTCACTTTGGTGACATATTTTGTTCTAAATACCATATAGGACCAATTAGTGGCCAACTATCCACCTATTTTGGATGTAAATTCTGTCGACAAACAAAGAAAAAAATAGGGAGGTAAATCTTCTACCACCACATCATAAGGAATTGAAAATTTAGGATAATAATTAAGGATAAAATTAAAACATTTAACTATCCCCAAAATCTTGGTTGGTGATCCATCCAATTACATAACTCCTTTAGTCATTGGCTCATACTTGAGGCCCAACTTATCTTCTATGCATTTTGGCATAGCTAATGTGATTGCTCTATTATCCATGACTAAATTATGAACCAAGAAATCACCAATAATTAGATATAGGTAGAAAGGATTTTTCTTCTCATCTTTCTTAACCTGACCATCTATAGATTGAGTTCCATTGACCAAGACCACATTATCACTTCTAGATGATCCAACTTGTTTACCCAATACATGAAACTCCTTTTGGAGTATATATTTTTACCCTAGTAGTTCTAGAGAATCCCAAAATGAGATATCCATATGAATCTTCTTCATCTAGTCCACAACATTAATGGAAGGATTACTTACCTTGGGGTTCTCTTCCTAAACATTCACACCTTGTGATGTAGCTTATGGAGGTAGATTTATAGTAGTTGGTCTAAAGTTTGGAATCCTCTAATTTTCTTGTGTTCTAGGAGCTGAATTAGGCCCAATTCCCATATAATATTATGTTTGATTCAAAATAGGTCACTGATTGGTTCCTTGATTTTTCTCAATAGCCCTGTTTGTAGACCTAGTATTAGAGGCAACACCAGTATTTTGATTTCTTATATTTCCCACATAATTAATGGCACAAAACTCAACCTCCAAATGATTCATGAGTTGAATCAGACTAAACCTACCTACTCTCCATCCCAAATTGTATTGGCATTTCAAAATTTTAAAATTGAGATGCTTGATCACCTTGTGTGGTCATGCCTTGATTTTTCATCTCATTGGCATAAGTAACCTATTCTTGACCATATTCAAAAGACGGATAGCTAGGTTATTCTTGAAAAAAATTATTTTGAGTGGGGACAAGGGCTTTGGAAGATTTTGTAAAATTAGGATTATATATTTGATAAGGCCTAGCTTGGGTGATTTGACCTTGTCCCTTGCACATTATTTTGAAAAGAAGGTGTATTAGTCTATTCAAACTAGTTATAAGATTGATATGGTTTATAACTTTGGGCTTATTTCCTTTTAAGAGAAACTAATTCATTAGTGACACTTTGGATCAAACTTTTAACTTCATGAATTTCATTGTTAGGGGCATGGAAAATTTTCTTAACCAGGCAAAGGAGCTAATGGAGGAGGCAGAGCTTGCATAGGAGGCTACAATTCAAGGAACAAGGGCATGGGAGGCCTAAGAGCAATTTTCCCTACTTTAAAAAGACAATTTTATGCATTTATGGCTATTACATAGGTAGTAAGAAGTGTATTTCCACCCATAGACAAAATCATCATGGCAATGTCACTATTCAATGCTTTCAAGTAGTACAAAAATGCATAATTTGTAGTTGGCCTCATAAGAATTGGGATTCTATCCCAAGTTTTTTGAAACCTAGTATTAAAATCCTACATTAATTTATGTGGTTCCCTCTTTATTATGGTCAACTACTTAGCTAGAGATAAGTGATCACTCTTTTCTCCAAACCTGTTAGTTAATAGGGTCCCCAA